>LPNX010585979.1:782674-909278 GCA_001517045.1 Pseudotsuga menziesii
GTGAGGGAAATATACCTTATGACTTGGGGTAATAAGTTCACCAACATACTATGGATATGAATTGTAGGAATATAGAGTTAAGAAACATATAAAAGGGGATAAGAGTTAGTGGGACATGTACCTTTTTTCAGACGGTTTCTCCAAGCTTTAACTCTCCTCTTGAAATGATCCTTAGCCATCTAATATTCAACACCTACAACAAAGATTGATATTTCCTCACAATATATTCTATTTTTATATAAAGACACATAAACATATCACAATTTCATTTAGGAACAAATAACAATGTAGATCATAACTCATAACAATAAAATCATGTACTAAGACAAATATCGAAGAAAAACAGTCTTTAATGATGAAGTTCAGGAAACATTACAACCTTCTCTGAGACAAGTTTCTTCTGCAGACCAAGACTTGAGTCCTCCCTACTCCTCTCACCAATAGATTCTTCCAGCATAATGTTTCTCTCAAACTTGCTTCCCCTATCCTTTACCCTTCTCATCTCTTTATAGTTTTTGGTGAGGAGTGGTTTCGAGGCCTAGGATGGTTAGTGGAGTTAGGGAAGTTACCAATATAGACCCAACTTCCCCTAAACTAATAATCTTTTTATTTTTAAACATATCTTAATGGAACTCACGGGTATATATAAGGCATCTTGCAAGTGACTCGTGAATTTTCTTCAAGAAACTCATGAGTACAAATTCTTAGGGATAACTTGTGGGTTGCATATGGGCTGACCCGCGAGTGACACATGAGTTGTCATAAGAGGACCCATGAGTGTAAGGAAATATTATCCGTAAAAAAGAGGCAAATCTGAAGGAGTGAGTATGTATTAAGGATCTCATCCATCTATAAGGTTAGGATCACTTCAATCCATAGTGTCCTTTTGTGTAACGACATGATGGAGTTGTTACTCAAATGTAGAAGTGTCATTTCATGGTATAACAGATGCCCCCTTATGTGTGAGGTCATAGGGTAACGATGGCCGATATACATTACAATATTTTAACTCGAAGGACTCATAATCGAGGTAGTAGAGAAGTACCTGAAATAAACAAATAGTGGTCATTTACAAAATAACTAGCATAGTCGCCAGTTTTGTTGTGAGGGAAATCTACCTTATAACTTGGGATAATAGGGTCACCAACATACTGTGGATATGACTTGCAGACATATAGGATTTAGAAAAATATATAAGAGAATAAGAGTTAGTAGGACTCTGTACCTTTTTTTGGATGGTTTCTGGAAGCTTTAACTCTCCTCCTCAAATGCTCCTCAGCCTTCTAATCTTCAAAATGTGCAAAAAAGATATTCCCTCACAGTATATTCTTGTTACGGAGAAAAATTCCTATGGCTTGGGGTGTACCACAACAGATAGAAAAACCACAGAAATCAATCCCTTACCAATATGCAAGAGAAATACAACATCTAACACTAAAGTATCTCGAAACATACCTTATTCCGGATGGTTGAAGAAGATCCCCATTGAGCTTTTTCCAATCCCACTTTCTTTATCAATTTACTCTCAACAACAGTAAACAAGGCAAGCATGCTATATAATATAGTGTTATTCCTACTCTAGAATATATAATCAATAATGCATAAGCAATTAAACGCATCCATGGATTCAATATTCATTTAAATGCACATCATTGGATAGGAAAAGGTATTTCTATTAATAAAATCAGAGATTACATAAGTGACAACCTCTATCAACACGTCTGCAAACCGGAGAAACTGAGTCCTCCACCTGGGCCTCCACCACCTCAATCCTCCATCTGGCCTCCACCACCTCAATCCTCCATCTATCAATAGAAAGAGAAAAAGCAAAGGAAAGCTTGGGAAGAACACAAAGTGCTCCAAGGGACAAAGGGATGCAGAATCAAGTATAAGCAAGCTACGACAACAATGAACTATAGTTTTGTTGCTCTTCAATTTCTCCTCTTCAATGTATCCAAGGGGTTCCTTATATAGTTCTTCAATAGGGTAATGGAAGGTCAAATCCGAGCGTTCTCGAGGCATATGGAAGTCCAAGAGACAAGTGACTCAGATCCACAAGAGGAAAACTCCAAAAATATTTGGACTTATGCACACATCCCGATGTACTTGGGTTTAAAGGTAATATCTGCGTATATACGCGAGAAAGGGATTAAAAGTCACATATAGAAAATAATAGGTAGTTTTATGGATGATGTTGGAAACATCAAAGGTACAAAAATAGTCCATGGGGTCCAAAGAGTCTGTAGAGAGACAGGGAAGGCCATAAAAGTGTGATAAACCATGTGGTAAAATCAGCTGTAACAGATGCCCGCTAATGTGCAGTGAGGTCAAATGGGTAATATGATGTCAGAAATACATTATAAATCCATCCTAGAAGTGGAGTGATGAAGAACCAAGTGGAAGAACCAGCCATCCAACAGTATAGTAAAATAATCAATCTCTACATATGACTGCAAATACATATAGCAGTCTCGGATACATAAGAGTACAATGGCCATGAATATGCATGATAAACAAAATGTGACATGTGTGGTAATCTCCACATACAATATATAATATATTAGAATCTCCATGATGAATATATACAAAGGATCAATATATCCATGAAAGCGGAAGATATACAATGGATCAAGATATCCATAATAGCTGAAGATGTCTGGCATACACTGGAATCAAGTCACAAGAGCTGAAATCTCATGAAGACTGGCATGATAAAGGAGGTAGCATATATGAAATGCAACCAATCTGGAAAGTCTTCTACACACATCACTACAAGTACATGTCCTACTATGTGAATAGAAGTGTCGAGGTCGAACATAGTAGTCCATCGTTTGATTACCGATCATTGATGTATACCATTAACAGATGCGAGATCACCCACCGATAATGAAAATGGGAATCAAGGTACTAGAGTGCAATCTAACAAGTGCGAATAAATGTGTTGAGGTTGAACACTTGGAATAATCCATCGATCAGGGGATATTGATGTATTCCCAAAACTGTCGATGGTGAGAGAACCTACCATTGATGACTGTAAGTCTCAAGGAACTCAAATGACTCTAGACTCCTATCCCAGAATAAATGATCTGAAGTCGATGGGATGGAATCTACTGGAAGGAGGCAATTAAGGTATCCCCCATCAACCAACACGAGGTACTTGTTGATGTAATTGTAACTTTGGAATGTATTCACTTATATTTCTTATGTATTGTACCCCGATGTTTATTCTAGGATGTGTCTGTAATGTACTTGAGTCATGTCATGGCCGAATGTTCCTATAAGGAGATTCTATAATGTAAACAAGTCATGTTAAGTAATTGTGGGTAACCCTCCTGTTGGTCAAGGGTTAAAGCCCCTACATTTTTGGGGCACTAGGGTTATTATAATCTCCTAGAGAAGTCGGCCCTAGTAGGTTATTGTCAAGTTGGGAATTAGTATAAAAAGAGGGTGAGTCTCTCTATTTATCACACACTCACTCACACTCAGTTGTAGCGCTTAGCTGAGGAATAAGAAGACACTGGGGCTAGGAAGAAAGAGGCTATTGCAGTCGGGAGATCATCTTATTGTTTTCGGGTTTTACTTTTGGTGCTGATTCTATCTTTGAGGAAGTTGTGGGGTTTTCTCCATTTATGGTTTCCCTGAGGAAAAACAATGTGTTCATTGTCTCCTGTGTTTGATTGTTGTGCTTGTTATTCTCTCAATTAAAGATCCTAATATAATGCTAGCTTAATGTTAAAAATCTAACATGGTATTAAAGCTAAACTGAGAAGAAGACATTGTGCAACTACATGAACTAGGGCTTCCTACTTTGTGGATATCTCTCCACATATTTTCAGCAAAAGAAGGTTGGATTTACTCTCCTCCCTAGGGCGTATCTTTCTGTCGAAGAAGAATCCAATTTTGAGCTTTTTCAGTTTTGGACCCGACACTACTGCTGAAAATTAGGGCTTTCCATAGAAGTGGAATTTTTCAGTGATCCCGTGCATATATTGATCTCCTCCTCAAAATAGAAGTTTAGAGATCAATATCAAAGCATCTGGTTGGACAGAACTCCAGAAAATCCAAACCCTAATATGCTCCTGAACCAACACTACATAATTTCAGCTCCAAATCCAGATTCGACATCTTGACCTGGTAAGATCTAAATCTTTTGTATTTTCATTTGAGGTTCTTAGTTAAGAGGTTTCATCATACCAAGCTTGATGAAAAGCTTGAGGGAGCTGATAACTTCCAAGCCTGGAAGTATAGCATCTCCCTGGTCCTAGAAGAAAATGAGTTGGAATCCTATATCAATGAGGAGGTTCCAGTTCCAAAGGGAGATGAGGCTAAGGCCTTACACAAGAATAATTTGGTTATGGAAAAGAGGATTATTGCTGATTGAATCAAGGATCACCTCATACCATAGTTTTCCTCCCTAAAGACACCTAAAGCTATATTTGATTCCCTAACCAAATTGTTTGAAGGGAAGAACATAAACCGGAAGATGACTCCGAGAAACCAACTGAAGAATGTAAAGATCCAGAATGTAGAGACCATCTAGTATTACTTTACAAGAGTCTCTCAGATCAAGGAAAATCTGGAAGCAGTAGATGAAGAAGTGGAGAATGCAGAGATTGTAATGACCACCTTGAATGGTCTCCCTATATCATGGGACTCTTTCATTCAAGGAATCTATGCCAGAAAGAAGTTAGTCAAGTTCAGGAGACTATGGGAAGAATGCTCTCAAGAAGAAGCTTGAATAGTAGCTCAACAAGAAAATATGGGAAGTGAAGATCAAGCTCTCATAGTACACTCCAAGAAAACCAAAAGTTCTCATCACCCGAGAGGTAAGCCCTTCCACAAAGATAACACTAGAAAATATTTGTCTAGAATCATATGTTATACATGTGACAAGAAAGGACACTATGCTAGAGAATGTCCTAGAAACAAAAAATGTCTCTCACGAGAGAAAGGGAAACAAGAGAAGACATCATGCTCATGCTACAGAGGATGATGAACCTTCCACGAAGAGAACTAGATATGAAAGTGAAGACTCTTCAAGTGATGAAGAATATGTTTTGATTTCCGCTCTCATGGGAAACATTACTCATGGAAGAAATGATTCGCTTATAGATAGTGGGGCTTCCAAACATATGACAGGATTCAACGAATCCATTGTGAAACTATTAGAACGTGAATCACCACACAAGGTGAAACTTGGAGATGACTACCAATATCCAATAAAAGGTAGAGGGGAATCCTCGTATAAGATATACTTTGGAAAGTCTATGACAATGAAGGAAGTATTATTTGTACCAGGACTAAAGAAGAACCTCCTCTCCATATCTGCATTAGATGCAAAATGCATGAGGGTTGCATTTATATATGGCCAAGTTATCATATGGCCAAAGGGAAAGACTATTAATGATGCAGTAGTGATTGGGGAACAAGACGGAGGTCTATACAAATTGAAGGGCCATCCAGAACAAGCCTTGGTCCATGACACAGTAGAGCCAAATGAACTTTGGCATAGAAGGCTTGCACATGTGCATTATAGAGCACTACCACTTGCAAGCAAAGATGTTGAAGGTATTCCATAAATTTAAGCAAAACATGATAGAGTTTGCAAAGGATGTGTGAAAGGAAAGAACACAAAGAAGACATTTCCAAGTAGCAAGAGCAAGGAAAAAGGAATCTTGGAAATCATCCACTCCAATATATGTGGTCCAATGTCAACAAGTTCATTAAGCAGGTATGTATACTATGTTTCTTTTATTGATGAATTCTCTAGGAAGACATGGATTTACTTCATGAAGAACAAAGATGAAGTATTCAGCAAGTTCAAGGAATTCAAAGCCTTGATCTAGAACCACACTAAAAAGAAGATCAAGACCTTTCGATCAAATAATGGCGGAGAATTCACATCAAATGAATTCAAAGAGTTATGCAAAGACTCAGGGATTAAGAGGGAGTTATCCACTCCATATAATCCACAATAGAATGGGATTGTAGAAAGGAAGAACAGAACTATTATGGAAGCTGCAAGAGCAATGCTTCATGATCAAGATCTTCCCATGCATCTATGGGGAGAAGCTGCCAGAACAATAGTGTATGTACAGAACCATACTCCACACAGAGTACTCAAGAACAAGACACCTGAAGAAGTCTTCTCCATCAAGAAACCAAAAGTCAGCCATCTCAGAATATTTGGCTTTCTAGTGTACATACACATTCCAAAAGAGAGGAGGACAAAATTAGATCCTTCAGGAAAGAAGGGTATATTTGTGGGATACTCTAAAAGCTTGAAGGATTATAGAATATACTTCCCGGGATTCAAGAATATTGACATCAGTAGGGATATAACATTTAACGAAGACTCGGCTTACAACAAATCCGAAAAGAGGCTTGCTGAGGAACTTGAAGAAACAGAAGCACCTAGAATTCATGACACAACCATGAATGAAGAAACTCAAGAAGAAGATCAAGAATTTGAAGAACCTCAAGAACCTGTAGATCCACCTCAAGAGAAGAATCCTCATAAGAGGAAACCTGCTTGTGTATGAGAAGATATCCAAGGTGTGGAAAGATATGGGGCTCCAGAAGAGAATCACGGAGAAAGAAAGTGGACCAAGTCCTGCTCCAGATATGTAGCATTATTATGTGATTTCATTGATAAAGAACCTTCCAATTATGAAGAAGAGGCAAAATGGAAAGAATGGAAGGATGCTATGATTAAAGAGTATCAATCGATCATGAAGAATGATGTTTGGGATGTTGTCCCAAGACGAGAAGGGAAGTCTGTTGTAACTTCCAAATGGATCTACAAGATCAAGCATGCTGCAGATGGTAGCATAGAAAAATATAAAGTAAGATTTGTTGCTCGTGGTTTCTCCCAGAAAGAAGGAATAGATTATGAAGAAACTTTTGCACCTATAGCTAGATACATTGCCATCATATCAGTACTTGCTCTGGCTGCAGTGATGAAATGTAAGATACACCAAATGGATGTCAAGACTGCTTTCTTGAATGGTGTAGTAGAAGAAGAAGTGTATGTGGAGCAGCCACTCGGTTTTGAGACACATGACAGGGAGTCTCCTGTGTGTATATTGAAGAAAGCCCTGTATGGTTTGAAATAGGCACCAAGGACATTGTACAACAGAATTAAAAGCTTTCTATCTAGTTTGGGCTTTAACAAGAGTAAAGTAGATTCCAACCTTTACTACAAGGTTGAAGATGGAAACCCAGTGATGCTCCTACTGTTTGTAGATGATCTGTTTGTAACAGGTATGGATGGGTTGATTGCTAATACAAAGAGGAAGTTTGCTGCCGAGTTCAAAATGAAGGACTTGGGTATGATGCATTATTTTCTAGGCATGGAGGTGTGAAAAAATGCAGGTGGAATCTCCCTCAGACAAGGGAAGTATGTAGTATAGATCCTAAAGAGGTTTCGAATGATGGAATGCAAGGCCATGACCACACCTAAGGCATTGAAACTGAAGCTATTGAGTGATGCTTCATCAAAATTGGTTGATGCTATGATGTATCATCAGATGATTGGATCCTTGATGTACCTGACGAACACAAGACCATATATTTGCTTTGCTGTGAACATCGTGAGCTAGTTCTTGACAGATCTGAGACATGTTCACTTGATTGCTGCAAAGCATATTCTGAGGTACCTAAGGGGTACAATTGATTATGGGCTCAAGTATGAGGTGAATCAGAAGATTAACCTAGAGGGTTATGTTGATTCAGATTGGGCAGTAAGTGCCATTGATAGGAAGATCACTTTAGGGTGTTGATTTAGTATGGGATCGGGTGTGATCTCTTGGTTTAGCAGGAAGCAATCCTGTGTGGCACTGAGTACAGCTAAAGCAGAGTATGTCATAGCTTGTTCAGCTAGTTGTGAGGCAGTATGGATAAGGAAGCTGCTATCTGATTTATTTGATCTCTAGTTGGATGCCACTTGTATATATTGTGACAACCAGAGTTCTGTGAAGTTGTCGGAGAACCCAGTGTTCCATGACAAGTCGAAGCGTATCAAGATCAAGTATCACTATATCAGGGATATGGTGCAGAGGGGAGTAGTGAAGCTCCAGTATGTTGCGACGGATGAATAGATTGTTGATGTGTTGATGAAGCCATTAGACAGAGTGAAGTTTGAGTACTTCAAGGAGAAGCTTGGTGTTCTCCAGATCAAGGTTCCTTCCAAGGGGAAGTGATGATTCCATGAGACATTCTGACATGGTGAGAGGATTGGTTCCTTCCATGGTCAGATGTAAGGGCTGAGCCATTCTATCATGGTGAGAGGATTGGTTCCTTCCATGGTCAGATGTAAGGGCTGAGCCATTCTGTCATGGTGAGAGGATTGGTTCCTTCCATGTCAGATGTGAGTGCTGAGCCATTCTGATATGACTATAGGATTGGTTCCTACATGATCATATATAGGGCTATTTCCATTCTTTGAATGGAGGTTCCTGGTCAGTTACCAGGAATACTCTATCTAGGACTGAGCATCATTATGATATGACTGTGAGATGTGTTCTCACATGATCATATATGAGTACATGGCCATTCTAATGTGATTAAGGGATGTGTTCCCAATTGATTAGATATAAGGGCTGTTTCCATTCTTTGAATGGAGGCACCTAGTCAGTTACCAGGAATCTTTAGTCTAGGACTGAGAGCCATTCTGATGTGACTGTGGGATTAGTTTCCACATGATCAGATGTAAGTGCAGAGCCTTTCCATAGATGATAGTAGGTGTGTCCTATCATACTAGTAGATGTGAGTGCTGGCCTTGCCACATATGATAGTAGGTGTGTCCTATCATGCTGGTGGATGTGAGTGCTGGTGGTAGGTGTGTCCCACCATGCTAGTGATTGTAAGTGTTGTACCTTTCCACAGATGGTAGTAGGTGTGTCCTGCCATGCTGGTGGATGTGAGTGCTATGCATTTCCACAAATGATAGTAGTTGTGTCCTATCATGCTAGAGGTTGTAAGTGTTTAGCATTTTCACAGATGATAATAGGTGTGTCCTATCATGCTGGTGAATGTGAGTGCTATGCCTTTTCATAGATGATAGTAGGTGTGTCCTATCATGCTGGTGAATTTAAGTGCTAGGCCTTTCTGACATGATTGGATTGGTTCCTATAATGGTCCAGATGTGAGTGTTGAGCATGCCTTTCTGACATGGTGTTGGATGTGTTCCTCTCATGGTCAGATGTAAGTGCTGGGTGGGCCATTCTGACTTAGGGTCAGATATAAGCACTGAAGAAGGCCTACATGGAGGCTCGGCCTACAACCAGCATGAAAAAGGGCTAGCTCTATAGAACTTCCTGTGACGAGAAGAATCATGAGATAGCACCCATGATGATCCAGTGATGATGATCCAGCAGTGATGATCCAGATCCAGTGATGATCCAAATCCAGTGATGATCCAGATCCAATGATGATTTTCTAGTGATGATCCAGATCGAGTGATGATCCAGATCCGATGATGAAGATGAAGATGAATTGAAGATGATGAGGACTTGATGATGATCTAGACGATACAGAGAAGAAGACTTGTGCTGATAAATTGTGTCGAGAGAATACCTTCCTAGTTAAGAGGGAGTGTTGATGCAATTGTAACTTCGAAATGTATTCACTTGTATTTCTTATGTATTGTACCCTGATGTTTATTCTGGGATGTGTCTGTAATGTACTTGAGTCATGTCATGCCCTGATGTTCCTATCGGGAGGTTCTATAATGTAAACAAGTCATGTCAAGTCATTGTGGGTAACCCTCCTATTAGTCAAGGGTTAAAGTCCCCGCAGTTTTGGAGAACTAGGGTTATTAGATTCTCCTAGAGAAGTCGGCCCTAGTAGATTATTGCCAAGTCAGGAATTAGTATAAATAGAGAGTGAGTCTCTCTATTTATCACACACTCACTCAGACTCAGTTGTAGTGCATAGTTGAGGAAGAAGAAGACACTGGGGCTAGGAAGAAAGAGGCTACTGCTGTCGGGAGATCATCTTATTGTTTTGGGGTTTTACTTTTGGTGCTGATTCTATCTCTGAGGAAGTTGCAAGGATTTCTCCATTTATGGTTTCCTCGAGGAAAAACACTTTGTTCATTGTCTCTTGTGTTTGATTGTTGTGCTTTTTATTCTCTCAGTTAAAGATCCTAATATAATGCTAGCTTAATGTTAAAAATCTAACAGTACTCAACAATGTTGTATAATGTGGAAGGACTCGAACAAAATGTGCACGAACCAGTAATAGTACCAAGAATAGCCGACATGCAAAGTCAAGACAACTAAGGAATGGCTGACTCAAGTTTCAAATTCCTTCAAACAACATCATAAAGGTGAATGATGACTGAATCGAGTTAGCATAGACTTGATATATGAAATTGGGACATCTCTGCGACACAGGAGGCATCAACAGAGGCTCCATAGGGAATGGAAGGTTAATCAGTCAGTGGAGATAAACTCAGAAAAATGAGTACAGATCCTAAAGTCAAACTACTAACCCAACCAATAGATGTGATATACAGTGCTTTGTTCGAAGGCAACATGACTCGACTGCTTCCAAAGATAACATCTTTTCCTGTTCGGATTTTTGGTTTTTTAATTTTTTGTGGACTTTTTCAGATATTTTGAAAAGATTGAAAAAGAATAAAAGTGATTTATAGTTACAAGTCTAGGAGGAGATGAGTTTCATGGGGAGAACAAACTAGTTCCAAGCAATGGAACATACCTATGCTTAATGCAAGGAAACATGTGCAGGATAACAACACTTGGGGAAAAGTCCCCTCCCAGTAAAAAATGGGGAATCAAGCCGCAAAAAATATATGAAAAGGATCTGCTTGGCTAGACATGAGACAAGCTAGGGCTATATGGATAATAATCAAAGTCGGGGAAGCTGACATAAGGCTCAATAAGGAAAGAAAAACTCATGAAAATGCAATTACAACTTGACATATACAAGGCAGTCCTAAGGAAATGGCCAGCATAAAGGTCAAGAGAAGTATGAAGCTCTTGCTCAAAGTCATGGCAGTTGTATACAAAGGACTCCCACACCATAAAGGAGAAATGTCAACATGGGCACCAAATGCAAAACAGGATCTAACTAGGGTACCCATGTATGGTAAAGCTCTACCATTCACAACATGTCACTTCTAAAAGCAGCAAGAAGGTTCTATGACAAGATGGAATGGGTTCGTACCTAAGGTTAAAATTAAACAGTCAAAAGGTTATGCAAAGTGAAAATGGTTGTGAAACCTAACCTATATTCTAGTTTAAACATAACACATGTAGTAGGCATGAACGGATCAAAGCCATGGTCAAACCGCACTCAAAATGGATTCCTACAACATCAAATTAGTTCAAATTGTCCAAAATGGTCCAAAACTATAGAAAGTGGGTAAAAATTTCAAAATTTCTCTATAAATAGTGAAAAATTTTAAAAATTTCATACCATTTGAAGTTTTTACCCAACATAGTGCTTTTGAGCTCAGAACTTCAGAAGTGAATTTCAGGAGCATCATCTGGTAGATTCCTCCCCCATTTGATCTAGGTAGATTCTCATGTCTTCCTCTTTCATTTTGATGCAATTTTTTTCAAATTTCATGGTCTATTTTATTTTTTGAGCCATCCAAACTTGTTTGTTTCATCCCATGTGGAAATTGGGCTTTTTTCTGCATATAGGGCTTGCATTACGTGGAAAATGCACCAAAAACCACATACATACATGGTTGTTGTGAGAACAGTCGCGTACAGAGCCACAAATAAGGTTTTAAGGGGAAAATACTTATAAAAAAACTTGGTTTTTGTGTAGGATGGTGCTAGAGTGGAGAGAAAGAGAGCATGGTGATGTTGAGGAAGCTGTGCAAGGTAATCTCATGGCCCAACAAGCATTAAGGGCATGTGTCTTTTACAAGTTTCAGTGTCTTGGAAGCCTAAGGGCCAAACCAAGACTACTCCAACTACTAGTGGACTATTGGGATCCAGAATATGAGACATTTCAGATAGATGGGATGTCGCTCAGCATTGAGTTTGAGGACATATATTTCATCACTGGTTTTTCTCGACGAGGAGAGATGGTGAACCTCCGATCTCGTGGGCCAGGAGGCAGGTTGACCATAGATGAGTACATTGTTGTGTACTGCTTTCTGGAGACGAAAAAGGTTGGGAGTCAAATACCAACAAACTCAATTTAGATTCTAGGGCTGAAAGCCATACTTTTGGCACTAGGAAGAATTGCAGGGTTGGCTTCACTCCACTAGGCCTTGTGACCAATGATGTTCTATGCGGTAGAGTGCATGTGACCTACAGTGTATGACTGGAGTATGACGTTGTTGAGCAACATGAAACATCAGCTCATTGACTGCAAGATGGAAAGGGTGCAGAACTTTGGGTTCGGTAGTATACTGAGCATGTTTTTCTTTTAGCAGGTGCCAAGGCTAATCCCTAGGGTATACATTGCTCCACATGGAGTCTGGGATCCAGCCCAATGATGCTGGGTGAATGTCATGTGTAGATTGGGTGGAGGTAGGGTGGCTAAACCCTACCCAGCAGATTTCTTTCCATGGTGGTGGAGGAAGATTGTCGCCATAGACGACTACCCCTATGCAGGGATATACTTCCGTGGAGACCCAGATATGCTTCTACCAGCAGGAGTAGCTTATGGTGACATAGGTAAATAATCCCAAACCCACTTTTTAAGTTTTGAATTATTTAATTTTTTGTGTTTTTTGATATATTGACTCAAAAAACATATTTTTGGTGTGATGACACATAGTGACAATCTATCATGTATATGCATATGTAGGACCATGATGGCCAGAAGGATTCCCTCGTCATTGATGGAGGGGAAGAGGAGATGATATCATGGGTGCGGATCCGGAGTGGACGCTCCAAAGCATCCACATGAACTTTGTTCGTTTGACACACAGGGTACCGATGGCACAAGTCGAGGACTTTCTTGAGTCCATGCAACACTAGGTGGTTGGTGTACCACGAGCATGGGTTCAACTATTTCGATGGATAGCTAGAACTGTAGTGCTCTATCATGATCAGAACCCCCCTCCACCCTAGTCTTAGAGACCTGAGTGTATTCATTTTTGTATCACCATGTATTATGTCTTGGTGGCTTGGAAGCCCTAATTTTGTATATGACACTTATTTATTATGACGTCACTTTTTGGATGTTAATGTAAAAACTTTTATGATGATCAATTTTATTTATGTGTAAAATGTGTGTTTGTGATATGCTTATGGTCTATGAAACAAATGCCAATCTAACACATAGTTAGCATATGAATTAGCAACTTGATTAAAAATTCTTGGAACATGAATGTATGTTATATTCTCAAATTTTCATTTTAGAAATCTAACACCTAAGAATATTCGTAATAATGTCGGATCCCTAATGAAATACAAGCCATTAAGCTGTGAAACCACTAACTGTGAATCAAGATGTACCTCAAAAGAATGAACAGCATGTAAAATGGCATCATGCAATAACTCAATGATGTCACTATATTCAGCATCATTGTTTGAAGAGGGTTGTAAACATACGCCTTCTGAAGACAATACTTGACCCGTAGGAGTATAAATCACCCAAGCAGTCGATGCTGAGTTTTGAGTGTGGCGGCTAGCACCATCATTGAATCCTATGTAAATGAAAGACTCCATTGACATCTACCATAAGAAACAAAATCTAATCAACAAACCTGATCACCATAAGAAAACCTAACTATGCAATGCAAAACTATACAATAATATAAAAAAATCATTCCTGGCTGAAGAGCATGCATAGTATTTTTTGAGATAGAGCCCATTTCTAGGCTCTGCCAAGAATGTCCCTTCGTAATCAACCAGTTCATAAGCACCTTTCTCTAAGACTTGTTTAACAACGTAAGGACCATTCCACATGGGATTAAATTTCCCTACCCCCAAGGATGCCTTATCTTGATCCCACAAAAGGACCAAGTCACCTTCATTAAACCTCCTTGGATGGACAGACTTATCATATTGGACCTTGACACAACACTTGTTAACCTCTAGAGCCACTAAGGAATATTGACGCTGCTCATCAAGCTACTCTAAGTGGACCAAACGCTCTTCCAATGCGGAAGTGTCAAGTAAAATCTCTATAGCTAGCTTTAGGGAAGGGATTTCGTATTCAACTGGAAAAACTAAGTCCACCCCATGTACAAGCTGATATGGATAGAAATTGGTGGCAGTCTTAACCACGGTTCTATAGCCCCACAAAGAAAGATACAACATAATATGCCAATTAGTCTTGCTTTGTGGGATGGTTCGTTGGAGAATAGACTTAAGTGATTTTTTCACTGCTTCAACTTGTCCATTCCCCTGAGGGTAATAAGAAGAGGAATTCTCTTGCTTATACCCTAACTTGGAAGCCAACTCTTCCATTATTTTATTCTGAAAGTTCCTACCATGGTCAGTGACAAGGTCTTTCGAAATGCCAACCCAGGTGATAATCTGGTTGAAAACGAAATGCGTGGCTGTATCACTGTTGGATTTAACTGTGGGCATAGCCTCTTCCCATTTTGTGAAGTAATCGACAACCACAATAATGTGATGATTCCCCCCAGTCGAAGCTGGGTTGCAATCCATAAAATCAAGCCCCCACTTGGTGAAAGGACCAGCGGTGACAATACGATATAATGGGGCTGGACGTGAGCGCATATTACATTCAAAGACCTGGAAAGGGTGGTACTTCTTGACCACATTAAAGCAATATTTGAAGATGATTGGATAAAAATAGCCCACTCTCAAGATTTTTTGGGCTGTAGAAAGCCCAAATAAATGACCACCACACACCCCTCCATGGCAATCATTCAACACAACATCATCCTCATCATGGGTTAAACAACGAGGAAAAATGGAATCTACCCCATGGTGGTACAAAGTGTTATCCACTATACAGTAGTTCTTAGCTACATGACGTAATCATCGTTGTTTATCCCATGAAAGGTGAGTAGGGACATTCAATGTTTGCAAATACATGATGATATCCCCATACCAAAGGTCCAAAGTTGAGATAAGGAAAATATGTGCATCGACAAAAGTATCCTCATAAACCTCCTCCTCCTCCAAACTTGAAAAATCGGATATAAGCTCTGCAAAGATCAATGATTTAATTGATTTCACTAAAACGAACTCGAGATCAAACTCTTACAAAATGACAATCCATTTATTATATTTTTCCCCAATCATCCTTCTAGTGAGGATGAGCTGAAATGGATTGATATGAGTTACGACCAAGGTTTGGTGAAGGAGAATGTAATGTCTCAAATGTTGAACCGCATGAACGGTGGCTAAGTCAAGCTTCTCCACATGGGAATAGAGAAGTTACACATCTATAAGGTTTCGGCTCAAATAATATATGACATGCTCACGGAGATCCTCATCCTTCTGAACTAAAACCATACCAACCGTCTCCATAGACGCAGCCACATAAATCAAGAAATCACGGCTATAGTCAGGTGGACTAAGCATGGGAGCCATTGCTAAGGCTCACTTAAGAGCATCAAAGGACTCATGGGCTCACTCATCCTAGTAAAAAGGGGTGTCCTTCTTCAAAAGATGCAATAAATCCTTTAGTCAAGTTGGCAAATTTAACCACAAATCTTCGTAAGAAGTTTGCCATGCCTTGCAAACATTGAAGGTGTCTAATATTATGTGAGGGAGACAATTGAAGTATTTCCTCAACCTTTAAGGGATCGACTCTTATACCCTCCTTGGATATGATGAATCCTAGTAAATGACCAAGAGTCACAAAAAAGATGCACTTATGAGGATTTAAATGAACCTGGTAATGACGACATCTTTCAAACACTAATCTCAAATGATATGGATGACACACTCTCAAACGAGAGTGAGCAGCGAGATCATCCAAATATACTTCGAGAATATTTTTAAGATCATGAAATATTAAGGTCATGGCCTGCTGAAATGTGGCTTCGGCATTTTTAAGGCCGAAGGGCATCTTTCGATATGCAAAAGTACCCAAGGACAAATAAATGTGGTCTTATTATGATCCTCGGGCTTAATCTGAATCTGATTATATCCAAAAAAAAATTCCATAAAGGAAAACACCTCACCTCCAGCACACTCATCCAAAATATGATTAAAAAATGCTGTGGGGAAATTATCCTTAGGACAGGAACGATTTAAGTTATAGAAATCAGTGCATATATGGATCACTCCCTGCTTATTATCCATCGGAAGGGGATTTGAAACCCACTCCGTCAAGGGAATGGGATAGATAAAACCAGTTTTCAATAGTTTCTCTATCTTAGCCTTAATGGTGGGTGCTTTTCTAGGATTCACTCCATGCAAACTTTGTCGAACCGGTTTTGCATCTGGATATGTTTTGATCTCATGTTCAACAATACGAGGGTCTATACCTGACATTTCTTCATATGACCAAGCGAAAATGTGGCAAAACTCTTTAAACAACTCGGTATACTCCTTGATCTCATCGGGGAAATAACCCTTTCCAATGTAGATATTCTTGACCTTGCCAGGATCACGAGAAATATTGATAGGAATGGTTGGTGATAAATCAGCCATGTTTCCATCAGCCATCTAACTAGGATAGCTTAATGGAACCACAGGGATACCAATATTCTCACTAATAATCTCCCTAAATTCATCACACTCCATACGATCGAGCTTAGGAAGAAAATATGATCAATGATGCAACTCTTCCCAAGTTTTCTCAACCCTAGACATGGCCTCAAGAATAGCTTCATTCAATGGAAAACATCATCAAGGAAATCATGTGAGTGAGATGACTCTACTGCCCATGCAGGTAGCACATGCGGGTCCTCCTCCTCCATCCACGAAGAGGAGGGACTAGGCTCTGCAACCTGATCAAGATGCACTTGATACGCCACCATTGTTGTAGGAAATGACACATCTGTCTCAATGAGCACACTCGAAGTACTCAGTGAAGGAAGAATCCAAGGATATTCCATATGGGTAGTGCGAAAAGACACTGAATTCAATGAGGATGAAGCCCCACCAAAACTAGACCCAATCATAAGAACATGCGCAGGACAACTAAAGTTTCCCGTAAGAGAAGGATACATACCTACACCCACACTCCCAGTTACCGACTGAGAATGATCGATAATCTAGATAGAAGCTCCCGATGATTCATTAACACTCTGATTATGGAATGAATTTTAATCGATTGTAACAATATTTCCATTAAACAGAAAGCATATCACTTGAAAGAGGGAAGAGGCTATGGCTTGCATACTATACATCCAATTCCTACCCAGTAAAATATCGTAGTCAAGGGGTGCATCAACCACCTCAACCTCGATCGCGATGATCTTCCCTCCCAATTGGACCTCTAGAGAAGGAAAAATCCCATGCGACCGAAATGATCTACCATCGAAAGCTGTCAACATATTGGAGGATCGAGACAATGTGGGGGAACCCAAACCCTTCCAACATGACAAAGACATCACGGAAGCAGCAGTGCCTTCATCAATGATAGTACACTTGACGATGTTGTTAAGACACTCTACATGAATAAAAAGAGACACGTAGTAAGGAAAGCGAGGTTTTACTCCCATGGTTTCAAATTTGGTCATGGTAGAAGAGTTATCATCACTAACCCCAAGAGCAAACAACAAGGCTTTCCTCTGTGGAGGACAAGTCTGAAGCACTTCTAATGAAGACATCACACAAGGAGTCTAGCCCAAATCCTCGACAACTGAATAGTTCTAGGTGGCCCAGGCATTAGGATTGTGCCCCGAATGCTTTAAGACTCCCTTAGGAATGTGAGGTGTAGCTTCAAGTTTATCCATAGGATTTTTGATTCGCAAAGGGATCTAAAGTGGGGAAGGTTCCTTCCCAAGTTCTGGTTGTGATGAACCATAATATTTCACATGAGTCACAAATTTAGTAGCATGCACCATGTTGATGCAACCGTGACCACTATTGTCCTTCGACAGATTTTGATTTCCACCTAATGCACAACTAGGATCAATGGTCCTTGAGTTCATATGTTGATTATTGGGTAAAGGATTAGTTAACATAGCTGGGCCCTGTGCTATGAACCTCAAGGCATATTCCATACAAGGGCATAAGTGAGTGAGATGGTCATCCTTACATAACTTGCAAGGAAACTTCACCTTATGTTTAGACTGCTTATCCCCCCCAGCATTAGTGTTCTTGTCATTATTATTAGCATTTTCATTCTTGTTCCCACTGTTATGATTATTTTTTCCTTTTTTATTATTCCTTCTAGGATGTTGGTTTCCTTTCGGGTTCAACGATTGCACGGAAAGCACATTCACCGATTGGGTAGGTTGAGACGAAGTTGTAGCTTGTCTTGATGTGGACTGGTTAATTGACAATTGGTTCACTTGTTTCACAACTGAGTCCATAGGTTTGGTACTTATAGAGCCCACAATACCATCGACATGTGGCCTCGGCTTGACCTTGAGGTCGAAATTGGATCTAGGAGCATTAGGTATAATCTCATACAAAAGTCTAGATTGAGCATAGATCAAATCCAACTCTTGTGCCATAAAAATAGCTTGTTCCTCATTTTGAACTATGGATGTAGAACCATCCTTTGCAATGTGAGTTAATAATGATTTGAGGAACCACTCAAGAAGAAACTCTGGTGGTATAAAATATTTGATTAACTGTTTCCGTCTATGCCACTCTTGAATATGATCCGAAATGTGTGTGGCTTTAACTTTCCGGAAGGTCGACAAGAGTTCGGTACCGATGTCGTAACGTATGGGTAGATGGAAATGATTAAGGAAAGTTATAGCAAGATCATCAAACATAGCATAAGCCCCCCTGGTAAATCTATATACCATTTCACCGCAGGACCCATTAGGGTGCGTTGAAATAGCCTAAAATGAATGGAATCATCATGTAAGGAATTGGAAGAGCACCAAAGGTGGAAAGTGGTGACCTGCTCACCAGGATCTTCACCAGCCTTACCTTTGAACTTCGAAATGTCTAAAGGAAGCTTGGTAGGCACTTTTGGCCATGCTGGGTCATGAAACACATGATCGTTCATCAATCTCGACAAGTCAGGTAAGTTCAATGTCGCAAGGAAAGGGAGCCTAGGTAGAGCCGGTCTATTCCATGCTCCCTAATAGTTTTGATTCATGTAAGGTTGATTTCTATATATTCCATGGCCTTGGCCATAATAACCTCGTCCCATTTGACCCATGTAGGGTTGCATGGAAGCATTGTGATGTGGGGTACCTTGATTATGAGGCGCTACAAAGCCATAATTAGAAGAGTAATAGGTTTGTTGATACCTGTACCCATAGGGTTGGTAGTTTTTTCAATACTGTAGTCCATAAGAATGGCCATGAGAAGCTCCATAAGGTGTTCCATGGGATGTACCATGATAAAGTCCATAGGCTAGTATATGGGGAGTTCCATGATGTGGAGCATGAGATGATCCAGAAACAGGTACATGATGTATTGACACAATAGGAATTACTCAGCTCTGAGATACAACCGTGTTAGCAGTCACATAATGAACATGGATAGTAGCAACATTTTGGCCTGAAGGCCCACATGAATTAGGGGGAGGATGAGTCATTAAAAATGCATTCGAAGGAATGGGTTTGAGGATGAAGGGACATGTGAAGGAAGGTAAGTTGTGTTCCCAATGTTCACTCATCTCGGTCCTGGTATTTGAATAGGATTACTAACACTAGGCCTAGTAGGAACATGTGAATATGCCTCCACCACTGAGATGGAAGGTGAAATGTGACTAGTGCCCCCGAACCTCTCCACATGGAAAAGAGAGGGAGTGCCCCTAGGCATAGTGCCAGGGTAAATTTTTGACTCAACATGATATGCCAAATCGGGCTCAGGAATATCAGGTATGTCATATCTAACATTACCAGTGCTTGTGGGTTCATAGTGAGTCTCGTCGCCTGGAAACCAATACTGACGACCTGTGAATGAGGATCATAACTAGGTCGTGAAGGATATTCATGTAAAGGATCATATGTGCTAGTAGGATCTTCCTCCCCAACCTCGTGAGGTGGAGAAGACATCTCTGGAATCTCATCCTCATGATCTCCAATGGTGTGTGAATAAAAGTGAGAAGTAGTCTGCCCAGACTGTCTTGTTCTCTCTCCCAAAGGAGGAGGATATGTGGAAGGTGGAATTCCTACTAACCAACAAGAATGGTGGGGTGCTGCACCCGAATCCACATTGACTCAAAAAATAAAAATACTTGATCTAATTATGTAAACCCTAGTCAAACTAGCGTGCATAGAGCATACACCTAAAAATGTAAATCCAAATCACAAGAAAACCAAGGGTAGGATATGTGAGCTCCCGCATGAAGCCGGTATGTCTCACCTAGGAGAGGCTTTAGACTCCCAAACAAAACAAGTGGAGGTTCTTAACCAGTTATAGTGGCCCTCAGCTTCAACGTATATAGCGACTATGATGTCCGACCTCTAACTGGCCAGGACACCTGTAGAATAACCTCTGCAAATACCCCTTCAATAACCTAGATAATGAAACTAAGGTCACTTCGATATAATCAATGCTTAGGCAAACAATCATAGGTGGGATTGACCATATGGGTAGGGTAACAAAGCTCGAATCTTAAAAGCACAACTAGTACCCCAGGGGTGCACTAGCCAATACCTCAAAGGCCCCCATATATGAATACAATCCTAGAAATATCTTTGATGCTAATCAATCACAATCAGGGGTCATCCCAATCATAATTGATCACACTACCTTATGCTTAACTCCCTTGTAAGAGGAGGATCCTGAGAAACACTAATTATATAAAGGATTACATACTCTCACCTGGACAGACACCTAATTGTTTTGTTTAGTGGTCTTGGAGAATTAACTCACAATGAACTATTCCAAGACCCTAAAACCTAGTCTTGTTGGTGCACCCTAGCAAAGAAAAGAGTGTAATTCATTTTATTATGCATTGATTTTAATTGGATTTATTACTCAAAAGGTAAATGGTCGTGCAACTAATGATGTTATGACACAACAAGAAGTAAAATGCACACCTAACAATCAATTCAAATGCACTGTGTCGAATGAAAAACAGGGTATGCTACTACGTGAAGTGCAAAATTTTTCCTTCAAATGTATATGCAATCATTTCTATATGAAAATCTCACTAATATTCACCAAGCAAACCTAATGCAAGTACCATGCTCATGCAAAATTCAAAGAATTCATAACTATGTAAAAAGCAAAATGTTTTTGTATTTTTGAATTAAATGAGATAAAAAGAAAAAATATGACTCTACAACCCTTGGACTCTACAACCACTCACAAAAAACATCCAAGCAAAGTATTGAGAAAAAAGAGACCTAATGCACTAATCTTAAAACAAAAAATAGAAAATGAAATGACAAGAACATTTTCAAAAATCAAATAAAAAAGAGTCTTTGGTCAGAAACAAAGGGGAGATATAGGCTCCAAAAGCATCAAAGAAGACTCAGTAATCATCCAAACTCACCCATCAACACTTAATCTTCCAAAAAAGAAAAAAATCAATGTATATGTGACTGTTCTTAGTAAACCTGCATACATACACGACTATTCCAAGAAAACCTGCGTGTACAGGCGGCTGTGAAAGAAAAACCTATGTACAGGAAGAAAAAGATAGAAAAATAAGGTAAATGTACAAACTGAGACAAGATTTACTTCTACTGAACACTACGAGGCAATAATGCCCCCAGACCCAACACAGAAACAGAGAAATCATAGCAATAGAAGCACATTGAATGCTGAAAATCCCAAAGAAAAACAACTAGGAACCTCCCCAGTGGAGTTGCCGATTCTGTTACAGAGAAAACTTCCTATGGCTTGGGGTGTACCAAAACAGACACAGAAACCGCATAAATCAATCCCTTCCCAATATTCAATATAAATACAACATCTAACACTAAAGGATCTCAAAACATACCTTATTCCAGACGGTTGAAGTAGATCCCCGTTGAGCTTTTTCCAATCCTGCTTGCTTTAGCAATTTACTCTCAACAACAGTAAATAAAGAAACCATGCTATGTAATATAGTGTTAGGCCTACTCTAGCATATATAATCAATAATGCATAAGAAATTAAATGCATCCATTGATTCCTTATTCATTTAAATGCACATCATTAAACATGAAAAGATATTTCTATTAATAAAATTAGAGATTACATAAATGACAACCTCTGTCGGCACGTCTGCGAACTAGAGAAACTAAGTCCTCCACCACCTCAATCCTCCATCTCTTGATAGAAAGCTCACAAGAAAAGGAAATCTTGGGAATAACACAAAGTGCTCCAAGGGACAAATGGATGAGACTTAATTATAAGCAAGCTACAGCAACAATGGACTATAGTTTTCTTGATCTTCAATTCCTCCTCTTCAATGTATCCAAGGGGTTCCTTATATAGTGCTTCAATGGGGTAATGGAAGGTCAAATCCGAGTGATCTAGAGGCTTATGGAAGGCCAAGAGACAAGTGACTTACATCCACTTCAAGGAAAACTCCAAAAATATTTGGACTTATGCACACATCCTGATGTACATAGGTTTAAGGGTAATATCCACGTTTATACGAGAGAAAGGGATTAAAAGTCACGTACATCAAATAATAGGTGTTTTTAGGGATGATCTTGGAAACATAAAAGGTACAAAAATATTCCATGGGGTCCAAAGAGTCTGCATAGGGATAGGGAAGGCCATAAAAGTGTCATCAACCATGTGTGGTAAAATCAGCTGTAACAGTTCTATTGTTATATAAAGAGATGTGAACATATCAAAATTTCATTTAGGAACAAATAACAATGCAGATTATAACTCATAACAATAAAATCATGTACTAAGGCAAATATGGGAGAAAAACACTCTTTATTTTTGAAGTTTAGGAAAAATTGCAACCCTGTCTGAGACAAGCTTCTTCTGCACACCAAGACCTCCTCCTTTCTCCTCTTTCTAATATATTCCTCTAGCATAACCTTTCTCTCAAACTTGTTTCCCCTCTCATATACCCCCCCTCCCTCTATTTATAGCTACTGGTGAGGAAATTTTTTTAGGCCTATGATGGTTAGGGGAGTTATGGAAGTTACCAATTTGGACCCTACCCCTAAACTAATCACTTTTTTATTTTTAAACTTATCTGAATGGAAATCATAGGTATATATAAGGAACCTTGCGAGTGACTTATGAATTTTATTCAGGAAAATTGCGAGTTACATATGGGCTGACCCACGAGTGACACACGAATTATCATAAGAGGACTCGCAAGTGCAAGACAAACTTATCCATAAAAAGTGGCAAAGCTGAAGGAGTGAGTATGTATCAGGATCTCATCAATCTATAAGGTTAGGGTCACTTCAATCCATAGTGTCCTTTTGTGTGATGACATGACGGAGTCGTTACTCATATGGATAAGTTTCGTTTCATGGTATAACAATCATATTGACACATTTCATTATATAAACATAAAATAATTGAGGGCCAAATTCCAATGACATGTGTCATTTTTATGATGTATAATTTTGATTTTAATTTGATATATTTAAATTGTTGATGCATGATATTGGTTTTAATTTGATATATTTAAAAGGTTCATTTGATGTTTATTTATTCATTTGCTTAAGTTATTGAGGATTTAAGGGCGTATTACACCTAGACAAGTGTTGCAAAGGTGCATTTGATTTAAGAGGGAGTTGTCTTTAAGGTAGTTACTCTACTTCAAAAGTGTGTACCAAGGAGAAATAGCCCATGGTACTAGAACATAATTTCAAAATCCTAAAATGCCTCTATATCCTTTGATTGTGCCACCAAAAGGGATAAGTAGTCACCTTACAATATATTTGTCTTGGCCTTCTGTCTTATTCCAACCCTTTTGGCACTCTTTAGGCCCTCAAATCTAATGAGGTGAATATTCCAGATATGGCGGTTGATAATGAAAGTGCTCTCATCAAATTTTCAGGTATTTAATCAACCTACCATAAAGAACACTATAAACTGGTTGTTGGCTTCTCTATGTGGGATGTACATTCTTTGTTTACATCACATGTTAAAGTTACAAGCGTTATGCCTCGAAATTCTCTAGGAATCATTTGACCCATGGAAAATAAATTTTTTGATCATTCCAATGGAAAGGGAGGGCCGCAATCATGATCTCTCCTAATCTTGCTAATTCTATCGTGGATTGGGGTATGGACCCCTCCCAAATAATTATTTGGATTCTTCTAAGTTTGGATGGTGAACTTATATGTTAACCAATGTCTATGTATCTAATGATGTCATATAGTGCAAAAAAGTTTGTTATTAGATATTTGATGACCTACCTAATTCCTCTTGGCCTATATGCGGGGATTTTAAGGTGATGGTATGCTAAGTCGAAAGCGATGAGGCTATTCGTGTTCATTTTTTAGTTGGTGAGAAGAGGTATGATGGGACTTGAAGGAATTGCATGATCTATAGGAACCTGGTCATAATCAAGGAGGTGACTCTTTTGAGCTATGGTTTACATGGAATTATGCAATTACCAACAATTGGATCATCTCTTGCACTATAAGAAAAATTTACTCATTTTTTACTATACTCATGGTCAGCCAATCCATGTAGATAAGATACTATTCCTAATCATTAATACATTTGGTTCTCTTTCTCTCCCTAGGGGATTTGATTAGGTGTTCATACTTAGAAATCAATATATTTTTAATCTTTATCCTTTGAAAATACCTATCTACTTCGACTACATTTGAACAATGTGGAATCCTATTCTTTAACCAAGGGAAAGACTCAAGTGATCACCTAGTGGACTACTCATCATCTCTTGCACCATGTATTTTCTATGTGGGTATGGTTTCTAGATATCCAAATTCCAATGGGGTTATAACCATGTATTGAATCATGAGCTTGATAACTTATGTGTAGGGCCTTGTAATGGACCCCATTTAATGAAGATAAATAAGTCATGGTTGGGAATCTATGTCATCTTCTAAGTCTAGATAATCTATATTTAATGAAAGGTACCCAATTGTGCACTCAACTTCAATGTTTCAAAATAGTTGATGGACACACAAAATAACCTTTTTAAATGTTTTTCCATTAAGGAGGCTACAAACCATATCCTCTAAAGATGACCATGGGACAATTGACTAACAAAGGGGGAATTGAGCATGAATTTATAAAGCATAATAATATGTTTTTTGAATTCAAAGGGATGTCATTCAAATAATAAGAGGCTAACAAAATATGTTTTGAGGTTCGCTATAATTTATCTGTTGAGTAGAAAATATCATGTGAGGTATCTATTTCCCTTGATGATTTGTCTACAACATCACATGAAATGGTATATGATAAATACCCTACCATAGATGGGTTTCCATGAGATTTATAAAAGAACACTGATGAGTTTGTGGGGTCAAACTTTCTTTAGATATACAAGGAGGATTTACATACTCAATCCCCTAGGGAAATAATAAATTGATTTATCATTCAATGCATCCCCACGGTTGGTGATCGTAAGGTTATCATGAGTAGATGCCTCGTATTACATTGTTGAATACTTCCTACAAAGTGTTGGACAAAGCATTGGCCTTGTTATTGAAGCCCATACTTCCTAATATTATTCCACTGAAGTGGAGCAACTTCACAAGAGTAAATACATTCTTTAAAATTTCATTATAGTTTGGGAAGTTATGCAATAGGTGTTAGGGTTAAACTTGACTCACAAATGATTCAATGGGTTTAGTCCTTAGCATGTGAATTTTGGTCCCATGGTATTGGCCCAAACTATTTCATGTAATGAAGCTTCATTGTTGTTGGTTTTTCTCCATATGGTTTTCTAGGGAGTATTATTGTCTCTTAAATTGTTTCTTGTTTTCTCATTATATGTTTATGCTCAGTATAATCCTAATAACTAGTATCAGAGCATGTGGTTCTATATCCTTGAGGATAGATTTTTGTGCCTGATTTTTAATTAATATGATGCAGGGTGCATGATCAATGGTACCCAACATCCCAACAATTTTTGGGTTCCTAGTTAGAATGTGATTTCTTGGGTGCTTAAAAGAATGAAAAAAAATTGTGTCCCTATTATGTCCAAAGAAGGGTTTTGGCATAAAGTTATGGGATGGACCACTGGGATAGGTAGGAGGGTGGTCGGTGTACTTGTATCCTAGACTGATGTAGAATCAGAGAGGTTTAGTATTCGACTATGGGAGGAATGTGATATGGTTTAATCTCAACTTTGGGACCAAGTTACTGAACCATGTAGCTCAAGATAATTCCTAGAGAATTGGTAGTTACAATAGCCAAGGAGCCATGTAATCCGGTAAATATATTAGTTTATGTGGATTTAAATAATAGGTTTGTATGAATTAGGTACAAAAGAATATATGGATGGTGATGGTGAAGTCATCATGAGACACATGAACAAAAAAAACTTATTATAATGGAGTTGAGAATTGTATTGTGTGTAAATGGGCATACAACTGTAAGACCTAGTTAGGCATGCATACCCATTGTAACTCACCAATGAATTATAGGTAGACATAGGTGACAGGAAGGCATCCCTTTTAACTCACCAGTAAATTCATGCTGACCTAGGTGATAAGGAGGGCATGTGGATATTCCTTGGTTAAAACCTTGAGGGGGGTTGGTGATTTACTCCATTTCAAGTTTAAAGGAGGGATTGATACGGTTAACCTTGACTCAGGAATGAGTCAAATTGTTTAGGTCTCAGCATTTGGTTTTCAGTACATGGTATTGGTCCAATGTATTTTTTGTAATGAAGCCTATAAAATGATTATCACACTCCATTGTAATGAATCCTGGAGGTAAGAAGTTGAGATCACTTGTCCTGGTTAACCGATTTTGGCCAAGGTAATGAAGATTTTCATTGGATGGTTTTTTCCCTCATCAATTTTTCTAGGGTATATTGTTGTCTCTTAAATTGTTTCTTGATTATTATTGTTCTCTTTATTATTATTGTATGCTTGTTGTAACCTAAAATTTTTGTATTAGATTTCAAGTGAGCTTGCGTGAAGGAAGCCAATTGCTACAACTTATGGGAGACTTGGGAGACCTATGCTTCTTAACTGACAAACATAATGGGTATGTTGGAGCATAAGAGGTATATCCAAAGAGGCAGAGTGATTCCCATGAAACCGTAGCTTCTATAGAATAAAACAAGGTTGATTCATGTGTGGTGTTGGCCTTCTAGTTGAAGAGTTAACGATGGAGTCACTCATTGGAAATAGGGTGTGACCCAAATGAAGAAGCCTATATATATATATATATATATATATGAGGGGAACACATTTATTATGTGTGATTCTAAATAGATTGAGTAGTGGGATGATAATGGTGTGTTGGGAATGTATTTCCCTCACATTTAGAGAAAAACTAAATTCACTAAACCAAATAGTAGCCCACTATGTGAAGTGAGAAGGTATTGGTGTCATTGATAAACGCCGTTGCATGTCTTGTTCAAAACAAGGGTCTAGTGCATTTGGTATGTATAATATATTATGATGTAGAAGTTCAGGGGATGCATGGACTGATTTCCTGGTAAGAGGAAATTTCTTCAAAATTTTCAAAACAAACATGGATCATATATCTTATCATAAGGGCCATTATCTTGAGGGCATGCAATAGTGGATTTTTAATAGAATCCATGATTTCATAGGAAATAAATGGTTGGAAAGTTGAGGAATAAACAATGATTGAGAAGGAAACTTCTTAGATGTTGAAAATAATCCAACTTAGGGAGATGTAATAATAGTTGAAATGAGAGCATCAAAAGAGGATTCGAGAGATAGAGAGGCCACCAGATTTTGGAGTCACAAATATATATATTATGATATCGATGTTGTTGGAGGGATGAAATTCAATGGAACAACAAGATGCCCATGGAAAGAATCAAAGTTAGAAAAGTTGCTTCCTTTTAGATTTGGTAGAACCTTTGTATATTGGAGTGAAGTGAGAAGAGAGTTTTGGATGCGTGTTGGAGGTCAATGAAACCACAATGTAGTGAAGATACTAGATACTCCATCTTGATGCAACAACACTATTTCTATGTGTGGGAATAATTGACCAATAGTTAGTAGGTGAGGAGCTCTTTTCTTGTGAGAAATGAATGTCTCTCACAATATCTGAGAGTGGTATACAAATATTATATTGTGATGGATACATTGCTTGGATTTTGTAGATGAATTGGCATACTACTTATAAATGTGTCGTTATCCGATTTTGATTATGGACCTATGTGCAAGGTTTTAAGGTGAAATAAAGACAAGAATGGAAAGAGTTTAGGGCATGGCATATGATGAGCATGGAAATGTGAGAGGATGTAGCAACAGATGGTGAGGAGGGTACATCTAAATTCAAAACCTTTATCAATCCTTTTGCTATGGAATACATTTTGGAAGATATTTTTAAGCCTTCGAAGATTAAAACTCCCTCTCCTCAAGTGTCCATCCATGTATTTCAATCCATATATATCCATGTTTTACAACCATCTTCTCCTCCTAAAGTTAAAGCATCAAAATATTTGCAAACTTGGACTATATTAATAATGGTTGGATATCCTACCAATAGGTTGGACGCTATTGTGGATGCTAGATATGGTCCTCTAGTATTGTCACAACCCTTGAATTATTACTATAGCTATGTTGATAATAAAACTATTGAAAATGAAGATTTTTGGATGAGACTCTTCATGCAAAGTTTGGATGGTGAAGTTAGAAAGTGGTTTCGAGAGTTTCCTACGAATTCCATCAATGGAATTTATGCATTAGAGGCAACCTTCATAGAACAACGGGGGTATAAAAAAGACTATCCTTTTTACCACATAGAAATTGGGGCACTAAAAAGAAAACCTAATTAGTCTATGGAATATTTCATTAAATATATTTAGCAATATGTATAACAAAATTCCCATCAAATTAAACCCACTAAAACATATGCCATGCTTACTTTTTCCAATGCATTCAGTGCATATTTTTCTTTATTACTGAGAGGACCAAGGGATGTAAGTCTTTTAAAAATACAAGAAGCTACTATGGAAGTAGAATCTAATCTTATGGAAGATGATAGACTTAAATCCAATCCTCAACATTAGTAAACTAATAAAAGGAAACAAAAAGGAGGTCATACCTTCAACTTTTGGCTCAAAGTCTTAATATCACAAGATTGATGAAATGGAAAAAGTGATCAAGGAATTAAATTCAAAGATAACCAAACTAGAGGTTGATAGCTTAACTTAAAACATACCTACACATAAATCCCTAATAGAAATTCTAATCAGTTTCGTCAACCTTTTAATCCATAGTTCATGCGAAGAGATAAAATAGAGAATAAGGAAAAAAGAATTCACCCTCCACTACAAACTATCATAGATGATGAAATTGATGAGTTGGATGATCTAAAGGATGAATAATTAATACCATAATTTTATCTCCTTAATGAAAATAAGTTGGCAAGTTCCCTCACACGGGATGAATATGAACACTCCAATGATAAACACATTTGGAAAAAGTTTGAGAATGAAAATTAGTTAAATCAACAAAGGAAATATGATCTTAGGTTATAGGGAATAAGCAAGTTTTCAGAAACCTCAAAATAAGGTTGTAGCTTTGGAAAACAAATCATGTATTAAGGAAGTAGGAAAGAAACAAGATCAGTTGGGCAACAGAGGTAAGAATGTAGCAGTAAATGATATTGATAAGATGTATGGGTCTTTTAATATTGAGAAAGAAATTAGAAATATCAAGGTTTCCATCCCCTTGACTGAACTAGTAAACCATTAGCCCTTCAAAGAGTCCATTTTGAAAATTTTACATCCCTCTATTGATCCTCCTTGTTGGAATTCTTATTTATACTGAGGGGGGGGGGCGGGTAAATCAATATGAAGTGACAATTATACAAAGTTTTACTTCAAACAAATTATGCACCAATTTTTGTTTATGTTCAAACAATAAGATACTAATGCACAAATAATTTGTATACTAAATCTATAAATATGTATGAAATTTCAATTTACAATGGTAGAAACCAATCTCCAAAATTTTGAGCACTAATTCACTCAAGCACCAACCTGATTGAGACACCAATCCCACATGCAAGAACCAACTTGTTGATTACAGGAACCAACCTGTGAGAAATTCAATCTTCTGCACAAGCACCAATTTGTTGAATTCAAACATCGACATGAGTAGATATTAGTCATATTGCACAAGGTCCAACGTGTTGACTACATATATGTCCTATTGCACAAACTCCAAATTGTTGTAGTTAGGCACCAACCTGATTGAAGACTGCAATCTCATCTTCTTTTTCTTCAACACTAATTGAATGGAAGAAAAAACTCCCTTTTATTTATTCTCCAACATAAGCTATAAGGAAGCTACTGTTGCCACCTTTCACACACCTAGGTCACGTGGCAGAAATATTCAAGCCACTCAGTGTGTCCTTGGGGGCAAGTCTCGAGTCAAGGCTGTCACCTTATTCTTGACTCCTCTGTTTAGGCTCAAATCCTAACAAAGCCAAGGGGGGTAGACCCTATTAAGTTACTAAGGCTAATTACTTAGTATGGTGATGTTAAACTGAATGAATTACTTAGGAGTTTGAGAATTAACCAAAAACAACCATAGATGACAATATACAAAATGAGTGCATGAAAGCACAATGCTGAGACACTATATATATATATATATATATAGCAAGAAAATAACCAGTGCCTTAAAATGGAGTCAAAAATAAAATCAATGTACTTGCATGTGCTTGGAGTGAATTTTTTGCAATTTCCTCTTGGTGCGTTTTAAGTCAATGTGAAATATGAGTTGATTAAAATTAGGTGAAGGGGTGGACTCCAGATATACTCGAGAGTACTTGGAGTATTTCCAAAACTAAACCTTCATGGCTACCTGCAAGGAATATGTGGGCTGAATGGAGTCTCTAGGGCTATTGTTCATAATGTACCCATTAGGGTGTGATAGAGATCGGCACCCCAAGGTCACTTTTCAGAAGTTCTCGCTTCCTTTGGGTATTTTTCCACCATAATGGTTTGATCTAGTTGTTGGATTTTCACCTGATGGTTTGGATTGGGAAACAATCCTGGGCTGAGGCTCCCATTTGTAAAGCTTGATACCTATGTATGAATAAATTGTGGTGGAAGACTGTCATTCACAGCAGAGATTCCTGTGTTGTTGTTTTTCCCAATAAGTGCTTTCCTTTTACGTGTAAATTGTGTTTTCTTGTCTTCACTCCATTTTGTTTATTTCTTTTCATGCCTGTGACATAGAGTATAGTGGTTCAGAATTCATACTTGTTATGCTCCAACTGTTGTTCCAGGCATTAACAATGGTTCTTCTAAAGTTACATGGAATTCATCTTGCCGATACTCCATGTGATGGACTGTCCCTCCTTGTCCTCTAAAATGCCCGCTAAAATATCCTAATTGGGAAATCAACAGCTATCTTGCATCTGTTTGCTACCTTTCATCATTATTTCATCTGTAATCATTTCTTGTGCAAGTTTCAACTCCATTTTCCTATGGTTCCTTATCCCCCGATAATCCTGCCCTGTACCTTCCTCAACATACTATGCCCCATTCAGGATACTAGCCCCCTGATTATGCTGATTGAAAATCCTTTGCGGAGTAGACTCTGGTGACACACAAGACTGACAACCTTATACGGACCTTCTTTCGTGATGAACGAGAGATCCCTCTCTAACTGTGCAGGGCCGAAGGTGCAGCCTAAAGTGGTTCTACTATTTCCTGGGAGCGGCCTCCCCTCGCTTGACCTTGGGGGCCCAAAATCCCGGTGCTAACAGAAGTGGAAGAAGAGTATGAAGAGGAGGATGATGAAGAGCTAGGACAATATGAAAAGTCAGAACCTGATGAAGACCCTGTTGCAGTTAAGGAAAGTCAGGAATATTTAGAGAGGAGAGAACAATTGAAAGAACTTGAGTGACAGAAATTAAGGTAGAAACTAAAGTAAAAAATTTCGGACCAAATGTTTTTGGAAAAGGATTCAAATAGAAAGCTCCCATACAATTATGGGTAAGTTAACTGTGTATTTGGAATTTTATGGTAGACTTCCATTATTACAAATTGTTTTCAAGTTTTTGAGAATTATAGTTTATAATATAATGAAATTTTCTTTTATTGCAGCTATGGTTCTTTCTTTGGTCCTTCTGAAATAGTGGTTGCAAGAAGAGTTATTGTAGAAACATGTGCAAGGAATGAGACTTAATCATAGAGCCTAGCAGTATCTGTATACACCTTCATAGCCTGAGTTGTTTCTCCATGCTTTGCATTGTCAGAATTTTAAGGCTCCAATAATGAAGCACAATGAAGAAATTTTAAAGCCGCTTGAAAGTAACGACTAGTGATTTCAAGGTGGCTACCTCCCATAGTATGCAACATATATTGTAGCTATGTTATACTTCTAAGGAAGTTATCATTTTAAACATTGGATTTCATCAAATCACGAGAATAATTTTAGTCTATGTATAGATGAAGCAATAAGGATAATTAACGTCAAGCAGACCTTCAATCTATCAGCAGAGTGTTTCAGATCCTTGGCCTCTTTCAGTACATAAATTCTTGTAGATTTCCCATGGTCTCTTCTAATAGGACTTGTGGCAACTGCTCCATCAGGATCCCTTCCTGTAACTCCATTAGATGCAATAGTTCTCACACCATGCATCAGTGGTCCATGCACATTATCAGATTTGCTTGATTCTCTGGGAACTATTGACAATTCACCATTAGAGCCATCAACTACTTCTCTAGCCTTGACCTTCTTAAGAGGCTTATGTACCTCTTTTTCACTTTCCTTGCACTGCATCACCCTCTGACACAAAGGAGGAAGACATCATTGTGAATTTTTTTTAAGAATCAAGCACAATGATTTATGCTCTTGATGGAAATGCAGGACACACAAAAGAACAAAAGTTTGAATGAAAATATAAAAAGTGCATCATATTATAGCATATTATAGACAAATAACAAATCACATAAAAAGAATCACTAAGTGAAAACCAAATCAAAAGAAAGGATTTGCAAAGACATACCTTTATCATAAGTATTTGGTTTTGGCTTCCATTTTTCTTGCTGACGTTTGAACTTGTGTATTCCCACTACTGCATCATTCCCCTTCATTGCTTGGTGTAATATGCTTGTTCCTGCTTGAACCTTTTCTAAATACTGTTGACCTACATCATTTAAGCTCTTGCTCTTGACAGATTTTTTTTTACTCTTTTATGGAAGAGAATTTGAGTGGTTCATTGAGCCCACAGAATTAGATGGTCGGGTCATTACTTGATCTTTCTTACCATTACTGGAAAACATAATTGGATTCATAGCTTTTAGATCTTGAATTAGCTCAGGTTGTTTGATATCAAGGGAAGGTTCAGACTGAGGAGCTCCTAGAAGTTGAAGCTACTCTTTATTTGCTTCCATCTGACCCTAGCCTGGTTGTATTCCATATAAAAAAAGAACAAAATTTGAATGAAAATATAACAAGTGCAACATATTATAGACAAATAGCAAATAACATAAAAATAATCACTAAGTGAAAACCAAATCAAAAGAAAGTAGTTGCAGTGACATACCTTTATCAGAAGTATTTGGTTTTGGCTTCCATTTTTCTTATTGTTTGGACTTGTGATGACCAAGTACAAGAGTCCCTTTAGAATGTCTTGCTGGATCTCTACAAGGTAAGCAGTACTCAGAATGATATTTTTCTCTTTCTTTATCTTTAACCTATTTTTTATTTCAGTAGATTAGTTTCATAAGTAGATTATCTTTTCTTGCGTTTTTAGTACAAAATAGGGCACCCAACTAGTTCCTTTAGATTAATCTGGATACAGAGATTAGATTATTGGACAACCCAACTGAAACTTTTAATTGCCCACAAATAAGTTTTAGATTATAGAGTTAGCAGCGTTTACAAGGATGTCAAATATTTTCTCTAGATTAATACAAGATACAGAGGATGGATCACTAGACAACCCAAATAAAATTGTTTATTGTCCGTAAAGGATTTTCTGATCACAGAGTTAAACCGAGTTCATAACATGATGTCTTTCTATATTTGTAATTTTTTCATATTGTCAATAATTCCCAATTTTAGGGAGCAAGACTACCAAGGGATGGGATGTAAAAGTCATATACTCATCTTGTAGGTTTCATATCATGTCATTCCATGAAGCAAAATGAATAAAATATTCTTTGAATGCATCCTCCATTACTAGAAGGAAACATCAAAGTTAAGCAATGAATTTTTAAATGATATGGTTAAAACTTATCCATGTTTATAATAGGATGCCATGCTTATTGTAATTATTTGTATTCGTTCGTGTTATGAATTAGTTCTTAAATTTTAGGGAGCTAGCCTACCAGGGGACAGGATATTAAAAAAGTATACATGTGTTGTAGGCTTTAAAAATGACTAAAAGCTGCTTCGAATGCATCCATCATTCATTCTTTCACTTAATTTAGTAGAAACTTGATTTAGTTCATGTATTAGGTTGATGGCTTCTTTACTCAATTTTTGTTTTCCTTTTTACTTATCTTTTATTCTCCTGAAAGGAGGGTTTTCTATTTTGGGGAGGGGATGCCAGGGTAACATCCCTTCTTCCGAAGATACATCCCATAGAAAATGAGACATTTCCACCTATCCTCAAAATAGGGGATTGTCTTCTATTATGGACTAGCTAGCCAAGTAAGCAAAAAAAAGTCCCAATCCAGTAATTCCATGCCTAAATTAAGTGAAAGAATGAATGAATAAGAAGCCTCTTCAAGGAGGAAATATTCGATTACAAGATATCAAATTCAAAGGATAAGATGATCATGAAAATGAGTCTCCTAGTATAAAGAAGACAAAGAGGACTAGCAAGCAATAATTGCAAGCCAGCATAAAGATAATTAATGTAATAATAATGAATGAGGGTTATGGTTAGGGACTTAACATGCCCCTCCCCTTCAAACAATTGTTTGACAAAAAAGGGCACATCTCATCCCTTTCTTTAGGGATAGGGAAACACATGGGGCACACACCCCTGTGCTGATATAAAGTTCAGGCATAAAAAAAGAATATATTTGTAGAGAGGACATGATGAACAGAGCACCTCCAAAATTCAAAGGAAGCATGCCCAACGAGTGCATGCATTAAAAATCTACATAAATGAATGTATACCTAAAATAATGTGGAATGCAATTTGAAATACCCTGTTTTAACATCTAAGGAAAAATAACAAAGCAATAATGCAGAAAACGTAAAATAGAAAAATAATCTAATATATAGCTTCCAAAAAAATGCGTAGGATAGAACAGCACATGATTTTATATCTAGAGGAAAAATAATAGTTTATATATGTTGAGGAGATCAATGAAGCTAAATGATTACATTGCACAGAAATAGGAAGCAAGACTCGGGTCTATTAAGTGTGTTGTGCGTTTGGTAACTAAACTTTGTCATCAATCGAGATCTGTGATTAGAAAGTTTTCAATCTTTAAACTCCAAGAATCTATATTGGCTTATACCTCATGAGCATTTATAAATTGAATATTGGCTTATTTTTCAGCCATATGATCCTCAGTGTATAATCTAATCTTATAAATCTATGAAAATAACTCAGTGAATTAGACAGTACCTGAACTACATCTTGACCTTTTATAACACGCCCAAAGACATTAAGCTTATCGTTTAAATATGGAATGGGTGTTGTTTTTATGAAAAGATCAAATCCATCTCCTTGATCCTCTGATTTGGAGCTCCCCGACATGAATGATTCATGCTTTGGACTGATTAAAATCCCAAGCCAAAAAAATAAAATTATTAGCTATCTTAAAAGAAGCAAATGCTATACAACTAGTAGCTAAATGAAATTCAATGAAAACCATAAAATAACAAGATTGCACAAAAGGAACATTTTTTTAGCTCAATCCACTTATGACTAAAAACTCATTGCTAACAAAGAAACCTCTTTGTCAGACTTATATAGGAAGCTTAATTTGTTAATAAACAATAACTGTGATGCCTTAATAGATAAAGAGTATCTTACTGGCCACCAGTTGACATAGAAAGCTAATAGCCTTACTAGACTTTATAGGATTAGCTATGGTAGTTAAATAACTACCAATATTACTTCTAATAGACAGAAACAACCAAAATAATATGCAAATAAGAATTTAAGTACACCATTAAGTCATTCCTGTCGAGATATACACATTTACATCCTGGCTTGCAGTGCTTTTCTATGACAAGTTATAAAAAGTGGGAAAAAAAAATTTCCCATGCCCAACTTACTACAATAAAAGACAAAACAATGTGACACCAAACTCAGCAATTAATTTAAAAAATTCTGACAATACAAACCTGAACTCAAGTTGAACATTGAGCTGACCACCAACAGTCTAGTCTTCCTTGGTTCCTACCAACTTTGGACCCCTGACTTGAATTACAAAGTGTTTAATGACACGATAAAAGGGTAATCCATTGAAGTAACCACGTTCACTGCATGGCAGAAGACATACTTAGATGGTCATAAAAATCATACCTTCTCACTAAGAAAGCAATAATGCCAACCCTAAATGCTTCCAATCAAATTTTATAAATAGATAAATCAAGTTGCAGAGATTCCTATCCTCCATGGTTTATTTTCTGGTATAGTTATCTAAAATAAAACATCCAGAGGTAAAGTTTTTGAAAATAACAAATAGTATAGATTACAAAGGCACCATCTAAAAATAATATGTTATCTTTTGCGCTGGTTACCCCCATTGAATTTTAACAACCAAAATATGTAAATACATGCCCAAGAACAATTTTGTAGAAGTTGAAAAGTAACTGAAATAAAGGTACCATAACTAGAAATGTTAATCATGTGAGGTAAAGGAAAAAGGGATTATAAAGCATGCTATTTTTGTAAGAAAAATGAGTCTTTTATTACACTAAAGAATACATAGTGCATCATAGAAAACAGGGCATCATACACCTTCCCTTTCATAACCAAGTAAGAACAGAAAGAATTCCCGGCCGAGCTGCACAATAAGAATGCACAATTTACTTCCCAAGCAACATGATCTTTGCATAAGCTTGACTAGCCAAGTCATCCAAATATCTATGAAATTGCATGCTACATGCTTCTTCTACAGAGCCTCCAAAAGTCAGATTACAGCTCACCTTCCAAGGAAAGGGTGAGAACATGGTTACCTAGTAAGCATGGAGTTTCATTTGATCCCTTAACTTTAGCATATCAAAATCAAAATCAAAACCAATTTCCTACAAAAACAGGAATCACCACAAAAGACCATCATTCAACAAAGATGTCTACAAAGGATATCGTGGAACCATTGACCAGTAGTAAATCCAAAAACTACCTAGAAAACTTGAAATCCCAAATATATTCTTCCAATCCTCTTGTTCTCCACACTCTACGCATACACCATCTGAGAAGTCATGTTTTAACTTATAGCTAATCTTCACTGGATGAGGAGGATAGCAGGTTATAAAGCATGGTTACAGTGTGAGAGCATAAATAATTATTCTCCTTGGTGGTTTAATATAGGGAATGGTTATATTATAATATTCACAAACATCAATGAATGAATTTCTAATACAGTTGCAATTAGGGGCAGACCAAAAACGTTTCCATGTCTTCCTACAAGAAGATGAATAAAACTGAATTGTCTGTAGACAAAGAACAAATAAGCATTGGGAACTGACAAGCAACCAGCCATCTAGAGATGATAGATCCTTATGACAAGACCAGTCTACGGGAAAGTTTAACCAGAATTTATGTTTGATACATCAATATTTGGCCTTTCCTTAGGATGTCACCTTAAATTGGATTATCATTGTCATTGAGATCAAAACAATTTTCAACATTTGAGTAAGAGGATAAAATAAAAAACTTCAACCAGAGGCTCTAAATAAAAAATAAGTGGGCTATATACACACAATTAGGATTACCACAAGATCATATGTATAAAAAGAAAACAAATTAGCCAAAGAAATTTTTCTTTGCAATTGAATATTCTTCGAGTAAATAGTAGCAACAAGGGGACTTAAACTTCACATTCAAAGGCCTAATAAGAGTTGAAACTTCAAAATTTAAAGATGTAAATTCTAATGGATTTGGTAGATAAAAATAGTTATGAGGTTTTAAAGTTTAAAACATAATAGCAAGTTTTGTCCATATTGGACTTTGCTATACAGAAATTCAGCCCTAGTACAAAATTTGGTGAATTTTCCACTGTGAAGATACAGTATGGTCAGCTTACTGTTGAGTATCTTTGATAATATAACACATGTATTTAATCCCCATGGACTCATAAACCCAAAAAACAAACATCCCAAAAACCTTAAAATATATATTTTTGAAATATATCTTGATACCTCTATAAATATAAACTGATTGGAAAAAATTTCAAGTTATTTTCTCTAATTTATTGGATTGCCTTGAAGCTGAAATTCTTCTAAAATTTGGAACAAAACACATTTTTTCATATCTATGAGATGTATACTTTTGTATTGGAGCCATACTGAATTTTTTCATTATGTATTTTTTCCATATTGAATGTATTCAAATTCAACTTCATATATGAATGTTGCTACTATGGTTTAATCCTGCTATCTGGAGCACAATAACTAGATTGTGAGCATATATAGCATAACTAGTACACATTAACAAGCTGTATGGATCCAAAATTAGTGATGGTGAGACTGTGATTCACTCAATCTTGAGTTGCCAAACACTTAGATTAGGGTTATCAGTCCCTACTTGTGAGGGTTGGTTGAGACTTAGCTTTTCTTGATCTTCCACTACCATACTTAATGTGCATTACTACAACCTTTCCCTTTAATAATTGGTTACTCAGGTTAAGGCATAGCATTCGTATAAAATTTTGAATACTTGCTATTCAATCTATGTTTATAATCCCTGCTTAATTTTAATTAAGTATGTCTAAGCATCTGCTTACAATGAGAAGGAATATATAGAGCTCAAAAGCAGACATACTTGGAAACATATTTGATTTCACATGAAGAAAGCATTTATTCTTTACTTCCACCTCTATTTCTGCCCCTCATTCTGAGAAATGGTTCCTCCCTTTCTAGGCTTTACCTTTTCAGTTCACCCTTTCTCAAGTATTTTATTATGCCTATTACACTATCATTTGTATATTTTCATATTTTATCGTTTAGTTGTGATCTTGACATTCCCTTAAGGGTTTTCTTAAACCTTGTGGAACTTGAAAATGTTTCATGGATCCTTAATTGGTTTTGGTAGTGTTAATAAATTTTACATTAGTAATAAGCCAATGATAGACCATGAGCAATCAATGTCCTCATAGAGCAGTACTGTAACTCGACTGTTTCATGTCCCCACCATATGATTTGATTGTTTTGTAATTCCACATCAATGTTATCGTAACCAGACCAGTCATCGAACCGATGAAGCCCAAAATGTGAACCAGACCAGAACCGACAAAAAATAGGGTAAAAAACCAGCTGACTAAAAAATACATAAAATATTCATATTTTGTAAAAAACCATATATATTCATGTGCATACATATGAATCCAAAAAATAAATACACATATTAGAAATGAATAATGTGAGTAATGTAGGGGCTGCAGGGGTCTTTAAATAGTGTTAGGATAGGCTTAGGGTTAGGTTAGAAGCATAGGTTAGGTTTTACTTTGTGTTTTTTTTTTAAATTTGAGTTCTGTGAGTCCCCAGTCCACGGCTGTATGACAGAGTACAGACCGACCGGTTCCGTACCCGGTTTGGAAAAAAATATGGTCTGAGGAAATTTTTTTACTGACAGGACCGGACAACCCTGTAAACTGGTTAGACAAGTCGGTTTTTCCAGTTCCAATCCAGTTCCGATAACATTGTTCCACATACACATTTATGCATTGTTCAACTCCAAGCATTTTATTTATTAAGTAATTTTTGTAACAACAGCAACAAAAAAGCAACAAGTTTTACCTAAGGCAGGGATGGAGGATCAGGCTATCAATGATTCCCAAAAAATACTGGCAGATTCTATTTCCTATCGAAATGAATCCAATGCAGCAGCAGAAAGGGTACATAGGTAATTGCTTTTATATGCAATTAATTCTTATTTAACTAAGATGTTTGTGAAGAATTCCTGAGCTACTATGTTTTTAAAATAAAAATATTACTTTCAATTTCAATGGATGTTTTTGTAAGTAATAGATTAGTTTGATACCCAGTTATCAATTATTGCAGGAAATGGAAATTGAAAGGTCATATCAAGAAGAGTTGACAAAGGAACTTGAAGGCATTCCATATTCTGCATTGTTGTCAGGCAAGGCAATATAGGAATCACTTGAATATTTTGAAGATGAAGAGAAGGATGTAGATGATTTGAAGGCTTCGACCACAGGTTCTGGATCAGACAAGGATGCAGATGAATTGAAGGCTATATCACAGATTATGATGTCCCACAAAAAGAGAAAATTGTATGAAGCCATACAGGTATTGTGTCTATTCTTGGCTTCTTATGTAAATAGGTGTTAAGATATTTAATCAGCTACAGAAACTGTGACAAATTTTTGTTTGTCAGATGAGACTTTTAACCAAACAATAAATAAAGCCTTCTGAGGTCTGGAGGTCAAATTGCAGTCTTTGATCTTCTCTGACTATTGCAACTTATCCCTCAACTGTTGATTGAGGTTAAAATCTTGCTGTATATTTATTCTTGGATTCGAGCAAAGCCTCCTCCAAGATTTCTAGGAGAAATATATGTGCTTTGTAGTGTGTGATTTATGTATTGTTTCTTTGTATTTCTTGTAATACACAAAAAAATATGATGTTAGCAATAATATTATAGGTCGTAAGCCAAATACAAATGTTATTTCATTGCCTGGTCTACATCTCAAGAAATATGGAACTTTCACCAAAAAATATTAGGTAATCAGAACTCAAACCTTTGTTGTCTTCTTCTTATAAACAACTATGTACCCATGCTTTTTTTAATTCAGGTGCAAATAACTCCTCAAAATGATCACTCTGAACCTGCATCATTACAGAAATCTAGAAATCCACTAAAATCTAAATCAATTATATCTTAAAAAAGAAAGAAAATTCTAGAGATGGTAGATTTACAACACCTAAACACTCAAATTCCAATAAAGATGAAATAAAAGAAAAGTGAACAGATATATTATGCATTCTCTTTAGTAGCATAAGCTAGAAAGACAAAAAATTGTACCACAAACAAGAACTAAAAGAATTTTTGATTCAGTCCATCTTCTGCAGCTAATAAATTAGTCCCTGCAAGAGGATTCAAAACATTTAATGTAGTCTTGAGATGCTCTTTCAGATGAGCACAAAATACCTTTGCAAGGGAAACTGAGTGTTTTTGCGTGAATGCTTTGCAAACTGCAACTATGTGCACAGCTACAGACATCCCTTCTGACGATAGTGGAATACTTGAAAGATTCAAGAACCTCATAAGGGCTTCAATTCCCTTTTTCTCAACAACTATTCTACAAGTTTCAGGATTTTCCATTTCTCGATGCATAAACACCATGGCATGTGAAATGCATAATTGTAGAAAGTGTTCATTAGTCATATTTTCAACAGACAATCCACTACTTCCAACACCTTCATTATGCTTCTGTTTAGAATCAGTATCCATAGGAACAAGACTATCCAATTTTTCTTTGGCTTCTAACCCCATGTCGCCCACTGAAGAAAATTTCTCAAGAATTTCAATGATAACATCTACACCAAGTCCCCTCAGATAAGGGAAATGGCGCATCATCTCTTCCATTGAATTATCCAAATGAGAAACCCCTTCATTCAATGGTAGCAAATACTTTCATGATGTGAATACATTTACAAGAAACTGTAATGCATTTCTTTCATTCACTACCTGCAATCCTGTATTGTTGAGACATAGTGCATCAAGACCACTAGGGATGAAACAAAGTGATTTTGAGGAAGGTAGAAGTAATATAGCATCCAAGAAGGTAGTTGTAATACCTGCTGCATGCATCATTGAGAAACAAGTTGGATCTTTATGAATGAGTTCACTCATAAGTGTCACAGCTAAAGAGAAGATATCACCACCAAACTTATGGGAATGACAGAATATTAATGATAGGCTTGATGGAAATGTACTCTCCTCTGAGCCTGTAGACCTTGTTTTGGCATATGTTGTTGATCCCAGTGCCTTGAGTAAGGCCTTGATAAGACAGCTCTGAGAATATATAATTTGGCCTTTATCATCATCATATGTTGAACATGTAATACTGATTTCTGCTGACAACTCCACAACACTCGTAACCTCAAATTGTAGTCTCTTAATAGTACTATCTAGACCTCCAAGTTCTTTGAATAGAGTGACTGTTGGATTACTGTAATCCATAAACTTTTGGAGAATATTTACAGCAAAGATGACAAGGTTTGTATGACAAGAATTGGTGTCTTTTAACAAAGGCAGAAGGGCAGGAATCAGTCCAGTTTCTCTCATAGGATTTGGCGAAGTTAAGGATGATGTTACATATGCCAGAAAAAATTATAAATCCCCTTCTAATAATGTAACAGGATATGCTTCCATAGTAGTCAATGACATGACAGCCTTTTGCATCAAGCTCAATAAAAACACATAATTTTCTGCATTTCTAACAATATTTGGGACATTTAACACTGGACTCCTCTCATGAAATGTAGAAATTACTGCAAACTAGTATCCTAAAGCCCAAATACCATCTGATCTAATTTTATCTGGTATAAAGTTCTCATATTGCAACACCTTCATCAAATCGTTCATAAACTCGGGATCATTTGAAAAAAAATGCCCCCAGTTTTTCATGGTTTTCACTTGATTGCATCAATACCGTAAAGGGCAAAATTCGAATGCAGCTGAATTGCCTGCAAGTGCTCAGAGAAGGAAATGCACGTGTATACCTGACTCAAGTCCATAAGGAAAACTTGAGCTCACTGGGTATCTCATATTTATACATTAACTCCTTTAGAAGGACCAGATCTTTTGGATGTAAATGCAAATCAGGAATGTGTATTACCTGTAAACCTGATAGACTTGCAGTATTTAAATTTTCTACATTGTCTGGACCACATTCAAAATAAAATTCAAAATGTAAAGTAGACCCTAATTGGCTTGTTGCTTCATCACAACCATTTTCTACAACACACGAGAATAAGCCCAATCCTTCTTTACTTCCCCATCCTTGTGATAGAGCAAGCAAATGACGATTCAACACTGCACTTCCTGGGAATTCTCCACTCAGGTGTAACTTGGCAGGCTTAATATTTACAAGAGCTGCAAGAGCTTGAAGAGATGCTAAAGTTTGTCAGGATCATTTGATGAAAGAAGGTGTGTGAAATCCTACATAAAACATACAACTTTAAAAGTGATTAAAGTGGCACAAAAAACACCAAAACCAATGAAGAAGGATAGAAGGCAGTAAGTAAGAGGCAGAAGCCTAAAAAAGAGATACTTATAATACATAGTTCATACTTCTAATTGACTAAAAGAGCCCTTATTTTGACCATTTTCAAATATTATAGAAAGTACCCTCAAGATTTGTAAACCTACGCCTTTTGGAAACAAATTCTCCTCATCCAACAAACTGTCTGTTAACTACAAGTATTTTCTTGAGCTAACATACTTGCTAAAAAAACAATTTGAAATGTACAAACATCTCTTTCCAATGATGAAATTTGGCCTGTTTAAACACCACCTCAAAGTTACAAACAAATACACAAAATGAAAATAAAAATTAAGATAAATATATAGAAGCTCACAACTCACTTTATCATCGTAATCCCATGAAAATATTGAGAGGATATTCAATGTCCTCCAATGGAGTATTAATTATTCTCCAAATGAAATCAGTTACTTTTTGAGGCTGCAAAAGTTGTGCCATAACAAATGAGTAAGCAAAAGCCACTAGTGAAGCAAACATCAAATTAGGCCCTAGGGTCCACTAGGAGATATGGACAAAATATGGATTGAAATGTCTATGGCCCCACTAGATAGGAGATGGATCAATTCAAACAAAAGCGAAAACACCCTAAAGAGACAATGTATAAGTCTTTTACTACTTAAATCCCGATACAGTAAAATTTTTAATGAAGAATGTCACTTCAAATCAATATTACTCATATCCTGCATGAGAAATAAGGTAAGAAAAAGGAGGAAAATAGAAAATAAAACATTCAACACATTATACCATTATTCTGTCAAAAAAGATGAAATGGCATCTGTTGAAAAAGAACATAAAGAAATAAAAAGTTCAATGGAAGTTGGAATGTCAGTTGTAACTTCATATAGAACACATAAATGATAAAAAAATTATAAAACCTTTCTCAACAATGTTCTTTGTAATTCAGAAATCAATTGAATAATCATGCAAACATCAATTTAACAATGGCCCCAGGGTTAGATCAAGCAGTCATGAGCCAGATGTCAGATCTCTCCTCCCAAAATTGGGGAGGTCACAAGTTAGACTCTCTTAAGTTTTGATCACCTCAAGGTTAGACTCCATAATCAGGGTCAACAGTTTACCCCATTTACCATCCATGAATCATGGGGAAGTACAATGGTTTTACACAAGATTGTTCCTTCGAAAATAAATAAATCAAGCAATCAAATCCCCATATGCTTCCAGTGATGACCCAGATGTCATATCTCTCCTCCCAAAATTGGGGAGGTCACAGGTTAGACTCTCTTTAGTCTTGATCACCTCAGGGTTAGAATCCATAATCAGGGGCAACAGTTTACCCCATTTACCATCCATGAATCATGGGGAAGTACAATGGTTTTACACAAGATTGTTCCTTCAAAAAAAAATATCAATCAAACAATGAAATTCCCATATGCTGGCATGTCCTACTTTGTTGTGTTGAGTCGTACACCCAATGTAGAAAAGCCAGATTACATGTGCAATTATATGTTTAAAAATTCAAAACTTTAAGCCCAACAAGTTACAAGACCTCTCCACATCACATTATTTTATTTTAATTTCACCTTGAGAATTCATTTCTATGTCATTGACTCCTCCAAATCATAGTAGCATAATTCAGCCATATTGGAGTTTCTTGTAGAGAAATCCAGAGGGGGTTCGAAAATCATCAAATATTCGACATAGTATGAATACGATAAATTTTCCCACCATTGCATAGTGATTATACATTTTTTACACATGTATTATTCATCTAAGAGATTGCAATTCAACTGCAATTGGAAAAGTAAATTGAACACGCAAGTATTCTCTTTGCATAAATTTGTTTCCAATATCAACAAGGTAATTCAAGCCTATTTAAGTGACTACTGCTCCCATGTCTCTAAAATTCTTTAGATATTTTATATTAGATGTAACCTATATTGCATATGCAGTTGGGTAAAACATCCATTATAGCTGATGCTTATGTCATGAGCTCCAAATGCAAGTGAAAGAGATGGACACTGATGTATCTATCTTACCTATAAGAAACCACAAAATAGCAGTAGTGACAGCCTTGTTTTGAATATCAAATATAATTTTTAGCTGCGAGATACCTACAACCCTATATTATTAGGTTCTCTGTTATTTTTCAAGTTAGCTGCTAGAAATTTGAAAATTTATATAAATACTTGGCTCTACTTCACTGGCTTGATGTAACCAGTGGAGATGAAACCATTTATACAATGTATATTTTAAAAGGAATATTTGTAATAGTATATCTAGTTCAATATTATCAGAGCTGAACTGAAACCAAGAAAAATGGTTAGAGCTGACTTGTTTGATCATTTTTGTACTGGTGCTCATCTTTCCCGTGAAAACCAAAATAAAATTATAAACACCAAAAACTAAAACTCTATAACCACCCTAAAACCTAATTTTATCTATTTAATTATGGCCCTCTTCTATTGTGAATAGACTTGTCCTAGCTGACATGCAGTTGCTTCCATTGTCACAGTAGGATATGGACATTGATGTTGAACTTTTGAGTGTCTTGAGTAAAGAGGTCGAGCATACTCATGCAAATAATGTAAAGGATCTAGACTTGGATGATTATGTGCAAGGGTGCATATCCTTAAGCACATTATCAAGATCCTGGGCACAAGTCTCCCGATGAAAGGAATAATATAATAAGTTTTTCCTACCATCTAAGATATAATGTTTTCAGAGATACATATCAATAGAAAATCAGTCATATTCAAAACATGGTAGAGAAATCAAAATAGAACTTATAAAATCAAAACTCTAGGAGTTATAAGGATACCCAAAACTAAAAAAAGTTAAAATATGGTATCATTATATCATATATGTAATCGTGGACTGCAAAATTTGATGAAAAAAAATTGTTCACGATAAGCAATTTCCTAAAAGGAATAAAAAAACCTATTTACTATAAGAGTGAAACAAAATTCAATTCTTGTAATATAACTAATCTAAAATAAGTCTTTGTGCAATAGAAAGCTCCACAATATAATAAATTTGTGTTGCGTTCTTTGACACTGAAGTCAGTTGAACATGTATTTTGGGGCTACATGACTGCCAAATATTTAGGTAATGCATTGTTGATGAATCCAACATTCTTTGACACCCCTCTTTTTAATTGGAAAGTAGAGATGTTTGGGGGAAGGTGAATGATCAGAAATTCTGGGAGAAGTATCTAGAATACAATCAGATTTACAGGCATATCCTTTTGAGTGATGTTACCCTTTCAATGTTTGATCACCACAATTAGCTCATAGTGAGGAGCACAATTTCATCTAGCACTGGCTATAATGTGTTTTTAGAATAAAATAAATAGCAAACAACTTTTAATCAGTGAATTAATGATTTAAAATGATGGCTCTCCTTATGAGTGATCTGCATAATCACAGCCTACCCCTGGTATACGGTTCTTGTATTATTTATTAATAATCAATGACATATAAGATGCATTTTCAGAAATAAATATCGTAGGCAATTTATAATCAATGAATCATTGATCTCAAACTACTACATAAGTTATCTTTCCCCTCACCTTCTTTCCCAATAATACTGCAGGCTATGTCTATTCACAAACAATCTGACTGACATTCAAATCCCTCAAATTCAAAAATGCATGTGACTATGTATCACTACCCCATTTCCATTTTATATCATTTAGAATAAAAACAATTGAAACTAACACCAACTATGAACACCACTAACAACCTAATGATATAAATCAATTATTACACATAACAGTAGATGAAAAATGTCATCATACTTGATCTTATTCAAGCGTTCAAAGTCATCCCTGAGTTTCGTGTCAAGACCATTGGATACCACCTGAGTGGTTCAGCCATCCTTGTTGTCTTTCTGTATGTTTTAGAACCAATCTGGGATCTTGAATTGCTTAGTATTTGCAACAATTATCAGCAGACTCTCAAGCTCTTGTCTAGAAATGTCACCAGCCTTGAAGTTAGCATATACTTCATCCTATATTCCCTTCCTTATTTGGATTGTATATGTTGACAATGGACATCAACTTAAAATTTATGTTGAGCACTTCATTACAATCAATTAATGCATCTAGATATATTATTATTTGGGAAAGATATAGAAGGGTATATTTTCCAGTGCCCTAACTACTATAAGATTAGAAGAAAAATACTATTACTTGTTTAAGGAAACAAAAATATCCTTCTGTGCATTCATTTTACACAATATGTATGGAACTGTCTCTCATGGAGCTGAATAAAAAGCACCTGCAAAGAGGGAGAACTCAACTTAAGAACATTCAAGCTAATAACCTAAACAACATAACAAATATCCCTTCAGTTGTAGTTCGTATGCAAACATTGTGCCCAAGGACTTGTGCTACCTACATAGTACAGACAAAGGAAAATAAACCAAGAGACATCCATCAAATCTAAGAGAATGAAAGTATGGCCTATGAAATAAAATTGTGTACTAGCTTCTCTAGAGTCACTGTATACTGTATACTAGGTTTCTAACAGCCTCGGTGGTGGTGAGGAGTAGTGCACACTAGCCCTGCTAGGGCTGTAGTAGGGATTTCTCCTTGCTACAGGGGTAGGAATGGTTACTTTTTGTCTATAGGATGAAAGAATAGGTTCTTGGATCGAATGCAGTAAAAAAAAACAGGAAATAAAATAGAACAGAAACAGAATAAAGAACAGAAAGAAGAGAAATGATGGAGAACCCCTCTACAAACAATGGGTTAGGGTTCTGCTTCCAATAACCTGCAAACAATATGTTAGAAACTGAAATACCTGCAAAACAAGTTAGGCAATAAACCTGCAAATAAACCATGGATTAGAAAGCAAAGAAATCATTAAGCAAATACAGACAATAACAAGCTATACCTTATCTTTGGGTGGAATTGGGGTACCATGCCCTGGCTTGAAGAAGCACCTCTCTCTTGGATGGGGGAGCTATGGCTTAATGGAGATGGAGAAGAGGGAGTGTGGGTGCCTTGAGAGACAAAGGGTCTCAAGGAATCCATGGGCATCATAATAGTATGCAAGGGAGAAGTGTTTTGAGAGTGACCCCCCACCCTCCTTTTATAGCTTTTTTGGGGTTTTAGGGTTTGAAGCCCTTGGTCTGGGCTTTAGCCCCTTTTTTTTGGCTTTTAGCCCCTTTCACCCTAATTTTAGCTCCTTTTAGGTTTTTAGCCCCTTTTTGGGGGCTTTAGCTCCTAGGAGAGTATTTTAGGCTCCTTTTTGGGGTTTTTAAGCCCTTTTCTTCATCCTTAAGCATTTTTGAGGGTGTGGGGGCTCTAATGGAGGGTCATGAAGTGGTGTCCTTGGGTGATGTAGGTCATGGAGAGCTTAGTGAGGGATTTTTTGGGTTAACAAGGGATCTCCTTGCATCTGATCCCTATTAAGGTTGTAACAGTCCATCAACAGACCCTCATTGAGCTCACAGTAGACATCCGAGAGGAAACACTAGACCTTGCTGACGTGGCAATAATGAAAGTATAGTCCATGTACCAGAAAGCAACAGCAACAGTAAAATATTGTTAGGGCTTCTTCAGTTTGGGAAAAAAATTATTTACATCTTATTTCAGAGTTCTGTGAATAAATTATGTGGTCATGTACAAACTCAGTCATCTCATTTAGAGGATGAATTATTAATGCTTTGGGGTTTTTGTCCTTAAAAGGTTTCCCCATGGAAAATCATGTGTTCAATTGTGTGATGCTTTTTTTACTACTGCATTTGTTTTACTGATGTTAATATCTCAAGTGCTATCTCTATTACAGACAACAATTTTTTTAAATATCATACACATGTCAAAATTCAACACCCATTTGCCCTTGTGGACTTTGGCACTAGTCTTACCCACACCAACCACCATAAAATTAATCAAATAAATATAAATACAAATCTTTTATAATCCATTCAACTTTTCAATATTCTAGGAGCCCCTCGTGACATTCCAAAAAGAGAAATTGATATGTTTCCCATGTTTTCAGGAAATAATGCAGTATCAATGAGAGACCGTTGGAATTCTTTCATGACCATGATAAAGCAATCCAAGGTTGGCCATTTAGATGTGATTATGAAATTTGTGTATTGTCATTAAGATGAAGCTATAGATTGGCTCAAATCGAAAGTGCTTTTATGGAAAGATGGAAGGAAAAAAATACAATAGGTATTGGTAAGATACCTTAACTAGAGATAATAATGAGAACGAACATGTTGAAGAGTTCAATAAAATATTTAATCAGATAGTGCAAAGGCTTCAAGAAAATATTAAACCTCGTCGGTAGCTATCATGCTCTATTATCTTGATTCCTCTGATCGAAACTTTGGTTTCCTTTTGAGATAAAAAGGGCCAAATAGTTTGAGGGATGCTCAAGATAAGGCATTCAGTGTTGAAAAGAATTGGTTGGATTCAAGAAAGGGAGACATAAGCACAGGGGCCTAAGAGGCACAATGGATAAGCCAAGACATCCCTGGGACGATAGAAGGATGTGTAGACTCTAGATGGCCATCCCAAGTGATATTACAAAGATCCCCCAAACATCCCTTTTTCCCAGGAAATGTTCAGCAGATAGGGGGGAATCCCCATGGAAAGGGAACATACCCTACCATTCCACCATCCTCAATACTGACCAAAGGCCAACCGAGGGTTGAGAGCATCACTAGCCCTAGTGAAACATAGATGTAAATGTAAAACATCATTTTTTATCCTAAAGAAGACATTGTGAGACAAGCTCAACCTTTCACAAAACTCCTAAGAAGAGTCCATACCTTACAGATCAAACATTTGTGATGTTGGACTTCTATGAAACAAAATTCGATTTGATTTTATATCCATTTTTCTATTAAATGCGTCATGTCCTCTCAATATGCCTAGGTTACCTTCTAAACCTCATCATAGCTATAATACCAAACACTTCAATTATGATTCATATATTTTTCAATTATGGGTAATTTTTTGAAGCAATAAATTTAGAAAACAATGAACTAATCTAACTTAAAAATATATACAAAATCCTATCTATGATATGAAACTTTCCTACTAAGAATAAGCTCAGATGCCTTATCTAGCTAATCGGTTCTAACTATTTGTAAACATAACTTACAATGACACATCAACTTGAATTATATATATATATATATATTCTCCTCTTGAAAATCATTTTGAAATAAAATGAATTTCACTTTCTAATCCTACATTTGGTGAGTTGCAAATCACAAATTGACTGCAAAGTGAACTTACAAAACTTGAACAATTGTTTTACAAAATTGAAATTTTGGGTTCTTAAAACTATCTATAGGCATGCTCTAGAGTCTAGACATATTACCAAATCCTTTGCATGCTAGCAAATAATGATATAACTCTACTTAATATGCTTAAACAGATAAAGGTGACAACAAGAATTTGATAAATAAGAAGATGTTTCATATTGTACTCACACACTAAGAGAGGTACTGCCTATGAAATCTTGCCAATATTCTCATCATCTTGCATTATCTTTTAATTTATGACTGCATAGAAGACAAAAATGCTGATGTCCATAAGCATGAAATCAAAACGCAACATTTTATTATTAATCACATACAATCTGCCAAGATTTAAAATAAAGTATTATATGGAAACACAATATTGATATTACTGTTGTGTAGTGACCATCTATCATTCTATTATGTTGTAGCTTGAATCATAAATTTGTTAATGTTTATAGTCTACAAATGATATCACCGTGAGATCATGGAAGATGATCACTAGTTTTCTCCTAATGCAATCAACAATTTTCCCACTAGATATTACTCCAACCATTGCACCAACATTGGATAGTGAACCAAATAAAGTGTATTTCCCATTATTTAAGATTAGAACAGGTTAATAGGCAATCTACTTAGTATAATTTTCTAGCAATCTATTTAAAATTGTAATTAAAAACTCTTTAGAAAGATAAAAATATGTTGGATCCTACCAAATAATCAGATTATTGGACAAATGACACAGTGGAAATAGAGTATAAAGAATTTACAAAATTTTGACCTTGTGCACACTTTTCAACTATGCCTTCCTTGAGAGTAGCAATTGTAGCAGTCGGCGCATATTTGTAAGTACCAATGTTAGTACCATCATAGAGTCAAAACTTTAGTTACAACAATTCCCCTCCTACCATTGCAACTCTCTCTAGTACATATCTGGATGAAGGCACAACAAGCATTTCAATTCTAAGTCAAAATTATCACAAACGCATTATATAATCCTCATTCAAGATCTAAAAGCCTTGCATGCATAAAAAGTAGTAAATAGACTAGAATCTTTAATACTTCCAAAATGTGTGACAAGAGTAAGAGTTTATCATACACATCTACTTCTTCAATAAAAACCTTTCAAGAAACAAACCAAAATTTCAAGAAGAATCCTGATGAGAACTTCCAAAACATTTTAAAACCCTCTATAAACTCCTGTGCAATGGAAAATAACTACAAAAATATAAATTTCCAAGAAAGGAAATTCAAGTAAGCTTTGTTCAGAAAGTATCAAGTTCAATCACCAAGAACATGATGCCATCATAGTCACAACATTCTTATATTAAAGTCAATATGGTGGATGTCATATACAAAAACAAAATGATCAATCAAACAAATAGAATAGATATAAAAAGTAAAACAATAAATTTCACAATTTAAAATATATATTATACTTTCACCCATAATTTATATTTCCCCATAGCAAATTTATGTTTACAACTAAATTTGATTGATTAACATCCAGAAAAAACATATTGCATAATGTTGAATTCAAAAAATCAACTGCTTTGATCCTAGTTTGAAGTCTGGTCTGCTCAATGGGTCTATTGACTTGATCGATAGTTTCTCAGTCCTTTTAATACTTTCAACAAAAACAAGAAAAAAGACAGCACCAGAGAGCAAAAAGACTTTTATTTTTGTCATTATCACTATCTTAAACAATTCTATAGGTTATACATAATCATCAAAATCCTCCAATTTTTTTTGAAACCCATTATTTTTGTCATCTCTCTTGACACCCTTAGAGTTATCTCTAATTAAAAGAGACACCATCGATAGTTCCACCGCCTTTAAATTCACAGTAAACAGTCTAATATGAGAATCCCAACAATTTTAGAGGAATTTATTCATCCAAACAAACATATCTTCAACTTGGTGGTAGAGGATTGACTCTTGATAAATAGTTCGAGACAAACTACGAACTATATGAGAGAAAATGATAGCAAAGGGCACTCATATTTGATGAGCAAGGTTACAGTTTAGGGTTTTCGTCAGTGTTTGATTTTATGAAAGTTTTCACATATTTTTGGAGAATCGCAGGCAATATAGAATGTTGTTTCTTTAATAAATGGATAAATTTTAAATAAAATGAAGTGGGTTTCTCTCACAACACATTAATCACCTAGATTCAAGAAAATAATTCTAGAGTGAGGTTTCTACTAGGTTTTTGTTTAGGATGGGTTTCACCTAGAAATCACTTTGGTATGTCATGTTACAAGCATCTCGTTAGAATCAATAAGCATTTGATCAGGTTGCAGGTGGTCATCAAGGGTAGTGAACGATGCCAACTCCTTGGAATTCCCACATTCATCAACACAAATAGGTTGTTCCTCTGGAATCATCTTAGACTAAAAAGGAACAAATCCCAATGTAATAAAATATGAATCCTTTTCCTAATTCATATCAACATGGTGGAACCACCCAACTAACCATAATTCACAAGAACCACCCAGCTAACCATAACATAAGAACCCACACGCTAAATCGAAAACCCCAAACAAATCATCGAGCTCAATATAGAAACTACCCAACTAACCTTGAGACCAGAATCCACCTGCTAAATCTAGAACTTAAAACAAATCTCAAAAATTAATCCCATGTTGCAAGGCCAGAGATACAATCCAACTACCCAACAATTCAAACTCACTCAAATGCCCCTCCAATCGATTGTATATGGAAAACAATTCAATCCTACCCAGCTAAAAGGCCCACCCAAAACAACCAAAATGGATCAATATTGCAGTAATTCCCTCACCCAAAATAAGGGAGTGTCAAAAAAATTCAGACAGGAAGAAACCCTATACCTTATGGTGCTTAGGCCCAAATCGATCAAAAAGATTGAGACGGATGCTTGTTCCTAGTTTAACCACGCCTTATGGATGCCATAGATACCTAATACTCTTCTTACTATAGGATGGACTAAGATGTTCAACAATTTTGTCCATAGACCACAAGCTCGCTTCCTCAAAAGTCAAAAGGATAAAAATCTATAATGGCACAACATTTTTTAAACTCACATTGCACTAGGACATTCCAACTCACCTTCCATGTTTTCACATTAGAATAGGTTACCATTTGTTATAGAAGTTGTGATGGTACATCCTTCATTTTATGATGTGGAAAATAAAAAGGTTTTCATAGTAGTTGACACTAAAGGCCACTAGTTTTATTATGAGATTCAAAGAAAACTAAAGGTCATTTAATAATATTACAAAATTTTTATAAGTGGCAAATAATAAGGTTTTCATAGTATTTGATAGTGAAGGCCACTAGTTTTATTGTGAGATTCAAAGCAATTTAAAGGTTATTTAATAACATTAGACAATTTAGTCTCTATAATCATAAGGTGATCAAGTCAAATAGGGAGAAAAAAGGAAAATAAATTTGTAAGAGAGAAAAGAGTACATATTTCAACATATATTTCTTCATGCAATTTAATCTGGGTCGTCTTTATTGTTAAATAGGAAGTTATAACTATATAAAAAGAAGAGCTGGCTAGGTAGTAGTGTTGGCTTTTGTATTGAGTCGACAAAAAAGTCAAGTAAATTAATATATGTTGAGCTAAAAATGTTTATTATTAATCTAAATTCAAAATTAATTATGATTATTTTTAAGTCGTTATGTGGATTGTAACCAACTACTCCCAGTTGATGCATTACTCCACTAATTTGTTTTTATTATAAGGTTTATTTGTTTTTATTTGTGTATGTGGGTGAGTGTTGTGAATAATCCACATGAATAAAATAAAGAATTTTAGTTTTCTTGACATTATTGTGGCATGGGGTTATCATTGACTACCAAAACAAAATGTGAGGAATTTGAGTAATGTGTAGAAGGAAGGTATACAATAGCTCATGGACGTTTTTTGCACTAAGGTTAACTCAATGCTTAATTGCAAAGGGGACAGAGCCTTGACCTAGTGTAGTGCATGGTGCATGGTACCATGGTAGAAATTTGTACGCATAAACCCCAATGGTTAGCTTAATCAATTTAACCATTCATCCAAGGCAAGATTTAGGTCAACGAGTCAAATTCAATCAACTACCTCAAATACAAGATCTCTATGTCAATTGGAGTTGGATATTAAATTGTTTGCATAACAACACTACATTCCAATCACTAAATCACAACTTGTAATTTAACGCTATCAATCCTACCATGAAATATCAAAGAGAAATTCTATCCAAGTCAAGCCAACTTAGTAGTAAGTCCAAGTCCAACAAACCCTTAGTCATGCATGTTTGTTGTTAAGTCCACCATGTGATGTCTAAAAGCGAAGTAGGTCCAAGTCAATCTAACCATGCTATGTGCTACTAAGTTGGTCCAAGTGAAGCTAACCAAGTGAAATCAAATGTCCAAGTCCAATTTGACACACGTATCTTTTTATGTTATCTATGCAATCCAAATTCATAGGAAAGATGATCTTAATTTGAAAATACAAATATTAAATTCATTAATTCATGGCAATTTTTAATTTATGTAAAATATAACTTTATTTCAAATGGAAGATTTGATTTTGTTTGTTTGTTTTGTCCTGAAAGAGTGATAATGATTATTCGGTGAAGATAAATGGAATTGAGTGTAGTATGAAGTTGTGTTGTTTTTATTCCCATGGCATCTAGTAGCTCTATGGAAGTTGTGTTGTTTTTATTCCTTTAGCTCCAATGGTGCTATGTTTATGCAACTTCAAATAGTGTTCAATGATCAATATTATTGCCAATGATTATTCTATAAACCATATTGATTCTTGTTGTAATGTATGTAGTACCATAACTTCTTAGCCATCATATTGTACACTTTGTTGTGTTGTTGTCTTTCCTTGTGTCATTTGTTATCCATATCAAACAAACATCAGTAAGAAGACTCATCACCTTCATAACCATGTTGATTGCATGTTGCATGATAGGAGTTGACTGCTCCTTGTCCATGCATGACTTATATGTGTCATGGTAACAAACCATGTCAATGGTACATGTACCATGTGTCTATTGTGTGTGGCACATGTTGCATAATGTGCTACGTGTGGCACTTATGGTGCAACTATTGATTATGTGGTATGTGTGGTGCAAGGGGAACAAAGTGTGTCTATGTGGTGTTTATTGCACAATTTGTGTTGTGTGTTCTGTGTTGGGTAGTCTAAAGTGTTGAACTGATCAACTCATTATTATATTGATTCAACTAACTCTAATCCTTATGGAGTTATCAACTTACTTAGTTATGTTGAGTACCATGTTAACATGGTCAGATGACATGGGTCACCAAACTATACAAATAAACATTATATGGAAAATCCATGGGGTTCTGAATAAATATTGCTCCTAGGGGGGTGGGTGAGACTCCTATAATGTTTTTTTTGTTCATGCCTAAGATCATTGACAATGATTCAGGGTCTTCCTCCTTGATCTAGATATTATCTACCTAGAAGATTAACTTGGGAGCATTAAGGAGGAAAATATGATAAATAAATTGATAAATAAAAATGAGAAGGTTAATAAAATATTATGTTGCTAAAAGATATTTTTTATGAAATATAAAGAAAGTGATATTCTGAGTCATTTAGGTGAGATTAGTATGTTTCTCATATGTAATTACAGACATTTAAGTGTCATTAGGATCAATCAGTATCCAAAAGTATTATCAAATGCACCATCATTGTGGACATTGGTGTTGTTGTCATGATCATCATCAATGTCATATGCTACATCAACATCATTTTCATCATCATGCTCATTAAGTCAAGTCCTTGGGCTAGTTACCTCTATCAATATTTTAGACCTCACTCAACGTCCATGTCGCTATTATGGTCAATTTAATGCATTATGGTCAATTTAATGCATTATGGTGAATTATATTCTTTCCATTAGGACCAATCAATATCAAATAGTGCTATAATCATCTGCATCATCATTATTGGCGTTGATATCATCGTTGTCATCAACATCCTACTAAATATTGTAGAAATCATCATTTCCATATTTACCATTGTCAATATATACCAAGCACTGTAATATCTTCAATATTTACTCCACTAGAAGAATGGACCCCAAGCAACAACAATGTACCTTTCTCCCTAGTTATTTGAAGGTGGTTTTGATGAAGAATGATCATAAATATATATGCCAACAGTGTGCCCAAATTTTGATGGCAACAACTCCACACAATTAACTTGAATAACATAGATGAATTACACACTAGTACCACACAACTTGGATAGTAAATAGGGAGTGTGTCCCTCTCATGGAATCAATATTTGAGGCAACTTTATATTGTACCAAGAGATCCCTCACAAAAATGGTGTTTTCAACATGGAGTGTTCATTCTACAAATGTCATTCCACTTGGACCTATGACAATTATGGAGGGGTTCAATGGGGTGCTTTACGTACAACCAAATTATTAAGCTTGCTTCAACCAGAAATTGGGGATATAGCTAGCACTAGGATATTTACCTACCCTCCCTCATAACACCTATGTCCTTACCTATGATATTAACCTACCTACCTAAGCTTCAATATTATAACAATATTATCAGGCAAAAGATAAAAATTCACACTAAAAAGGAAACTTACCAACGATTTTAACCAAGCTACCTACACTTCAATATAATTATAATGAGGAAAAATTTATCAATTCACATTAAACCAAGAAACTTACCAGGTATTTTGTAAGGGAAGAAGGTGATGTTGACTCTAGAGCTACAGAATTTGTGGCCCGCCTCTTCAAGAATCTCCTGGTTCTCTCCAATTTTGTTTTATCCATGGCATTGATGGCAATTAAATACCGAAATTATAAACCCTCAACAGTGGTGAATATCCATACCAATATCCTCAACGGGTATAGTAGGTGTCCTAATAAATGACTAAAAATGCCACCCAATTCACATTGCTTTCCCTCATAACCCACCAAACCCTCCTCACCTCCATCCAACGCAAAATATTTAACACCAATGGTCTGTTTGGACAAGCTATTTGGCGCCAATGAGCTGGTTGAGTAGTCATTGACAAAATTGGAGGATGAAATCTCCATGGGTTCAGGAAAACGGGCCATCATGTCTTAATAGAGGTGCATGGAGAGATGTTGGGTCGATAGTTGCATTTGCATAATATTTTTTCTGTTTTTGTTACATATTTTTTGTTTTATTTTTATTATTTTATTATATAAATTATATAGAATTTTTTTGTTTTTGTTATATATTTTTTGTTTTATTTTTATTATTTTATTATATAAATTATGCTAATTAGTTATATATTATATTTTTTAGTAATTATCATAAAAGTTTTTTAGTTTTATAAATTAGGAGTAATAAAAAATTTAATTAATTTGCGTTTTATATAAATATAATAATTTGTGTTTTTTATAAATATAATATTTGTTTTAATGATATTTTTTGTTATAGTATAAATATATATAATAAACTTGGATCGAGGACATTGGTCGAGAAGAGTTGTGCACATCGTGAATCAGGTGGGTGGTCATGATGTCAGATGCAAAATTTTCCTGCCCACCAATGCATAAAGGAGGTTTAACTTGATAGTGATGAGGAGGGGTCATCACTGCATTATACATATCATATTTTGTGAGGTCATGAGGATTGTATTAAGAGGTCAAGGAATCAAAATATTTACTTGAAACTCTGAGATGGGGCTAGGTCTCTACCTTTATACCGCATATGGATTTGAGACTAATTCTGGGTCAACACCCCAGTTTAATTATAATCGAGTCTTTGATTGGTTAAAATATTGTTCTTGTTTCTTCCACCAGTTCAATCATTATATATTCGATCAACTGCTACAATGTTAAAAGGAACTCAGCCTGGTGAAGCTACGTCGACTGGTGCAGCTAGACGTTCAACGGCCACAGATCATGAATATAGTTATATTAGTCAGAAAAGCACCTCAAACGTATGGGGCTTGCAGGGACTCTTACATTGTCGAAGGATCAACAACTAGCTATGATGCTTCTAGCTAGGTATAGATATGGTACTCATTCTAGTACCTAATTCTTAATTGATGTAGGAACCTAATTTTCCTTTGGCACATGCTTAACTGGGGTTTGCTTCAATGGTACAGCAAGGATAAAGATGGTCAAGAGAAAATTCATGCAATTGCTTTGTTGGATCTTTGAAGATCGAGGTGCATGGCACAATATTACTAATAGAAGGTAGAAATTTTACAAAATTTAAAGTTCATTGTCAAATTTGCAATTTTTCATGACACAATTAAAAATGACTAACATAAGCGACTAATTCATATTCTTCTAGCTAGCCATTTTTTATGCCGTGACTAAATTAGTCATTTATGTTAGTCATTTTTAACTCTGTCACTTATTATCTAGTCATATTTGTTAACTAGTGACTAAATTAGTCATNTTTCACATATTTAGTAGTAAATCACTTGAAAAACCTGTGGTGACTAGAATATTTGGTCACATAGTAGTTAATTCCTCATTTTGTACTAGTGTAAAGAACAAACACTTTCAGCAAGGGGATTTGGTGTTGCTATATTACAACAAGTTCTTGAAGAATCTAGGTAAGCTACAAATGCACTAGCTTGGTCCATACCTTGTCAATTCTATTACCTCTACAAGTGCAGTTCAGTTACATCAGTTAGATGATGTGGTACTACCAAAGCTTGTGAATGACATCCGCCTAAATCCCTATCAGTCGGGGGAAGGACCACACACTACCTGAAGCACTGTGATCTAAAAAAATATAGATAGAGGAGAGAAGGGCGTGCCAAGAGGGAGTGGCTACACAAGTATAGGAGTTAGTTGCATAGAGTTGTTGGCCCAACTACGGTAGCCGAAGGGCTACAATATATTCAAATCAACAATAAATGAAAACAATTAGCCATTGACACTCATGGAAATGATGTGCATTTATGGATGATCCGACCATTGGATGGACATAATCGACAATGGATCTAAGTGATTAATGTAGGATTCGGTCATGATGGAGGCAGATGATTTTGTACGGAGTGGCATGCTATAAGAAGGTCCTTAATGCAGGCCAAAAACACCAAGTGAGCGGTGTTGAGATGAATTACAAAGAGCAGTTGAAGTTGAGTTTTGTTGAGAGTAGTGTGTGAGTTGCAGAGTAAAATAAAGGGTGTGTGCTAGGGCAGTATATTGGTCCAGCATGCTGAGTGACCCTGAAACAGTAGAAGTATAGAGTGAGGATGATTCCCCAACTCAACTAACTACCATTGTTGAAGAAATAATGACCATGCCAGTCATATCATCAATGATTCCACGGGGGAAGCGGAAGGCCTAGAGGACAAGCTCAACACCACAACAGAAGCAACAAACAAGAACTTCCATAAGAGTGCAAAAGGAAGGAACTTCCCAAACAGGTCCCTCTAGCTAGGGAGAGGTCGAGTTGATTATTTACATAGGTAACTCTATGAAGGATATTCCAAGGTACATTGATCCTACCCACCCTAGTGCAAAACCTCGACGCCTGACCAAAAATCAGAAGTATCAGCCCAAACTACCGCCGCTGTCGAAAGGGATGACCTGCACTCTTGACATTATCCCTGTATTGGTTAAGATGAAGTATGAGTACCATGACTTGTTGCTATGGAAGGATGTAGAGGATGAGCCCTACGATTCATTTCCTGCAGTCACAGGAGCACCCATCCTACATATTATGCATCCCTGGGAAGAAGGACTGAACAACTCTGGTTTATTGGGGCTTATCAACATGCCACATTTTGGGTGGTTGAATGAAGAAAATGTGTGTGTCAAACAAATTTTGGTGTGTTTTCATGGCGGTACGCTGCGGTTGGACACACCAATCATGCTCACGGTGGATTTGATTTATGAGATTACGAGATTATCAAAGGATGGGAAGACCCATCGCAATATTTCAAAGGAAGAGATAATGATAAGCGTCTGGAGGCTTGGTTGAAGGAGAAGTATGATTTGCAATGTGATGGAAGAGCCTATCGCATCGATAACATTAATGATAGAACGATGTGTATTGGGGTGCAAATACTGGCCCAGTAATATTGTTTGGAAGAATTTCCCTATTCAGTGCAATTCGGGAGTTATTGCATGTTCACAGAAATGCATCGAGGGAGTCCAAATGAACTGGTCCCTCTTTTTGTTGAATCATCCGACGAAGGTTTAGATAAAATTTCAGGCTAGAGTGAGGCCTTTCTCTTATAGTTGGCTACTAATCTTGATCGCTTTAGTGGCTTGGATGGAGCCAGATGATTACCAAGGAATGATGATGGCAGCTGCCAAGGTGTGCAAGGGCGCACAGTATCAAAACTTGTGGTGGGTGGAGGAGGCTAGTAGGAAAATGGATTGTGTGATCTCCTTTTGGGTCTACTGGGAGGAATTGCAAGCAACATCGGTCAAAATCCCAAGGTTATCAACCCAAGAAACAGTAAAATATCAGCAGATTATGCGAATCGCCATCGGACCGCACACTATTCATATCTAGGCATGCTGCAACCTTGATAAACAATGGCTACCCATGGCCTATAAGGTGATAGATGAAGAATTGGAAGTAGTGGTTTAGGATTGGCCTCCATAATGGTGTGATCCAGTCAGGGTATATGAAGTATCAAATGGGCCACCTAAAGAGCCTCCATGCCAAAAATAGAGTCTTCTTGAGACTGATGGAGAGTTGTCGACCTATACTAATATAGACGCATAGCACCTCCTCGACAAAGTCAGAACAAAGCAGAGAATGGAGTAGGATGCCGATGGTAGTACTAGATCAATGTTGGGGGTCCAATTGCAGTGACTTACTAAGGTTGTCATGGATAAATATGATATAGCAGTGACTCCAATGCGCTATTCCACCCAGGAAGGCTTTGCTTAGGTAAGAAACAAAGTGTATTCTGTTTATAATGTTGTTTTACAGAGAGCACCAGAGAGTGACACTGTGCAAGAATTCCCATCGATTAGCATTGAGCTGCAAGCTAGGAACATCCAGTTTCCCCCAACTACAATTGACACTGGAAACGCAGATGTGACTTCCTCAATGCACTAGCTATAAAGTATCACCTTGGATATCAACAAGATATCGACCCAGACCTTAGTACAGATACAGTGGGTCGGCATCTAGGAGTTGGCTGATAGGTAGAAGGATCTTAGCGTTTGCTACCCGTAGTCACAGGATGAATATGAGAAGCTCAGGAAGGAAGTAGAGGGGCTGAAACAAGGAAAGGAGCAGCTCATAGTAGATAAAGCATAGGATATTGCAGCCTTGAAGATGACACATGATGAACTAATGAGGAAAGATTATATGGATATTATTGCATTGAAAAAGGAAACCGATCACACTCTTGTTGAAAATGTGCATCTGGTTTCTAGCAAGCGCGAGGTCAAAGAGGCCATTGATGCATCCTATCAACACATCCACAAAATCACAGTAGAACTGGATGCAGTTGCTAAGGCCAAGCGACTTGGGGAAGTTATTGTGTAGCTTCAAATAGACAATAGCCTGCTAAATGCCCTGGTCTACCCGGACACACCACCAGATCAAGTTGTGGAGCGCAAAACCACCATTGAAGACATTTCAGCACAGTTTGATGAACTGGAACAAGATGCTAAGAAGATCGCCAAGGTAATGACATGGTTTTGGGGTAATATTGTTAATGATGAGAAGCTAGAACAAATTACGACACAATTAAATGAAGCTGAGAATGGGTAGGCTACACTGAAGAAATCACTGCGAACCATGCCATGTATTGCGTTAATCAAGCAATTCATCGAGTTAAAGGAGCTCCAGCAATGGGTGGTAAAAGCTCAGGAACAACATCGAAAATGCAATGACCAGCTCGATGAGAAATAAGAGAATGGAGCCCAACTATCGGCAAAAGTTGTTGCTGCACTGTAAGTTGTGTAGGATGGTAAGAAGGAAATTTATGCAAATATAGTGGAGAACCCATTGAAGCATGATCGAATTATGTGTTAGAATGTTGTTGAGAAATTTCGAGCAAAATTCATCGAAATTTCTCAGCAATAAGACGAATTCAAGATGAAGACCAATGCATACACCATGTCCATCTAGCATGGCTCGAGGACGAGCCACAAGACTGTGTTGGGGGGTTGTTTCGAAGGGATTGGAGATAAGTGAGCTGCGCAGCATCTAGGATGTTGCACATACTGACATGGCATCGTGCAAGGAAAAGATAGCGCGATAGGCATAAAATGGTCCACTTCTTGATATTTTCATGTCACTTTTTGTACTTATTGACCATTTCTTCAAAATATTGGTCCTTAGTGGTTAAGTTAGTTAGAAGGAAGTTAAAATTTTGTTAGAAGTGGACCTTGAATGCAAAGGCGCAAGCCTATAAATAGAAGAATTATGCATGTAAGAGAGACAAGTTTTTTGGAGAAGAGATATATGGTGAATGAATTTTGGATGTAATACTGGATTGATGTTTGTTTTGATCTACAATTTGTTCTGCAGATTTAATATAATGTGATGTGGGTTGATTCGAGATTTTGTTGCCACTTTTCTTTTCCTTTTTTGCTTTGATGGGATTCTGATGCTGAATGATGAATAGATCTGCATATGATTGGATAATGCGATGCTTTCTTCTTATGAATGCTACCATATTTTATATATGTTTTTCCCACTGGTATATCTACAGTAATGATGAATGAATAAGAGCAACATGATGAATGGTTTAGTAAGTAAAGTAGATCTGGAAATTAAGCTGATGAACACTCAATGCCCCAACCCTCCTCTATACTATGAAAAATTGGTTTCCAACAACTCTCCCTTGAACATCTCGAGTGAGACCTCATCCGCTCTGCAGGTGTTGCTGAACAGGGTAAAACCTATCTGGGTCGATGCTTAGGGAGATCGCAACGTGTTGAGCGTCGACAGAGTGGAACCCCTATTGACTCGGTTTTTTTGGTCGGGATTGTGCCAACAACTTATATATGAACTCATGTTTATCTTTTATAACAAAAAATCCTATTGCATATTAGTATTTTAAATCCTTCATATTCCATTAAGAATTACTCAATGTTATAACTGAGATATCCATGCAATTTTATAAGCTATCAAACAATGGAAACTAATCATATAGAAACATTATTGGCCACACATGTATGATCACATTGAAGAATTTTTTGAAGATGTCAAGAGAAAATATGAAATAAATTATATAGAGATAGTTATAATACAATAATACAAGTTTATAATAAAATTTATGACAAAAGTAGATGGCCCTTCAATGGCCTCTCAATGTACATGTATAAAAAAGTACAATGATGTTCATGTATGCCAAAGTACATATGTCTTAGACTACACATCAAAACTCGATATTCCTCTTGTTTTTTCTTGACTTAGATGCACCATTCATATGGCGAGGACCGATATGCATCTGTGGAGTCTACAAATAAAATATCAAATTTCTTGACCAACTAACTACACTAATTAATTAGTACTAACAAACTTTACCAATTAAATTATGGTTTAATTAGTTATAACAAACATTCATTGAATTAATATGAGGTATATATGCTGGTGGTGTCCTCCTCACCGAAATCCTCTATTAATTGCGCTATGCAAATTAAAGATCATATATCTTAATTATTTTGACAATGATCAACATGTGCATCTAAAAGTATTAAAACAGTTCGTAGTGAATGAACATCTCACTGGAAAAAATAGACTCCAAGACAAGAGTCTGGTTTTCTTGTGTATCAATCAAATTCATAGGTTCAACATCAAGCTCAGTCACATCCAAAATTGGACTGGAGGGGCCAGGAACTACTACCAATTGATACAATTACCAAATGCTAAAAGAGTTAGACATGCAGGAATAAACAATCTAACATGAATAAACTATGTACATGCATTGAAATATATACCCCTACATGACTTATTCCCATAGTTGATGTAGCAACAACTATTACATCAATGACCCCATTGAGATATTTCATGGAGGACTCTCCAGCATGATGTTGTAAACATGCAAAATAAACATTGAGAAAAATAAATTCTACATGGAATTGAAAGTTAACAACAACTATCACCATATGCTATACATTGTCGTGGAATCAGTAGGTCTATGATCATGGAAACCCACCCTCTTTTTGGAACATGGACATCTAATTAAAACACAACCATTGGAAACATTTTGACTCTTGGGAGAAGAAAATAAATGTGGTGGTACTGGGATTTTGGTTCATGACTACAATCATAGAGTGTTGTCATAGTTATAAATGCACAAGTGAGAAGATGAAATAACATGTATTAGAAAACTAACATGTTTAAATAGTTACCTCTTTCTCAAATGTCTCTCCACCATAGGGGACATTTCTAGTGCCAAATCCTTGCCCCTTTGTAGAGGCATCTAGCATATACAAGTTTAAAAAATAACCAATCATTGAAATAGTTTGACACAATCATGAACCAATAAATTATCATGTATTAACAAACTAACATGTTGAAATTTTTACCTCAACATGCACTTATCCATCAAGGGGGGCTTCACTTTCCCCTCTGTAGAGGCATATATCATATGAAAGTTTAAAAAGTCACCAAGTGTTGACATAGTTAGACATGCAGGAACCAATGAACTAACATGTATTGATAATATAAAATACATTTTAAATTGTTACCTTAATGTGAATGGTCTCTCCACCACCGAGGGGCTTCATTAGTTCCAAAGCCTTGTCGTTCTGCAGAGGCATCTAACATTCGTAGGTTTAAAAATTCTAAGTATTAGTAATCTATGTACATGTGTAGAATAAAGAAAAATAAGTTCAAATAATATTATGCTTAAGCATAAACTTACCTAATTCAAGAACCTACAAAGGTTAACATCTAGGATATCACTAAAATCAATGTTTTTCCCAGGATGTTGAGGATCTAGTAGCTACAAGTTTTAAAATTTTAAATATAAGATCATCTAGCATTAATGATCTAACATGTATTAACGAAATAACATGTATTAACAAATTTTCATGTTGAAAAATTTACATCTATGAGAGTTGTTGCAAACGAACACTTTATGACACCTATAAAACCAGAACCACCTATCGGTAGTGGAACATTGGTCTCTCCACTGCTAGGGATACATATTTCTCCCTTTGTAGTGGTATCTAGTATCTACAAGTTTAAAATTTTTAATGATTAGCAATCTATATATATGTACATTAAGGAAAAAATAGTTTAGACATGATATTACTATTAGCTATATACTTATGTGCCTAAATAACCTAACAAAGGAAACATTTGATGGTGCACGGCTATAGAAGACATGGTCACATACTATGCACTCATGAGGCTTAGTGTTTGTATAGTGATGTGTTGATTCACCGATACTAGTATATGGCCATACACTACAGGGAGTTGATGGTTGTACACAAATAGTGAGAGATGTCCCTACCTGATACATACAATCAATGAGGATTATATGGTGGAGAACTGCTTATTCCAAACTCAAGAATGCCTCTAGAGTTTGTCGTATCATATTATGTGCACATAGGATATATGTCCTAGGAAGCTTCCTATGAGGTGGGGATATTTGGTGATTTGCATCTCAATGCCTAACATTTGGACAATTTTAAGGCATCCCATGACCAATTCCTTGGATCTCCAAGATATCCAAATAATTGATGTGTTTTCCCATCCCAAACTCATCATACATCTTTCAAAGGAAATATAAAGGAATGTTCCTATTGTTGTACAGTGGCACATAAAAATACATATATCGTCGATACATACAATTCTCTTGGAATGGTGTATATGTGCACCACTCAATAGATATGTGCGGTTTGTTTGTGTTTGTAATTTGTACCATTCAGGTATATACAAACAATACGAATATTTTCTCCTTTGTGAGATTTAGTTTTTTTATGTCATTGTAACTGAATCCATCAACATACTTTTTCCTTTTCCTTTATCTATACGATGAAATGTCACATAATGTACCATATGATTGGGCAATAGTGTTTATAATCACTACTAGGGTGTCTGCAAGTGAGTAGTGCAACTGGTATCCACCCCTCTACATGCCCCCAAGCTCTTTGATCCTTTTGATTTCTATTACTATCTCTACATTGGAATCCATACTAGCCATTAAAGGCATAAATACAAAAAAGAAACATTATAAATATATACATTGTATAATGACATCTCTTAGAAATGAAAAATGTACAACTAGTGTAACAAATGATGACAAGAGTATTTATAATATAAAAATTAAAAATTAAAATTGAACAAATATATTAGAGAATAAACATGAAAACTTCCCATGTTAAATTTATGTTAAATTGGCCATGAATGGATTTCAACACACTAAGAAGTTCCTCAAATATGAAAAATTGTTATTACTATTGCAAACTAAACCTTGTGACTCTAACCTAGAAGGTCTTTATATGCTTTTGGCTTTGTAAAAAAGGGTTTTGAGTTAATCACATTGATAAATGGTGAAGAAGGTAATTTAAGAGGTTATAAAATTCATGTGTTTTAAAATTAAGTTACATTATAAAATACTTGATCAATATGATTATTGTCTCATTGAAAGTGGCCCCAAACCACCTTGGCTACTTGTTTGTCTTCAAGTATGTTATGTTGGTCGAGGTACCACCACTTTATGTAATGGATTATTGATAATCAAGTACACTTTTTTAGTTAGTGTGTCTTCTATGTGGTCCCTCTTGGTTACATGTTTGTGTTAACACAATTCACATTTTTTACTATCCATGTAATGCCGAAAATACTTGGCTTAACCATAGGATTTCAATCATTGAGAAGCTTTGGCGCAATACTAAAAATGGAACTTGGTGCAACTACACCATTAGATATCTTAGTGCATAGAGAATTTGGGGCAATGAGAGTTTTTCATGTTCAAGCACACCAAATTTTGTTAAGTTTATAGCATGATAAACACTACTAAGGTTCAAGTATATATTGCAAAATCTACATGTAGTTCAATTTGCATAAATAAAAAACTTGGTATGGGAAAATCTCCTCTAATACCCCACCTCAAAGTATGGTAAATTGCATACTATTACAATAAAATCAGGTGTGAAACTCTATGAAATATGTAGAGTATTCCTAAGAAGGAGTCATATAGGTTCGTGAGAGTCTTAAAGAGGATCGCTAAGATTCCAATTTCTCTTTTAAAAAAAATTATAGCTTTCACACTTAACCTCCCAATGAAAGTTTTTTTGTATAAAAAGACAAATTGGGGAATTTATTCATAACACCACTAAAATATAAATTAGGAGTATTTTCCCCATGTTAACAATACCTAAACAAATATAATGGAGTCATGTTTATTCTCTCACATACATGAAGCCCTCTCATAAATAGACAATAATTTCTTTGAATGTGGAATTGTTTTGTTGGTTCAAATACTTGGTTTGTGATTTTGTTTGGTTCTTTTGTGATCTTTCAAAGTTCATTGTAGTTTTTTTTTGTGTTTGAAAAAAAGAGGTTGGTGAACTTTCCCAACCATTATATAAATATTTCAATATTGTCGATGATTCAATGAAAGAGAGGCTTTAAGAATATAAATTGAATGAAAATAGAAAGAGGGGATAATATTTACCTATGGTTGAGGATAAATTTGTTGAGGAGGACTCTAGATGTTGAAATCACATTTGTGTTTTGCTCATGTTGCTCGAAATAATGAATATGAACAAACCATGAAGTGAAGAATGGGGTCACAGGCCAATTTGGGGGAATAGATCATGCTTTAGAAAACTTTCATGCATTTTAGCTGCCACAAAACAAACACGTGTATTATAGTCATATCCTTCATGGAATCCAAGTTGGCTGCCTCAGGTTTGTCCATTACTAGAATTAATTAATGCATACACATTGTTAACACCAAAAAATGTTCACCTATCACTCTTTGGTCCAAACCATAATTATACATCATAATACCACCATTATTCCCTCCATTTTTACCTTCACAACCACCAAATATTGTCCAAAACATTATTCTTCCTCCCCCCATAGATGAAGGGAAGTTGAGCATTTATTGTGACATAACCCCAATACTCTCTCCGAAAAGGACCAAAAAACCCTAAAATGAGAATGGGTTAAAAACCATGGGTAAAACAAACTTGGATCATCCTATAAATACATTATGAAGGTCTCGCCAAAACTACTTTTCACTTTTCACCTTTCACAATTGTTCCCATATTTTTTCCATATCATTTCTACGGTGTATCTTGAGCTTGCTCCATACCCTCTTGGATCCATTCCCCCTATTTTGACAACCATTAGTGGAGAAAACTGGAGAATAGACCGTGGAGTTGGTGGACCATTTCATCAAATGGTTGCAGTGGCCCATATTGTTAAAAGGTATGCTTGTTCTTGTTTTTATTAGTTAGAAAAAATATATATATAATCGTAAAAATATTGTTGTTATTATTGCTTATTATTGCAAGATGAGGCTGAGAAATACCTTGCACCATGAACTTTACCCTATGATCTGGTTGATCTAGGGTAGGCGCTTTTACACATAGTAGGGGAGAAATCCCCACTACAATTTTGGCGAATCCACTCTCTTGATATCCTTGGATCTATGTTTTTGTAACTTTTTCTACTAGTTTTTTCTACTTGGTCACCTTCAATCGTCACAGATATGACCCCCGTGTAGTAGATCTAAAACCGCCTTGTCCTAGTTCTTTCTTCCCTGGCCTAAGCCGATAGTTGTTTCTAAAAAAACTCTCAGTTTCGGATAGATTGCACCTATCTGACAGAAAGCTGTGACCTAGGTCACACATTTTTTCCTGATAAGTACAACCTAGGTCATGCCTTATGCCCTGATAAGTGTGACCTAGACCAAAAATCCATATCACACTTGTACATACTTTCAGAGCGATCCCGGTTGCTACTATGACCCATTTTTGTGTGACCTTCCACACATAAACCCTTGTTTTCTACAACCTGATTATTCCTATAGATTTTTCTGTCTCGATCACAATCATTTTATAGTTATATGTGATCCTTCTCACACATATTCCGCTAACAGGTGTGACCTACAATTTTCCCGTTCTTTTCGGTGTTTGAGAGCCTTTTCTAGACCCCTTGTCTATGTTATACCCCTTCCCTAATTGTTTACTTCCAGATCTGGTCACTGTCAACCCCCTGGTTTGTTTTTTGATCTTAATTCCCTTGTATGTGATCCCCCTTAGTTCGACTTGGTATTTGATGCCCCCTGTGTGTTTCATACAACTTGTTAAGTTCCTTATGCACTCATTTACTTGTGTACATTTTATTTTCAAGTAGAAATATATTTGTTCTAAAAAATATTTACTGTTATTTATTTTTCTACATTTATGTCTCAACCATGAGATCACTGGGGTTTAAACATTACACATCACTTGTAGACATATCTCACACTCTAAACTAAAACAACTGGTTCATGGCCCCAAGCTGGCCTAAAAATTAACTTAACTCAACCAACACTGTAACCTCAATTGAGGACCAAAATAATATTGTATTAAAGTTAGGACATTGGGGATAGGAATCCAAATAACACTCCTTTGTCACTTACATTTGAGACATATTTTTTTTCCATTAGGCTACCAAAATCCTCTAGTAATTGTTGAAACGGTCACGACTAGTCTATCAAAGGGACCCCCACTCTACAGGAGTAAGCCACAATGAAGGGGTTCTAGATGTCAAGGTGGAATACCGCACTTCATTCTGCACTGAATTCTAACCCTTCATAGTCCTCCTCATGCATGACGAGGACCATATCAGGTGTCAAGGACCAAAAGGATGAAGTTCCAAGAAACCACTTTTGACATGTCATGAACAAGCTAACCTAATTTCCAGTCTATTTAGTGATTTTGTACCTGAGGTCCTTCTTGATAGTGGGATTCTCTTATCTTATTGTTCTTCGATTTTGCATTGTTTGACTAGGATTTCATCACCTAGCAGAGGATACAATTTGTGAGGGGATTCCATATTGTAGCTAGGATTTTTCTTTCACTTATACCCCATAGCTTAGTGCGTCATTTTCTTTACAGGTAGTGCTGCTTGTTGGGTTTCTAGAAACTTTGTTGTAGACTCGTCTGTACATGTTGTTGCAGTTCAACTTTAGATATTTCTTTTTTTCCTGTGAGCCACCATTTGTACACTCTCCTTCTACACAGTCAGCTATAGGTGGATTTTTTAGCCTGATTTTGTCACTCTTGTGCCTACATTCATTATACAGCACACCATCACATCATCGTTGCTCCACCATGCTACTCGCATAGACTTAGGAGGAATACCCCGCAATTCGGTTCCTTGAACCACCATCGTCGGATCCAAATTTGATGTCAGTTGACCACCTTCAAAGCCATACACTTCATCTAAATATGATTCAAATTCCTATCAATATGAACCTACCTTATTCACAGTCCCATCTAGCCCCATGGCTAGTGAACCTCCTAACCCCTTTCACGAGGGATTGTTGATAGTGAACTCCTGACTGCTCCACCCATCATCTCGGGTATCCCTTTTGTCAAACCCATCATTCTTGGTCCTAATGTTCCCCTTGCCACCATACACACTACTGCTTGTATGCTACCCACTAGTGGTTACCCCACTCCAACCACCATGGTTCATACTGTACCTTCTTTTATGCATGGTGGCATTGGCCCTTCTACCACCATTCCAACTATTCACATCATTCCAGTGACTACTCCTATTGTCAGAAGTTAGCGATACAAATTCCCATTTGCATGTAGCAACTACATGCCTGCCAGTCCCAACACCATTAATGGCCCTCCTCGATCTAGTCCTGGTCCTAGTATCAACCTACCTGATTTGGAACAGTTGGTGAATAAACCCATCTGTCATGAAACTTTGTGGCCGCCCATGCCTACCAAAATCCCATCATACATCCCTAAGTTTGAGGGAAAGGCGAGAGAAGACCCTCAAAACCACATTATGTCATTCCACTTATGGTGTTCATCTAACAACATAGTGGATTACTATATCCAATTGCGGTTATTCCAAAGCACACTCACTAGTGTTGCAACCAAATGGTACATTGAATTTCCCCATGCCACTTATCTAGACTTTTCCTCATTATTCTCGATGTTTCTGTAGTACTTATAGCTACCCATCCATTATGATGAGGGCATGGAAATCCTATTATCTCATTGATAGAACACTGCTACCCATATCATAGATCATATCCATGAGTGGCGTCATCATCATAGCTTGTGTAAAATACAGCTAGATTATACGATTTTCCTAGATTGGTTTCTTAAAACATTACTCCCCCCATCACCAAGGATGTTGCATCTGAGCACCCACAAACTGAGGAGGAATCTATCCTCAAGGAACAAAAGTTCTATCTTATATACTCCCAATCGGGTTATCTGTATACCATTTACTTGGTGCTCCCCTTGTTGGCTCCTCTTGTCAAGATACACCAAGGGAATCTCGTGCTACTGACATAATCATTGGATCTATTACTCATCACCCTCACCTATACATGCCCTCTCCTTCAATGACACCTCATTTTGGTAGCACCCCTTGTGTTTCTCAACCAGGCTACTCCCCTAATTTTTCACGCGTAGCGGCTCAGTCTCTAGCCACACCTTCATATGCATATCCTAAACCAGTTACCCATGATCATGGCCCGAACTATTTGGCACCTGCATTTAATTTCTAGGCGATATGATTTTCATCCCCTCCAACTTATCCTTCCTATTACCCAGCACATGTGCTACCTACATCTGCTCCAACCTTGAATCCTCCTATTCCACAAGGATAGGTTTATGCTCAATGGAACCTCCCTAATAAACTCACCCCCAATAACCAAAACTAGAAGGGAAGATGACCAGGAGGTAGGAACCGAGGAAACAACCAACCTGAAGGAGGTGGCCAACAACCCAACCCTCTGAATAACAACCGAGCCAATCCACCTGCACAAAAATGCTAGCATCACCCTAGACCTAAGAAGAACCCTAAGTCTCATATTAACCATATGTGCACCATTTGTGAAACTTATGACCATTATACACATCTATTCCCCCATATGAACAGTGTCTGGCACTTGTTACAAGATGACAATCAACATGACCCTAATGCCACCGCTCTGGCTCAGATAAAACCAACACCATAAGGTCCTCCACCTATGATTTTGTAGAACCCCTTACCAAATCAAGGAATGGTTGCAACCCAACCATTGGTACAAAAAAAAAACACATCCACTCCTGTGGGTCCACCCATTGATCCTGGTATCCATAACCTTATGACATTACCATCTAATGTCAACTTACAAACTTGACAAAACCAGTATGGCTCCACCACAAAAACCATTAATCCATCCATGACATCTACCTTTACCACTCTCAAATTCCTCTCCCTCTTCCATGTCTGCTTTGGAAGTCCTCTAAACTTATCCTTCGAAACATAAATATTTTCTCTGTGCTTTAGGTTTCATTGATCCCTTTAATTCTAGGTTAATCAACTTCAACTTGGATCAAGGAGAACCCTAGAAGCCATCATCCACATCCTTCCAGTTTTCAGTGACTATTTGGAATTTGATCATTCATTTATGCATCATTGATGAGGGGGAATCCACCTATGTTATGTCAACCTTTGTTTGTAATAAACTTGGATCCCCAACCCTTCAACCTTGTACAACATCCCTTCAAGCTTATGATGGTCATGATACTCAACCACAAGGCATTTTCATGAATTCCCCCATTAATTTAGCCTGAAAAACTATGTTTATTGACATTGAGGTTATCAAATCCCAAATATATTACAAACTTCTCCTTTGACGTAATATATGTATGCAATACGAGTCGTTGCTTTCACCATAATTCGACTCTTGATGTTCCCCCATGATGGGAATATCGTGACTATTGACCAACTGACGTATTATGATCCTAAAGGGCCGACCACTCTAGAGAAATTCCTTGCTATGATTGAAACTTTCATCGACATCATATCCATCCCTTCCCTGTATTTCATTGGCCTAGGCCTCTTTAACAATGCTCCTTTGATGGACACATATTTTTCCTTACCACCCCCTCCTTCACCGACTAACATATCGTAGTTGTGCACTATCACATCCGGTAACATCTCGACCTCTTCGCAACCTCAGTCACAACCCCAACCATAGAACCTGGGGAATTATTGGGGTTCATTCCCCATACGCACTATCCCCTTCCTCATTCCACCTTCTGGCATTGGGAGTAAGCCAGTCCTAGATACTCTCAACCTTTCGGGCTTCACTTTTGGTATTCCTTTGTGGTTTTTGGATCCACCCACCCCTCCCCTGACACCACATATCGTGTTGACACTAGTCGAACATATTTAGACGATGTCACACCCCCCTCCTAGTATGCAACAGATTTTTTTTCCCGCTACTGCTGTTGTAATGCCCCATATTTTGATTAGGAAACTATATGATATTTGGACATACAGTATTTTATTTTCTTATTATCTCTTAGACTCAGCTCAACTGAGGAAACTATATTGTATGACATGATGGACTTGATTATATGCTATTACTATAATTTATGATGATATTTTCTCTTGTTTAAAGATGACAATATATGCTTGATTTTATTTGTGTAGATAAGATGTAAAAGATATAATGTTGTATGTGGATACCACTTTATTTATGATATGGTCTACTAAAATATCAAATTTCATGCACACATGTGATGGATTATATTGCATACAAATGATGATGATCAAATGGAAATATTTATGGTGTTACTATGTTTGTGTGATTACAATGTTGTGATTATCATGGAATTTCTTTATTTCACGATGCAGTATATGTTTAAATGTTTTCATTAATAAAATGCTAAATATAGGATGTGATACGTAGATACCATCTTATGATGTGATTGATTGAATTATTATGTGTCATGTGTAGCTGTGATGAACTAAAATTATTACACAAAAATAAATAATGATGATGATGTGGATCAATCGATGATCGAGTGGAAATTCTTGTTATAAATGTGTATTTTGCAAAATACTAACCCACAGGGCACAGTGGCTAAGTGATAGCTGGGCATTGAATATGATGAGTGGATAAGTACTTACTTATGGAAGAAACCTTATTGACCAAACTGTTGATATGACGACACATTTTGATAATCTTGATAGAAACAAGATATTTTTTTTTTGATAGGGTATACACCCAGTATGTTTAGAGGGATGGAGGTGTTTCCCACCCTATGTTGTATGATACCCGAGGTCATGGAAGGGAGTGCTAAGTCATGCTTCTCTAAACATGTGATGAAGATGGTCGAATGCCTGCTATGGGAAGCTAGGTTCGTTATTTAGCTGACACTACTTCTCTCAGATTCTATATGTGTCCAGGTCGGTGAAGCTGATGGCACATCTTTACTAGTAGAGGAAGGATAGGGAGGATGCAGAAGTAGGTTAGGATGGGAGGATATGTCAGCTAGGATTGTTTGGAGGTGAGTGTTATGACACCAAGATAGTAGTAATGAGTATGTTTTACTTGAGAATAATTTATTTATTATCTATTATGAATTTAAAGTATATTGACATTATAACTTAACTAGTTAATTATTTAAAGGTTGCTCATACTAAAATAATTATGTTGGATGTATGCTGATATGTTTATATCTATGTGATCATGATGTATTGTATGTATGGTTCTTCTATGTGCACAAATGATTATTATTTTGTCAGTTAGTATATATGCATGGATGACATGATGCTTTCTTATAGTACATATATGATCTATGCATACAATTGGCCATGGATGCAAACCTTGTACATGTACAATAGTATTGATGTGATAAATTACTATAGTGTTGTTCTAGATAAGATTCAGTTGTGCATTAATCAGGTTTGAATGATAATTGTTTAATCAGGTGTATATAAATAACCGATCAATTAGTTTGTCTATTAGTTACGTTTAAGTGATTCAGTAGGAAATAATTGTTTGTTGTCAAGACAGAATTGTCATAAGATAATCGTTGCATTTAGTATATTTATCGTTTTATGTATATAAACAATGTTTTGTTAGCATGTTCATTATTCTATTTGAATAGTAAGTGGTGTTTTGTTTAGAAGTGATGGATGTTGTAATTATAACAATCATAGTTGTATTTATTTATTTATTTTATTATTATTATTAATGTTAAGGATAAGTTTCATTATTGTTTCGAATAAGTTATTTATTTATTTGGATTGTTGAATAGAATATTATTTTTGAAAGTGATTGGTTGATTTAGTGATATTATATTATATTTATTGATTATTTAAACTTTATTTGGGAATCAGAACATTATTTGTCGAATCTAGGTTGATTTAATAATAAATATATATAAGCATCCTCATAATTATTTAAGTCAAGTTTTATTTATTTATTATATTATCCTAAACATTTAAAGAAGAAGCAGTGGGCAATTTTATAGTATTAACTTGTCTCGAAAGTGATTCAGACAAGCCATGATTATATTGCATTAAAATAAACCATAGGAAGTCACATCAAAATGTAAAACATAAATGAACATTTAACCATTTGAGTTGCTGAGAGAATGAGAAATCCTAGAACTAATATTATAATTATTTTATCGTTGGTTAGTGTGATTTGTTAATGGTTTAGAATCCCAATAACATGGGGGAGATCAAGCGATGGAGAAGAATGAATTTAGGTGGATAAAAATTGGTATATAGGAGAGGTTGGATGGAGAAAGAGAGGGGTTGGTTTTTGTCACATACCCCAATTTTGCAAAAAACAATTTTATATTATTTGATATTATTTGAGGATAATATGTTAAATTTTATGCTAAGTTGTAATTGATGACTCAGCAGGGTCAAGGATATTTAATGCAATTCTGAATATTTTATTTATAAATAAATAAAGGAGGAGACAACAGCTTAGGAGAGATGTTAAAAGAGTGTTTACTGGTCAAATTGGTGGAGGAGACTGGGTGGAGAGAAAACTGAAATGTGGCAGCATCCTCAAACCACTTCCAATTGTTGCAGGTGGAAACCTTCCTACATTTGGGGTCATGATTCCCCAAGAAAGTGGAATCAGAGTAGGTGGCTCAATTAATGAAAACTGACCCAAAAGACCTAGGCAATCTTTATAAAAATTCCCATTGAAGAGAGCTGGGGCCTGCTCATTCTAGAGAAGTGATCATTTAAGTTGAATGAATGTACTTCAGATAAATTCAATGGAAGAGAACACTAGTATAAAATGAGAAATTAATGACTAAAAAAATGACTAAAATCAGGCTATAAACGACAATTTTTGAGTCGGTTACTAATAGTAGAAAATTTCCACTATCTTATAGCTAGTTGTATTTCATTAGTCATTAATAGCTTGACTTAGTAGTCATTGATTTAGTCATTGATATACAATGATTTAGTCATTGATATTCAATGATTTAGTCATTTATTTAGTCACGGATTTAGTCATTTATTTAGTCACTGAGTTAGTCATTGATTTAGTCGTTGATTTAGTCACTGATTGAAACCATTAATGACCAAATATACGACTAAATAAACTACTAGATGTTAACATATTAATGACTAAGCTAAATACAAATAAGATACAGGAAATTAGCTACTAATAGTCATATATATGTGAATTTATTCATTTTTGTAGTCACAAATTTATGATAGGGCACTGAGGAATTGAACCACCAACCTCCTGCCTATAATTAGGCAGGCGCTCTACCATTGAGATAGCACGCTTTAAGAAGTTGTTATTGCTTGACAATGATGATATTCAAACAAATTTATGATGGATATCAATCTACAAACTACATAATTATTACTATTACAACTTACCAGTAACTAGTATTTATGATAAACTAATTCTTGAGAGCTATGTACAATTTTCCCTGTAACTAAAGCTAATAAAAATTTAAGCAATCACCAAGTGTCACCCACTGCCGGACTTTCAAAAATCACATCACTCGAATAGTTACATGAAGATCAGACAACTTATCAAATGATAGGATTCAACTTTCCTGTATCAAATGACCAAATTTGCTGATGAAATAAATGGTTTGATATCATGTTTGTAATCAGCAATATTTTTTAGCCATAAGCACAATACATCCATCATCCTGCCCTTGTATTCCGTTGATTTTGTTTTCCTTGTTAGCTATTTGTACATATTGACTTTTACAGTTTTCTTGAATAGAGCATATAGGTGCTTTGTGGCTTCCTTGGAAGCTTCATGTAAAGGAAGGTAATTAACAGTATTTCAGTAGGGAATCCATGCTTTAACCAGTACATTTCCAAGTTTGCGCAAATTAAAGTCTATGCTTTTGAAAATGAGATGAGCATAATCATAACAGATACAGGTTCCATCTATGGAATGTATTAACGAAATTCTATCTAAGGAACTACTCTAGAAAATAGTTTAATTTAGTTTAGATTCTCACAATATATCCATTTGAAAACACCGCTAAGGGAATTCATATTCAAAGTTGTCAGGAGAATTGACTATTTGGAGTTCATGCCTGGCACAAATCTCTCAGATTAATTCAATTCCCATATCCATGTCCATACTAAGCTAGTCCATAATGAGGTGAAGATCCATATTTATCTTCAGTCTCCAAGTTCATTACAACTTGGCGACTATAAATACACAGTCTTGAGGATGCTATTTTCTCTTTTTCTCATCATTTTGATGTGTGTTTTGATCACTTTTATAACAAATAGCAGAGATGAAGATGTAGATGGACTACCTATAAAATATCAAGTTACAGGCCTCAACCAATAGCAAAGTACCTAATCCTCTATTACTTTGGTAACAAATAGCAAGGAGGAAAATGTAGCTTGACTACCAAAAATATATTAAGTTACATGCCTTGACCAATCAAAAGTACCTAATCCTCACTGATCCAACAACAATTCAAAGCTCCAATAGCAATAGAGAAAATTCTTCAATAAGGCATCAAATTAGATTGTTTAATGGTTAAAAGGTTTTGATTTCAAATAGGTTGTAAAAATTCCAATTGCATAGAGCACATGCACAAAACATATAGACCCGAAATCTAACTATGCAAATTTTTTGACAACGAACACTAGAGGCTATATTTAGTAGAAAAGATTGGTTTTTATGTTTATAAGTTAATTCACATTGTGGTCAAACTTGCAGGAAACAACACTACATCACATCAATATTAGTTTGATTCCCATGAAATCACATCAATGAGTACAACACAACATAGGAGGCCCCAAAATCATGGACAAACACAACTGAACTTCAATGTGGTAAAAAAAGGGTTTAAAATAAAATAAAAACAAGGATTTCCATTGGAGTCGGAAGGGCTATTAACTGAATAAAGTCACTTAATAATAGAAAATAACTTACCAAGGTCCGATTCAATAGTACACCAAGACATCCCGTAGTTAGCCTTGAGTCCTAATCTGCAAAAGAAGCGATGTCAACAATCAGAAACCGATTAAATTTTTGAAATTTAATCAAAAGCAAAGGGTTTTTCAATGGAAGAGTTATATTACCACTGTTTTTTACTATAAGAGAAACTACTAGAACAATAGCTTTGTATATGGTGGAGACTATAATGGGCGGGAAAAACAGAGGAACGTGTAGGGTAAAAGTGGTGCAGAGGAAGCCCTATGTGCCATTAACACCAAAACTATAAATAAATTGTTATGAAAAAAAATGTCGCCTCTAAAAATATAAAACTAATTAAATAGATGATGGCGGATAGAAAATCACAGGGATGTTGTGCACATAAAAGGCAATACCAGTATAAATCCCTCAATAGGAAATTTTATGAGATTTATTGAATGAATGATTGACAACATTATGGTTTAAGAGCCCAAAATGAGTAGAAATATCACCTACAATGAATAAAGATGAGAGAAGGAGGTTTGTGCTTCCAAAATCACAAAATTTATAAGCTTTGCACCAAATAGAGGGAGGTTGCAACCATATACATGGGGTTTCATCATTTCGAACATACAAAAATGCATGGAGAATGTTCTCTAGAGTAATACCAAAAGAAAACAATGACATCATGATTCATAAGCAAAGCTTAAGCTATTGTAGTTTATTTGAACAATGAACTGTGGGATTTGGGCCACAAAGAAAAATAGATATCTAGGAAATGAAAATTTCAAAATTAAATGAAAAGGTTTATGCATGGGGTATTATCATATCAGACAAATCAAAGCAAATATTCCCAAAGGAGTTCAATTTCAATCCAGTACGCAATAAAAAAAATAATATGAACAGAACTAAAATTGCAGGGAAAAAGAAAACCACTACAACCTCGTAAAAAACAAAGAAAACCTCAAATATTTGTCTAAGATAATAAAGCAAACAATATTTTTTTAAAGGTTGGCACAAGACATTGTTAATACTAACATCCTACGTATAAAGAGTAGGAATTGTCTTTCAAATTCCATGCAAACACTTATAGATGAATTTTCGAAAATAAAAATACTAATGTGTCAACAGTGGCTTATGAGGTTAGTGAAAGTAGGTATCTATATAACCCCCACTAGGGTCAATACACTTCCAAGTGATAAGGTAGTGCTTGTGCTTGTTCTTGTGGATGTGCAGCAGGGAATGCAACAACAATTGGGGCCAGGTGGACACTAAAACACATGACTTAAAGTTACAATAAACCAAATCAATCTTAAGAAATATCCTAATGTCTAATATCCTAACATTTCAAATCACTTTAGAGTAGGTGAATGTTTGGGACAAGGGTAAATTTCATGGAAGTGCCAATCCCCCCTTGTTGTGGCAGCTTTAGCTAAATTGAAGGGCACTTGAATTATGTATTCAGTGGCGCACCCCTTGACAATGTCTGTACATGAAGGTTTCTTGTGACGCCATGCCTCTTTAGGCTAGTTGTAATGCTTCTCAAGTTACAAACTAAAATAACTTACAAAATTGGGCTGAGATCAGCATTAATTCTTTGCCTCCATCTTAGTTATATTAATTTCACATGGATATAGATTCAGATATCTTCTTGACCATTGACACAAACAATGAGGTTATGATGAAAATCATAATACATCTAAAATTGCAATCTTTGTCAATGTACAAGGGCAGAACTCAAAACCAACTACCTATAGATATGGGTTTCTTATCAAAAAGCCAGACCAAGTCATTTGGCATGGCACCAATGTCATTGGTAGAAATTCAATATGTGGAACTCGATTTGGAGTTGTAGCAATGCATTGGCACAACAGGTGCAGGATTTAACTCAAGAGAAACTACCTATGGACATGGGTCCTTTTCGCACTTTACTAGGGTCATTGGTAGAAATTAAACCATAGAAACTCCAATTGGAGAAGTAGTGATGCAAAGGGTCATTGGTAGGATATCGACCTATAGAAATCCATTTGGAGTTATGGCAATGCATATGCACAGTGGCTATGGGGTTGTTAGAATTTTAACAGGGCATTCAGCAAGGTACCCACTTCATTAGTAGAAATTCAATATAGGAAGGTGTATGTGGTGTTGTCATGATGCAAAGGCACTGTGGTGGATGGAACTCAAGAGCAACTACCTGTAGATCTGAATATGGGTTAGTTACCAAAATGCCAGACATATGGTTATTATTGATGTTTAAGCAATATTTCAACATTGGATATATAGTATATGGACATCATATTGAACTCTTGTGGGTTTGGGGTAGAATATGTGTTCTAATGTCTATAAAGAACAACAAGGATATGTTGTTAGGCTTGTAAACCTACAGCTAGACAATCATATTGGTTGTGAATATAGTTGATTCTTAAGCGCAAGCTGTGTCCTAGTCTCTAGACATACTAGGGGGGCAGTGTTGGCCACCGTTGTAACTCCCACTGATACCACATGTGAGTAGTATAGCATTAGATAGAACTTGAACATGGAATTGGACACTATGTACCTTGATTATATTGGAGACACCCTTAGGATACATGAAACCATCCTATCGACCATCTTGTCACTGTAGTGCATCAAAAACAGCATTTCAGAAATTTACTCTTTACATACTTGGGTAGTCAGGTAATGTGGCCAAGGGTATGGTTGATCCTCCTTGGTTAGTGCAATAAGGGATTGGGTCGAGCATTATTGTTGGACCCCGCATGTAAATAGAAGAGCAACAATAGCATGACACTCCTTTTTTCCTAAGGAAAAGTTTGTGGGACAATCCTTGTCCATAATCTCATACACATGCTTAAGCTTTTACATTTGCATATATCATGAATATTTGAATGTTCTTGGTAGCCACACATTCACACACCCACTTTCCTAAAGTTACATCAAACATCATCCGTTTAGAGGACTAGTACTTGTGAAAGCTAGCAACTATTAGTTAGTATTAAGGAAATTCCTGGGTTTCCTTCTGATAGTGACACGTTGGAAGGGACATCCCGTTGTTTTGTCATATTAGCAGCTAGTTTTCCTTGTGATCATTTGGCTGCTAGGTTATGCAACAATAGGGATTATCTCTAGATAAGGCTACATAAGAAGCAGTAATCCAAGATTGCCAATTGGAATGCCAAGCAAATAGAGCAACAAGGATGATGATCTACAAGGTAAAGGTCTTGAAATAGGCACAGACTAGAGTGACCACCATGATGAGCAGTTCTAGGATGGGGATTGGACTATAGCTATCCACTCACCCCATGTATATCTTAACAAGTAATTTTCTGCAATCCTGCAATCTTGATCCCCTTCATTTTTGTTAAGGTGAGCACCATGAAGATGTAACACTCTGTCCCATAAGCCAATAAGGTACCACAGTTATTGGTTCTTCATCATAATATAAGATACCTTTTGCAACTTCTGTTGGGATCCTTCCTATCAAGCCACCCTCTTTAGCAAACCAAGCTAAAGTTGGTTCATATACCTGGAAATAAAAAGTGCACTTCATATGCATATAATGTATCCATGGCTTAAGCATCCATTACCCAAAGGAAACAAATATACAAATTCAAAATGTTGAATATAATAAATAAGTACTTCCTTAAGGCCTCAATCACAAGTTCTGCTATATGCCATACATACATCAAAACCACAAACATGATAATTTGATTTGATAAGTTGTGTTGCCATGCCAAATCCCACCACTAAAAGGCCAATGAAACCAATATGCTCCACTGTATTGGAAATCGAAATAATTTCTTGTGCAATCTATTCGGGAGAATAACCTTCACCTTACAACGCAACATTGACACCTGCTGTCCTTTGCCAAATCTATAGAAATTCAAGGTAACAGAATAATACACACATATCAATGATTAATTAGGCATATCAAGAATAGTTGCTTCAAGCATATTTAAAAACTTTCAAGTAAAAGTGGATGATTTGAACCACAAGACAATGTTTATAGTAGGAATTCCTTGTGAGTGTGCATCAACAATTTAAGCTTTTTTTACAAGAATTACCTTAACAACTGCAGCATCAGCTTCCTCACCATATCCACAAGCAGAGCCTACCAATTTTTTGAGAAAAACAGCAGTTTGCACAGAGCAAACTATTAACTTCTAAGAGCTATTTCAAAAATTAAAGAAATATTTATTTCTATAATTTATCATTGGTGTAATTTCAATGCATCAATAAGGCACTTATCTATGGAAATACCATGAATAAACCATTGATGTGCTATAGCAGTTAGAGGAAGAGGAAAAGGTAGTGACTTGGCTTCATCTAGCACAATTCCCTAGATTCACATAAAGGCATCAGGTAAGCACAATACTATTTTCTTTCCAAAGAAGAAGCTAGATACAACATAAACTAAAGTAAAGGCATTCTATTTGTCCACAAGATATTTTTCATCCCTTTTAGTATCTGTGATTTTGCTAGGAATTTTTCTAGACAATGAAATTGATTACTAAGAACATATTTCTTTTCTTGATATTGCCATTTACTTACCATTCGATCCTCCTTTCACTTCTTGTGCAGCTCAGGTTAGCAAGTTTATGATTTAAAAGAAATGTTGCATTGATTTTGCTAGTGTCAAATCCCCTGTCTTGATATTTCAATTTCTTCTACCAGAAATAACACTCCAAAACTTTTCCAAGCAATGCACAAGGATTATGAATTGAAATTTATAGTATGTCTTCTAAAGACAAAAGTAGGTCAGAGGTACTTGCAAATACAGCCAGTATTTATAGCCAAGTAAAAAAGGTGGTGCAAGAAGAATCCTCTAAAAGGAAAAGCAAGTACAAAAAAATAGCATGAAAGGACATTAAACATACAATTGGTATATACCAAAAAGGTAGACCATAGAAAGTGAAGAAGAGCCAGCAAAGAAACATAGCCTGAGAATAAGGTGCAGCTACCTCTATGGGAGGAGGGAGTTAGCCTCGTTCATCATCTAAATCAGCACCGCAGATATCAACACCAAGTGCTTACATAAAGTGCTTATTCAATAATGTCCTCTGGTGAGTAGCCTATATTGATGAGGCCATATTGATTAATGTTGAAATATTGCATATAATGTTGAAATATTGCTTTAACATCATGTGCTATCTATAGTCAATATTCTTGTCAAATATGATATGTGAGTACTTATGGGTGGTTTATTTGAAGCCTTTCACTGCCCTCATACCCAGTTCCTATCATTTACTTGTGCACTATCAAATATGAAATATCTAAAGCATAGGGGTGCCAGAAAGGGAGGTTTATTCGTCATCCAAGAGGACAGTACAATGGTGCTACTTCATAGGTCTGTTAATAATGTTAAAATATGATTTAGTTACCTACTTATATTATGTTGTTACAATTGGTTAAAAGTAGAACCACATTCATTTATTTCTATGGTATGTCTTTGGAAATAAATACCATCTATTGTCTCTGATTATAATAGTTTGGGAATATTCTTGTTAAATTCTTGAAATGTAATTTTGTTTTGTGGTGTAATTTTGTTTTGAAAAGTATGGTATTTGAAGATACCCAATAGTGTTGGATACCTAATATTAAGAACCGACATAGGAACAGTAGCCCTTACAGACTTTATTTGAACAGACACATAAGACCATGACATATTGATGAATTCTAAAACATTGGCAGTGTATACTCTTACTTCTTGTACAAGTGGTATTCAATGTTCTAGAGACCCCTTATAGCTTTATCCCATCTTATTATAAGCTAAGATGTTAGGTCCAAAGAAAATGTAGCATGAATGTCTGCCTTTCTAGTTTAAGAGTCTGGACAAACTAATTAGAAACTGATTGTTTAAGAAAATCCTGTCTATGGCACTGCAACCCTCCTCTTCAAGAACTGTGTTAAAAGTCTAAATGTGATAATTTCAACTTCTGAGATAACAAATGACAAACACAACTGCATTAGTTTATCCAGATGAAATGAAAATAAAATTTTATTCATTCCCATGAATGACTAAAATAGGTCAATGGGACTGGAAAGTACAACCTTTGACAATAGCAATAAGGAATGCCCATATCATCTCCTAGGCAGTTATAAAATATACAATTAAGTGAGTGAGATTTCATTTTGAGTGTGATGCCGAAAAGATCTCATTAAAAGAACTGCTAAAAACAGATGTGAGACAGCAGTGCAAAAGTCTCAATTTGTATTTGAGTATTTTATGTAGACTAGTTCCTAAACAGAGAACACTCGGACTCTTTTTTTTCCATCCCCATCTTAATGCCCAATAAGACCAAGGTGGTCTGTTGTAACCATAATGGACTAAAAAAGAGTGAGTTTATTTATTCTTGAAAATGTCAATAAGTTGTTGGAGCAACTAGGTCTGGTATCTCATACTTGTATGTATGATTTTGTATTGCAAGAGTATTGATACTCATTCTCCACAATATTATTATTTAATATTGCACACCTTACATATTATTTTCCTGTGTTATGGAGTAGTTCATCTTCCCTGTCTCATCGTGTAGTTTATGTAAACTAGTTGTGATGTTACTGATGTTCATTTAAATTTTTCAATAAATACTTTTGTAAGGGTGTGTTGGTTTAATGAGATTTGGGTTGATTTGCATAATCGTTTACCTCACTTTTCAAGGGCATAATTTCAAGAATCCATTGGGTCTCAATGTATTTTTCCTTCAGGTATCATTTTAGCTTTTAACTTTTTAGAGATGTTAAATCCAGAGGGAAGTTAGAAAATTACCCATCTGGTTATTTCATTTGTACCATATTTAGTCCATCCTTACTTTAACCTATCAAGTTCTACACTTCCAGAATGCAATTACTCATACCCGTTCTTTTTAACTCCTCATTCCTAATGACTTGATCTCAATTGGTGTAACATCAACTTAATGACTACTATATAATAACAATCCTATATTTTATATTCAATATGTTTAAAATGCAAAGCATTTTCACACTTCTTTGATTTTTTGCCAACTCAGTGCATCCATATAATGGGATAGGTGCAACTAGGATGCAAAAGAGTATCTTCTTTTTTTGCCCATATCCAGAATTCTACATTCTACATTTGTCTTATAGCCCAAAGTATGTTTTCCATCCCTTGCTAATGGATTTTTCTATAATGTAGCTCCAATTGAGACATATTGGGAATATGATCCAAAGATATATATATATATATTTGGAATCTTTCTCAAGTGTGTCCTCGAAAGAGATGTCTTGATATTCTGAGCATTTTGAGCTTATGATTATAATCTTAGTTTTCTGAATATTCATATTATCCCACGGTCATAGATTCTACAGTCAGAGGAACTGCAGTGAGGGGATTGTTTCTCTCAACAAGTTTCGAACCCTAAAGCAAGTTTGAAAGTTGGGCATATGTTGATTCAAGTTTCTATCAATGCAAATTCCAACATGCTTGTGGCTAATTGCTCATGGCTCTTCCACTATTCTTTCTAGCTTGCTTCTTAGCTATTAATGGAATGTAAATTGATTGAATGTTACAATAAATTAAAGCTATGAATGTTGTAAGCGATGATGTAAAATTAGAAATTATAATACTAAGAACAATAATGCAAGTTTTGATTGAGAAAATATTGTTGAGACACTTGACACTTCCAAATTAAGGGAGCAAGAATAGGTAACCCATAATGGATACTTCATGAGAAAGCACGTTAGCTTTGGACATGTTCATCTTTCATAATACTTCAAGATAGGCACAACAAGCATGTCAAATGGGAAAGATAAGCATAAAAGATAGCCACTCGTTGGATTTTGTTTCTAAAACTAGGGATGTTATACTAACCTTATGTAGGTGATCAACTTAGACAATCAAGCAATAAAATAAACATCTAAAAAAGAGAGCTAATATACATGAAAGGAAATCAATTCCATGTGAATGCATTTAAAGATAAGGAACTCACCCCAATTCCATCGCATTCATCTGCCATAACTCTCTTACCAACCATTGCTGCAGTCACTATCCCTTCTACATTACATGATTCCTGCAAATTGAAGTTTCAAATTCAATTAAGAAACCAAAATCTAACCTCTATCCATGTGTAATAATTGCAGAAGATCAATGGAAATTCCTATATTATGGAGCTACCGTATTAATTGGGCATCCATTATGTGGTTAATTTGATTAGTCTTAAGATCTATAAATAGTTCCTCCTAGAATATGAAGTCCATACTTTTCACCCAACTGATAATATTCCAATTTTCCAGCCATTGGCATTGATAATATTCCAAATTTCCATATTTAAGCCATAGATTGCTCCATCCCGTAAGGAGTTGGGCCTATCACTGTTGTATTTAAATTGAAGCATTTGGACCAAGTCAATTTATTAAACAACCAGATGAATAGCACGGGCTTTCCATAAGCTATTGACAACTAATCTGTAGCCTATATCCTATTAGCCAAAACGATTGTCGTGGGGAGAGTTTAGTCAGAGCAATTTTCTTAACATTTCCATAACTACACTTTTTACATCACTTATAAGCATCTAAGGAGAGTGGGATCAGGAAATACCATACTGGATAATATAAATACCGTATCGATTGGGTCGTTACACTAAAGTAATTGGAATTATCTCTATTCCCATAATCTAAATAAAGGAAGTATGGTAGGTGTTAGTGCTGGTCAGAATGATGGGAATGCCCCTCATGCTTATACCTTTTATGAACTTTTTAGTATTGCTACTCTGAATCATGCCCTGCCAACTGAGGAAAGTGGATATTCTCCTGGTTAGGCTGTTGGATATTTTACTGGGAGGCCTTATTATGATAGTCCAAGTGCTGATGCAGATGCTGGGATTTTTAGGATGAATGATTTTATGACAAATGAACTGCAACATTAGATTTTACTAGGTGTGATGATAACAAAATTGGTGATTCATAATTAAAATATAGAAACATTCAGGTTAATGAGCCTCGGTATGCTCCAAACCTAGATCACCTTCATAAAAAAGTACAAAACTTCATGCTTTTATCAGGGGAAGGGTTCGAATGAGACAAGATGCTATTGAACCAGTTTTGTGTAAGATTAAAAACACTGGCCCAGGGGAGCACCTAAGCTTGATGCTACTCAGCAGAAATCAATTTGAAGAAAACCCTTAGCTTACTAGATTCAGTGGGTGTATCCTCGACCAATTGGCCCTTGCATCTAGATGATAAATATAGGCATCAAAGGTAGATGCTAAGGTTATTCAAAAATTCAAAACCTAGTCCAAAGTATCTTTTAATCATAGGTTTACTAATACCACAAATATTAAAATTGAAAGAAACACTAGCACCTTCAACAAATGCACGAAAAATATTGATATTGTAAGAACTGAATAATAGATACAAACTTCCACTATAGTTCCTAATTATGAAACAATTTTAATCTCAGAAACAATACAATACGATTATCGTTATTTGAGATTTGGTTTGTGTTCTCAAAGATTGATACAGACCTTGCTCTCCAACTTGCACTCCATTCCAAACGCTCAAAGCCTCCTAAGTGTTTCTGTTGATGTTCTGCATCGATCTTTTGCAAGAAAGTTGTGGTAAATATAGAATATCACCGTGTGGGTTGGATTTGAAATTAGGCGTCTTCAACATCTTTTCATGTCATTAGTTGCATTAAGTTTAGGTACAACAAATTCTCAATCGAGTGGGGACGATTTTCTCCTTTCTCCGACTGATTTTTCTGGCTATGAATCTTCACAAAATTTCAAAATGCTTACAAACACTGCTAGATCTTATAGCGAGTGTTGGGTTTTAGTGTAACCTGTTATCAACTTCGAATCAAAGTAAACACATGGAGGGCGAGGGAGCACAAAAATTAGACCACCAAGCCCAATCTGTTCAACCATTCGAGATGGAGAAATACTCGGACCAGACCGGCTTGACCAGGGATGGAAATCTTTCTTCTTCTCGTGGTCACCCTTTACTTATGAGCATGCTATCCACCTGGTTCTATCCTTGACTCATACTACTCCCATTCAATCCCTGTTTGGAGCCTGTACCGAAGTAAGTCTCAGTGTGAGCAAACCCGATGGATAATTTTTTGGTGGCATGTAGGTTCAAATCGTAATATATCATACTACTCTCCACAACAAGAGGATATAAGCTACAGATTGGTGATCAATAGCTGACGGACAACTCGTGAAAATCATCTGGTTGGGCGTATGATCAAGGGCATTTATAAGGATAACCACTTGCATTCTGGGTATAAACAAACTACTCGGCCGCACCTTTTGTGGTGGACAAATAAATTGATCCTGTATCCCAAGCACTGACTTTTGGTACATTCCTTATTGTTCCGGGTGATCGCTTGGCTCGAAAACTCATGGGAGTAATATTTCCTTTTTTATCTACAGGTTTCTATAACTCTGTGTTATTACTCATGCTATCTTTCGTCCCTCGGAACTTCTTTGGGAGAAGGAATTCAAAAAACTTGGTTTTTCCAGAGGGGGAATCGGTTGAGCATCTATGACTGACCTAGATCGAGGAGGATTTCTCACTCTAGAAACCACACCCTGGATTCAATTACTTGACCCATATATAGAAAGGACTAGTGCAAAGTGAAAATCAATGACCTGATTTCATTTATGCCCTTAAAATCACCCAACAAACAACATAAATTACAAATTTTATAGGTTAACCAGAAATTCAAAATCATCCCCTGATCAAATGGCTCCATTCACAATTATTAGCACCCACAATTTTGTTATTTGTATTTGGGATCGCCCACACTAACATACAAAAACCCCACTATCAGGTCCTGAATCCCAAAAATCACCCGCATAGCAAAACCCCATTTCAGTCAAGAATCCATTGAAAACCCTCCCATTAAATCTCAAATTGGCTTATCAGATCATAGATCATACTGACATACAAAACCACCCTCCTACACTACAACACTGTTATAGTGGATTTCACCACTCTAGGCGAATCACACTTTGTATGGCCTTCTCCTGTCCCGCTGCAGACTCCTTAGCCCCTATGGACCACTTTTTGTCCTTTGATGTTTCCTTGATCGTCCCTAAAAACACATGAAAAATTCCATACATGAATTTTAACCTTATAAGCACGTACATTTGTGGGTTTGAGCCATATAACCATGTACATTGGGATGTGTAAATAATCCAAATCCTTTTGGAGTTTTCCTTGACATGGATCCGACTCATTTGACTCCTGGCCTTCCATATGCCTTGAGATCGCTCAGATTCGACCTTTCAGTACCCTTTTGAAAAGCTATATAAGGAACCCCTTGGTACATTGAAGGCATAAGAGAGAACTGAGAGAAACGAAACTATAGTCCATTGTTGACGGAACTTATGCTTGAGTCTGCATCCCTTTGTCCCTTGGAGCACTTTTGTGTTATTCCCAAGCTTGCCTTTTTCTTGTGAGCTTGCTATCGAGAGATGGAGGATTGAAGTGGTGGAGGCCCAAGTGGGGGATTCAATTTCTCCAAGTTCCAGACGTGCCGTCAGAGGTTGTATCTTGTAATCTCTGATTCACATTAATAGAAATATATTTTCCTATCCAATGATGTGTATTTGAATGAATATGTTATGCATGGGATTATGTCAAATGCTTTTACATTATTGATTATTATATATTCTAGAATAGATCTAACACCATGATATATATAATGCTTGTATTGTTTACTTGTTGATGAGGAAGTAAGATAGCAATTCAAGCTGAAGATTGGAAAGCTCAACGGGGATCTACTCCAACTGTCCGGAATAAGGTACAAGGTCTGATCCTTTAGTGTTAGACATTTTATTTCTATTGCATATTGGGAAAGATTGATTTCTGGAGTCAAGCTGTCTGTTGTGGTACCCCAAGTCATAGGAATTTCTCTCTGTAACAGAATTGGCAACTCCATTGGGGAGTTCCTAGTAGTTGTCCTTTGGGGATTGTTTTCTTGGCATTCAATGTATTTGAATTGCTCTTTCTCTCTTGTTTCTGTGTCGGGTCTGGGGGCATGCATGCCTGGTAGAGTCTGATTGGTGTGAATTTTGTCTCAACCTATCTATTTGCCTTGAGTTTATGCACCTTTTCTTCATGTACGCGGGTTTTTGATTTACAGTCGCGTATACACGCGGTTTCCTCTGCGATTTCCGCGTATACATGCAGGTTTACTGCGAACAGTCGCGTATACCTTTGGTTTTGGATTTTTGTGGAAGATAATTGGTTGATGGGTGAATTCTATTAGTTGCTGAGTCTCCTTTGACACTGCCTGAGTCTGTTTTGACCTCTATTTCTGACCAGGAACATTTTTTTTAGCCTAAATGTTTTTTAGGAAAGTTCTTGTCATGGCATTTTCGATTTTTTTTTTGAGATTAGGGCATTAGAGTTATTTTACCTTAGTGCTTTGCTGGAATGCTATTTGAGTGTGCTTGCAAAGTCTAGGGGTCGTAGAATCATCCTTTTTCTTTTTTTATCTCTTTTATTTTCAAAAAATCCAAAAACATTTGCTTATCATCATGCATTGCATTTTGCACTTTGCATTGTACTTGCACTAGATAGATTTGCTTTGGAGTACTAGTTAGGACTTCATATAGGAAAATTTGCATTCATCATTTGAAGAAGAATTATGCCTTTCATGTAGTAGCATACCCTGTTTTCATGGACATAATGCATTTGCATTGATTGTTAGGTGCGCATTTTACTTCCTGTTGCGTCATAACACCACTAGTTGCACTGCGTCATAACACCACTAGTTGCATGACCATATCCTATTTTTGAGTAATAAAGCGAACTAAAATCAATGCTAAATAAAATGAATTACAGTCTTTTGTTTTCTAGGGTGCACCAACAATCTTAGGTTTTAGGATCTTGGAATAGTTCATTGTAAGTCAATTCTCCAAGATCACTAAACAACAACATCTAGGTGTCTGTCCAGGTGTGTGTGAAATCCTTAGTATAACTAGTCTTCTCAGGATACTCCTCTCAAAAGGGAGTTAGGCATGAGGAAGTGTGAGTGGTTATTGATTGGGATGACCCCTAGTCATAACTGAGTAGCACCGGAGATATTTCCAGGATTGTATTCATATCTGGGGGCTCTTTCGAGAGTTTCGGGCTTTTCTACCCTGCCCATACGGTCAATCCCACCTACGACTGTCCTCCTGAGAATTGAGTATATTGAGGTGACCTTAGTGGCCTTACCTAGTCTATTGAGGGGGTACTTGTAGAGGTTATTCTGCATGTGTCTTGGCTAGGTTGGGGTCAGACAGCACAGTCGCTTTATGTGTTGAAGCTGAGGGACACAATAATTGGTTACGTACCTCCGCTTGTTGTGTATGGGAGTCTCAAGCCTCTCCTAGGCGAGACATACCTGCTTCATTCGAGATCTCACTTATCCAGCCCTTGTTTGCTTACATTTGGCTTTAGATTTTATTAGTGATTGCTCTGTGCATGCTAGTTGGCCTAGGGTTTACGTAAATAGAGAGTCTTTGCTATTTTTTGAGTCATTGTGGATTCGAGTGCGGTTCCGCACTGGTCTCGTAATTTAACAGGACTTTCTCCTTCTACTTCTCCTCCTCCTTTGGGAGAGAGACCTAGACAATCCCGACGGACTATGTCACACATTGATTCACACACCATGGGGGATTCTTCAGAAGGTATTCCTGAACCACCTCCTCTCATTCATGTAGACGATGGGGAATTTACACTGACTTATGATCCTTCACCCAACTTAGCCGAGTTAGGTCCTGTGATTTCTGAGATAGGAGCCATACATGAAAGACCTACTCACTCTAGGGCTAATTCCCCGTTGACGCGTTACCAGTATAGCATGCCAGAGGACACTGAGACTCATTTTGAACCCACCACTACTAGCTACGGTAGTTATACTACGTTTGGTTTCCCTATACGTGATTTGACATTTCATGTCAAATCCGATTTTGATCCTAACACTATGCCTGGGGGCACTCTCATTCCTTACCATGCGGAGAGGTTTGGGAGCACTAGTCACATTGCACCTTCCGTCCCATTGGTGGAAGCTACATCATATCTCCCTCCTAGGTCTAGGGTTAGCGATCCAATTAGGATACCAGATCCGAGACGAGTGACGATAGGCGGTAATACATATCTTATTACTCAGATTCCTTCGTCCTCGACCCCTAGTTCTTCAAATGTAGATCCTCCACCTTATTCACATGGTCCTTCGAGCCGATATATGACTATGAGTCAGGTCTGTACTGCGGTTACTAAACCAGTTGTGTCTCAAGTCCACATGCCGCCCGCTACATCAGGAGGTTATGTTCATGCTTCTAGAGGTCATCTTGCTACTTTCGGGGCTTATATCCCTACTTTCGGAGCATATCTTCCTACCTATGGAGTGTCTCATGGGGCATCGCATGCGATGACCTATGGAACTTATCATGGGATGCAGTATGGACAGGTTTCTTCACCTTATGGAGGTGGGTATCAACAACCTGCTTACTCTCCTAATTATGGCTTTGTAGCTCCTACTAGCCAAGGTCCACCATACTATGGTACTTCCACGCCACCCTATACGGGTTAGATAGGAGGAGGACACTATGGCCAAGGCCATGGTGGTCATCAACCCTATATGAATCAAGGAGCAGTCCATCGACCTCATCATCCTAGGGTCCCTTTCCTCGCAATGCTTAATCTTCCTGACTTATCGAGACTTACAAACGATCCTGTGGCTCATGACCCGGCTTGGTCGGCTATCCCTACCAAGCTTCCTTCGGACATAACTAAGTTCGAAGGCAAACCAGGAGAGGATCCGAGCGAACACGTTACTACGTTTCACCTATGGTGCTCTTCGAATTCATTACATCAGGACTTAGTTCGTTTGCGACTATTTCAACACACCCTCATCGGGCCTACTGTGAAATGGTATATAGAGTTACCTAGGGGCGCTTTTACTTTGTTCGATGACCTTGCGATGACTTTTCTTAATCACTTCCAGCTACCAGTGTGCTATGACGTCAGTACCGAACTCTTGTCAACATTTCGGCAAGATAAAGCCACCCATATTTCTTATCATATTCAAGAGTGGCATAGACGGAAGAGATTAATTAAAGCTTTTATACCACCAGAATTCCTTCTCGAGTGGTTCCTCAAGTCGTTATTTCCATATATAGTGAAGGATGTTTCCACATCTGGAGTCCAGAATGAGGAACAAGCGATCTTTAGGGCACAGGAATTGGACTTGATCTATGCTTAGTCTGGTTTGTTGTATGAGATTATTCCCAATGATCCTCGTTCCAGTTTCGATCCCAAAGTCAAACATGGACCACATGCCGAAGGCATTGTGGGTTGTACAAGTGCGAAACCTGTGGATTCGGTTGCAAAACAAGCTAGTAAATTGTCAATCAACCAATCTACCTCAGGACAAGATATGGCTTCGTATCAACCCGCCCAAACGACAAATGTACTGTCTGTGCAATCGTTGGACCAGAAGGGTAACCAGCAACCCGGACGGAATAGAAAGAAGGGTAAAAATACTAATCGAAAGGGTGGGAATAAGAATGAGAATTCTAACAATAATGACAAGAACGGTAGAAATGCTGGGGGGGACAAGAAAGAAAAACGTAAGGTTAAATTCCCTTGCAAGCTTTGTAAGGAAGATCACCTCACTTAATTGTGCCCTTGGATTGATGAATCTTTGAGATTCTTAGCACAAGGCCCAGCTGTGCTAATGAACCCTTTACCGCATAACCATAATATGAACTTGAATTCCCATGACCAGTCTAGTGATCATGATCCACCAGAGGGTAGTGGTCATGGGTGCATTAACATGGTCCATGCTACCAAGGTTGTGACTCGTGCAAAAGACTATAGTTTTTCACAACCCAACCCAGGAAAAGAACCTGATCCACCAGGAACTCCTTTGTGCATTGAGAAACCTGTGGATAAACCTGAGGCTACACCTCGCATTCCTAAGGGAGTCCTTAAGCATTCAGGGCATAATCCAAATGCCCGAGCCGCCCAGAATTATTCAGTTGTCGAGGATTTGGGTCATACTCCTTGTGCGATGTCTGCATTGGAAGTGCTTCAGAGTTTCCCTTCACAAAGGAAGGTGTTGCTTACTGCCCTTGGTGTGAATGATGATGATTCTTCCTCTATGATCAAATTTGAAACCACAAGACATTATCCTCGCTTGCCCTACTATGTGTCTCTTTTGGTGCACGTAGAATGTCTTAGTATGACCGTCAAATGTACTGTGATTGATGAGGGAACTGTTGCTTCTGTGATGTCTTTGGCCTGTTGGAAGGGTCTTGCTTCTCCTGAGCTATCTAAATCAGTGACTATGTTAACTGCTTTCGATGGGAGATATTTTAGGCCACACGGCATCCTTCCTTCCCTTAAATTCCATTTGGGGGGAAAGACTGTTGTGATAGATGTTGAGGTGGTTGATGCACCCCTTGACTATAACCTCTTGCTGGGTAGGAACTAGATGTATAGTATGTAAGTAGTTGCATCTTCCCTGTTTCACATTGTATTCTTTCCACATAACGGGAAGATTATAACGATTGATCAAATGACATTCAAGAATCTGTCTGTTACTGCATCTTCGAGAGCTTCAATCCCGATTGTTGAGCATTTTCAGCCGGAAACTGGGAGTGTGGATGTAGGCATGTATCCATCCCTCATGGGAAGATTTAGTTGTCCTACATCGATCCTCATGATAGGATCTTGTTTCGATGAGGCTTCAACATCTATGACCTCGGTGTCTTTTTGCACAACCCATATGGAAGATCCTTGGATTCTTCCTTCACCGAGTACTTTGAGTGAGCTTATCGAGACGAGCATGCCGTTGCCTGCAACCATGATAGCTTATCAACCTAATCTCAAGAGTGTTGCAGAGCCTCTTTCTTCCTCATTGCGGATGGAGGAGGAAGACCCCTATGTCCTGCCGGCATGGGTAGTATAGTCTTCTCATGCCCATGACTACCTTGATACGGTTTTCCCTTCAGATGAAGTGATTATCGAGGCTATGTCGGGAGTTGAGCCACCATGGGAGGAACTTCATCATAAATCATACTTTCTTCCAGAGCTTGACGGTTTGGAGCATGAGGATTATAGGGATATTATTAGTCAGAAAGTTGGTAGTCCTATGGTTCCATTAAGCTCTCCTGGTCCGATGGCTGATGGAAACATGGCAAACATATCGTCAACGATTCCTATCAACATTTCGTGCAATCCTGGCATAATAGAGAATGTCTATATTGGGGCGGATTGTTCCCATGTTGAGATTCTCGAATATACCGAGCTATTCAAGGAATTTCGTCATATTTTTGCTTGGTATTATGACAAGATGCCAGGTATTGACCCTCGAATTGTCGAACATGAGATTAAGACTTACCCCAACACTAAGCCTGTTTGACAATGTTTATGCATCGTGAATTTTAGGAAAGCACCCACCATTAAGGCAGAGATAGAGAAGCTGTTGAAATCCGGTTTCATCTATCCCATTCCCTTGATGGAGTGGGTTTTAAACCCCATTCCAGTAGATACGAAGTAGGGAGTGATCCGCATATGCACTAATTTCTGTGATTTGAATCGTGTCTGTCCTAAGGATAACTTCCCCACACCATTTATAGATCAGATTTTGGATGAGTGTGCGGGTAGTGAGGTGTTCTCCTTCATGGATGGCTTTCCCGGGTATAGTCAGATACAGATTAAACCTGAGGACCAACACAAGACTACATTTATTTGTCCTTGGGGAATGTTTGCATATCAAAAAATGCCTTTTGGCCTTAAAAATTCCGGAGCTATGTTTCAGTGGGCAATGACCTTGATCTTCCATGATCTCAAGTTTATTATTGAAGTATTTTTGGATGACCTCGCTGCTCATTCTCGTATGAGAATGCGTCATCCCTATCACTTGAGATTGGTATTCGAAAGATGCCGGCACTATTCAGTTAGATTAAATCCTCATAAGTGCATCTTTTGCATGAAGTCAGGTCGTTTGTTAGGATTCATCCTTTCAAAGGAGGGTATAAGAGTTGACCCTTTAAAGGTTGACGCAATACTTCAGTTGTCTCCCCCAAAGAATATTCATCATATTCAGTGTTTGCAAGGCATGGCAAACTTCTTACGAAGATTTGTGGTCAAATTTGACAATTTGACTAGAGGCTTTATTCATCTCTTGAAGAAGAATACTCCCTTTGAATGGGATGAGCGAGCCCAGGAGTCCTTCGATGCACTCAAGCGAGCCCTAGCATCGGCCCCGGTGATTAGTCCTCTGGATTATAGCCGTGATTTCTTATTATATGTGGCCACGTATTTAGAGACGATTGGTATGGTTTTGGTTCAAGAGGATGAGGAGCTCCAAGAGCATGTCATATATTATCTGAGCCGAAACCTTATTGACACAGAGATTCATTATTCTCATGTCGAGAAGCTTGCTTTATCTACCGTACATGCAGTTCAGCGTTTGAGACATTATATTCTCCTTCGCCAGACCTTGGTTGTGGCCCATGTCAATCAATTTCAGTTCATCCTCACACAAAGGATGATTGGGGGAAAGTATAATAAATGGATTATCATTCTACAAGAATTTGATCTCGAGTTTGTTTCGGCAAAATCGAAGAAGTCTTTATTCTTTGTCGAGCTCATATCAGACTTTTCGAGTGAGACTGAGGAGTTGGTAGTTGAAGATATATTTGTTGATGAACACATCTTCTTAATATATACATTAGACCCATGGTACGGGGATATCATAGTATATCTGCAAACACAGAGGACCCCTACTCACTTCTCACGAGATGAACAATGACGATTACGTCATATCTCTAATAACTACCTTATAGTGGACAATACTTTGTACAGCCGTGGGGTAGATTCCATTTTACGACGTTGTTTAACTCATGACGAGGCTAAGGTTGTGCTGAATGATTAACATGGAGGGGCGTGTGGTGGTAATTTATCTAGGCTTTCTACAGCTCAAAATATTTTGAGAGCGGGTTATTTCTGGCCGTTGATCTTTAAAGATTGTGTTGATGCGGTCAAGAGGTGCCACCCTTGCCAGGTGTTTGCACGTAATATGTGCTCGAAACCTGCCCCGTTACATCCCATTATCACCGCTGGTCCCTTCACTAAGTGGGGGCTCAATTTTATGGATTGCAACCCAGGTTCGGCTGGGGGGAACCATCACATTATAGTGGCTGTTGATTACTTCATGAAATGGGCTAAGGATATGCCTACAGTAAAATCCGATGGTGAGACAGCCGCTCACTTTGTATTCAACCAAATCATTACTCGGTTCGGGATTCTGAAAGAGCTTGTCACTGACCATGGCTAGCACTTTCAGAACCGTATGATGGAAGAGTTGGCATCCAAGTTAGGGTATAAGCAAGAGCACTCCTCTTCTTACTACCCCCAAGTGAATGGACAGGTAAAGGCAGTGAATAAATCACTCAAATCCATTCTCCAACGAACCATCGCACAAAGCAAGAATAATTGGCACATTATGTTATATCCTACTTTGTGGGCATATTGAACCGCGGTTAAGACTGCCACTAGTGTTTCTCCATATCAGCTTGTGCATGGAGTGGAGTCGATATTGCCGGTTGAATGCGAAATTCCTTCATTGAATATAGCTGTGGAACTCTTACCAGACACTTCACCTTTGGAGGAGCATTTGGTTCACCTTGAGCAACTTGATGAGTAGCGTCGAGATGCCTTGGTGGTTCTAGAGGTTAATAAGCGTCGCATTAAGGTCCAGTACGATAGATCTGTTCATCCAAGAGTGTTTAGTGAAGGAGACTTGGTCCTCTTGTGGGATCAACTGAAAGAACCCTTGGGGGTAGGGAAGTTTAATCCTATGTGGTGTGGACCTTACGTGGTCAAGCGTGTGTTAGAGAAGGGTGCCTATGAGTTAGTTGATTACAAAGGAACAGCTTTGGCAGAGCCTAGAAATGGGCTCTATCTTAAAAAATACTATGGATGATCTTTAGCCAAGGTTGCTTGTTGTATATTATTGTACAACTTTTCATAATTAGGTCTTTTCCTTATCATGATCAGGTTTGTGATTAGTTTATGTTTCTTTTGGCAGATGTCAATGGAATCTTCCACCTACATAGGATTCGTGGATGGTTCAAGCCATCACACTCAACACTCAGCCTCAGCTACTTGGGTGATTTATACTCCTATGGGTCAGGTACTGTCTTCAGGAGGTGTATGTCTACAGCCATCTTCCAACAATGTTGCTGAATATAGTGCCATTATTGAGCTTCTACGGGATGACATCTTGCATGGCGTTCTATCTCTTAAGGTACGTCTTGATTCGGAGTTAGTAGTGTCACAGCTCAATGGTTTGTACCATGTTAGAGATCCGACATTATTGAAAAGGTTCTTACATGTGAGATTGTTAGAACAACAATTTGACAGTATAACATATATACACATTCCAAGAAATAATGATCAAGTTGTTGACTCATATGCTAACTACGTGTTAGATTGGCATTTGTTTCATTCATAATAAATTAATCACAAACACAATTGTTACACATGTAAATAAATAAACTGATCACCATAAAACTTTTTATATATCAAAAATGTGGTAATACATAGTGTCATGATACAAAATTGGGGCTTTTTAAGCCACCATCATATAATACATGGTAGTACAAAATGAATACACTCTCAGGTGTCTAATCCTGTGGAGGAGGAAGAGGGTTGTGATCATGGAATGTCACTACGGATGTAGCTAGCCGTTGAAATAAATGCACCCGTGCGCATGGTACACCCACCACCTCCTGCTGCATGGCCTTAGGCAAGTCCTCGACTTGCAGCATGGGAACTCTATGAGTCAGTCTCACAAAGTTGGTATGAGTGCTCTGGAGTGTTCGCTCCACATCCACACCTGTGATGTCATCTCCTCTTCCCCTCCGTCTATGATGAGGGAATCCCTCTGGCCGCCACGGTCCCACATTTGCACACAAATGGTAGATGTCACTATGTATTGTCACGCAAAAACATGTTTTTTGCTTCCATATAATCAAGAAAATACAAAAAAATTAAATAACTCAAAAAATTTAAAAAGAGTGAGGGTCGAGATTTGTTACCTATATCGCCATATGCTGATCCTGGTGGCAATGGCATGTCCGGATCCCCCTGAAAATATATCCCTCCATAGGGGTAGTCATCAATGGAAACAATCTGTTGTCGCCACCATGGAAAGAAGTCAGCTGGATATGGGTTGGCCACCCTACCACCCCCCAGTCTGCGCATCACATCTGCCCAACGTCATTGGGTCAGATCTTGAACCCCGTGGAGAGGAACATCCACTCTAGGGCTCAATCCTGGAACACGCTCAAAGAAAAACGTGCTCAGAATACTGCTAAACCTGAAGTTCTGTACCCTACCTGCCTTACACTAACTGAGCTGATGTTTCATGTTGCTCAGTAGTGTCGTACTCCAGTCATACACTGTGGGTCTCATCCACTCCACCGCATAGAACATTAGGGGCCATGAGGCCTGGTGGAGTGATGCTAAGTCTACTATCCTGCCTAGCATCAATAATATGGCCTTTAGGCCCAGCACCTGTATAGCATTGGTAGGGACTTGACTCCCCACCTTCTCAGTGTCTGGAAAACAGTACATGGCTATGTACTCATCGATAGTCAGGCCAAACCCTGGCCCACCTCAGGAACGAAGGTTCACCACCTCCCCTCATCTAGAAAGACTAGTGATAAAGTATATGTCCTCCACCTCTATAGTGAGGGACATCCCATCAATACGGAAGGACTATGAGTCTGGATCCCAGTAGTCTACCAGCATCTGTAGCAGTCTTGGTTTGGCCCTCAAACCACTAAGACACCAAAAATTATAGAGTCTACATGCACATAGAGCTTGTTGAGCCATTAAGTCAGCCCTTACTGCTTCCTCTACTTCACCATGCTCACGCTCTCTCCATTCTAGCACCATCCTTCAAAATAAATTGCAAAATTATCCATTAGTTTTTTTGAAAACCTTATGCGCGGACTCATACGCGACTGTTTTGAAAACAGCCGCGTATGTACGTGGATTTTAGGCCATTTTTCGCGTATAGCCATCCCTATATGCGGAAAAAACCTCGATATCTGTGTCGGCCGCAGCGCGCACTTTGGGATGGCTTAAAAATTTCATTTAACCATGAAAATCTATAAAAATTATATCAAAATGCAAGAGGAGAGCATGAGTAAATACCTAGAAGAAACGGTTGTGAATTCCGCTAGCTGGATCTCCTGGAATTTGCAGTTGAAAGTCAGAGCTCAAATGGGTAAAAGTTTCAAATGATTTATATTTTTTACTATTTATAGAAAAAATTTCAAATATTTGAAAATTTTTACCCCCTTTCCTATAGTTTCAACATTTTCTAACCATTTTGGACCGTTTTTGACATAATTTGTGATGTAGAAGACCTTTTTCAATGCCGTTTCAGCCATTGGATTGACTCATTCATGCCGATCTCAGGTATCATGTCTAAATTGGCATATAGGTTAGGTTTCACCACTACTTGCATTTTGCATGACCTTATGACCATATCACCATGACCTTAGGTACGAACCCACTCTATTATGTCACAGAACCTTCTTGCTACTTTAGAAGTGGCATGATATGAGTGGTAGAGCTTCACCTTACATGGGTACCCTAGTTAGCACCTTACTTACATTTGGTGCCCATGCCGATGGTTTCTCCTTTAAGGTGTGGGAGTCCGTTGTATAGTATTGCCATGACATTTCGCAAGAGCCTCATACTCCTCTTGATCTTATGCTAGCCTATTTCCCTCAGGACTCCCTCATGTCAAGTTGTGAATGCATTATCATGATCTTTTCCTGCCTTATTGAGCTTTATGCCAGCTCCCCTGACATTGTGTTTCAGCCATATAGCTCGAGCTTGTCTCATGTCTAGCCATGCAGAGCCATTTTTATATCCTTCACAGCTTGATTCCCTCTTACCGGGAGGGGATTTTCCCCCGAGTGTCGATATCCTACACATGTATCCTTGCATTGAGCATAGGTATGTTCCACTGCTTGGAACTAGTTTGTTTGTCCTTATGACACTCGTCTCCTCCTAGTTTGTAACTATAAAGCTAGTTTATTCTTTTTTCAAGCTTTTCAAATAACTGAAAAAGTCCAAAAAAAAAATCAAAAAACCAAAAAGCTGGAAAAGGAAAAATGTTATCTTTGGCAGTTGTCGAGTCGTTTCGTCTTCAAATAGAGCACTACATATCACATCCATTGGTTGGGTTATAGTTTGATTTTAGGAGTTGTACTGTTTTATCTGAGTTTATCTCCACCAACTGGTTAAGCTTCCAGTCCCTATGGAGCCTCTATTGATGCCTCCTGTGTCACAGAGATGTCCCAGTTTGTATATCGAGTCTATGCTACCTTCATTCAGTCACCATACATCGTTATGCTCTTGTTCGAAGGAAGTTGAAACCTGAGTTGGCCATTCCTCAGTTATCTTGACTTTGCATGTCGGCCATTCCCGGTACAGTTACTGGTTTGTGCACCTATGATCGAGTCCTTCCACATTATATATCCTTGCTGAGTACCTCATGTTGGATGATGGGGGATGCCTTAATGCCCTCCTTCCAGCATATTTCATCCCATCGACTTTACATCATTTATTCTGGGATTGAAGTCTAGAGTCATTTTGAGTGCCTTGAGACTTGCAGTCATCAGTGACAGTTTCTCTTGCCATCGACATTTTCTTGGGAATACATCAATGTCCCCTGATCGATGGATCCTTTCAAGTGTTCGACCTCAACACATTTATTCACACTTGTTAGTTTGCACTCTAGTACCTTGATTCCCATTTTCATCATTGGTGGGTGATATCGCGTCTATTAACGGTATACATTAATGACCGGTAATCAAACGATGGACTACTATGTTCGACCTCAACACCTCTATTCGCATAGTAGGACATGTGCTCGTAGTGGTTTGTGTAGAATACTTGCCAGATTGGTGGCATCTCTTATATGCTACCTCCTTGATCATGCCAGTGTTCATGAGATTTCAGCTCTCGTGACTTGATTCCAGTGTATGTCAGATATTTCCAACCACTATGGAGATCTTGATCTATTATATATCTTCAGCCATTTTGGAGATCATGGTCCTTTGTATATATTCATCATGGAGATTCTAATCTATGTATATTGTGCGTGGCGATGACCACATATGTGATATCATGTATCATGCCTATTCATGGCCATTATACTCTTATGTATCCGGGACTGCTATATGTATTTGCAGTTATATGCAGAGTTGTATTATTGTACTATGTTGATTGGGTGGCTAGTCTTCCATTTGCGATCCTTCATCACTCCACTTCTAGGATGGAATTATAATGTATTCCGACCATTGTATAACCCCTCTGATCTCATACATTAGGGGGCATCTGTTATAGCAGATTTCACCACTCTAGGTGAATCACACTTTGTATGGCCTTCCCTTGTCCCGCTGCAGACTCCTTAGCCCCTATGGACCAATTTTTGTCCTTTGATGTTTCCTTGATTGTCCCTAAAAACACATGAAAAATGCTATATGCGACTTTTAACCTTATAAGCGCGTACATACGTGGGTTTGATCCATATAACCGCGTACATTGGGATGTGTAAATAATCCAAATCCTTTTGGAGTTTTCCTTGACATGGATCCAACTCATTTGAATCATGGCCTTCCATATTCCTTGAGATCGCTCGGATTCGACCTTTCAGTACCCCTTTGAAAAGCTATATAAGGAACCCCTTGGTACATTGAAGGCATAAGAGAGAATTGAGAGCAACGAAACTATATTCCATTGTTGCCGGAATTTATGCTTGAGTCTGCATCCCTTTGTCCCTTGGAGCACTTTTGTGTTCTTCCCAAGCTTGCCTTTTTCTTGTGAGCTTGCTATCGAGAGATGGAGGATTGAAGTGGTGGAGGCCCAAGTGGGGGATTCAGTTTCTCCGGTTTGCAGACATGCCATCAGAGGTTGTATCTTGTAATCTCTGATTTACATTAATAGAAATATCTTTTCCTGTCCAATGATGTGTATTTGAATGAATATGTTATCCATGGGATTATGTCAAATGCTTTTACATTATTGATTATATATGCTAGAATAGATCTAACACCATGATATATAGAATGCTTGTATTGTTTACTTGTTATTGAGGAAGTAAGATAGCAATTCAAGATGAAGATTGGAAAGCTCAACGGGGATCTGCTCCAACCGTCCGGAATAAGGTACGAGGTCTGATCCTTTAGTGTTAGACATTTTATTTCTATTGCATATTGGGAAATGTTGATTTCTAGAGTCAAGCTGTCTGTTGTGGTACCCCAAGCCATAGGAATTTCTCTCCGTAACAAACACTTATGCAAAAATTCCACCACTAGAGAATCTCTGAGGAAGAAAGCATATAATCACCAAGAGATATTTGCTTGGGACATTTATCCTTACAAAAAAACACTGAATAAAAGAATTGAGCTCGAATATGGGTGTTTAACCCTCAAAAGACTACAAGTTCAAACTAATCACATGGTCTGATTGCATGAATCCTGCGCAGTTTTCTTTGATCTTCTTTTTTCTCCCTAACCCGACAAGGAAAAATAATATTTCATATGCTTATGAATCTGGTCAATGTCTTGGGATACTTACCCTTGTGTCTTCTCACATTCTAAATTAGAGAAACTATCTTCTTCCACCAAAAACCCTCACTCATAAGCACAAAAGCAATCAATAATAAAAACAAAGTGATCCAGTTTGATTCCTATCAGCCCCATTTCGTTAAAGAGTTCCAAATCTTCTTCCATGCATCCAACCCTTCCATAAGGTGCATTCTTGCATCCAACCCTTCCATAAGCTGCATTTATCACCATCCACCAGACCGCTTAGATATTTGATCAAAGCTCTTAATTCGGTCGGATTTTGTGAATGGAGAAATTTTCCCTCTTTCTTTATTTTATCTTTTGTTCTTTTTGTTTATTTTATCTTTTCTCTTTTATAATGGAACACTTCTTTATTTATTTTATTTTATTTTATATTTTAAGTAAATTAAAAATATTTTAAAATGTGAAACCTTGTCATGAAAATATTATTTTTATTTATTTAGTTGTTTTTATTTTTATTTTTTATTTATGTTTAACAGGTTACTATAAATATGACATAGCAAATTGACATAATATTTAAATATTAGCATATTGTATATTATATATATTATAATACTATAAATTAACTCATTGGATGGGGTGATGGTGCAGGAAAATGAACAGATCAGTGGTGACGCCACGACCATTTACACTGAGACAAGGTATGAGACGGATGGAAATTTAATAGGCCTCCAATCTGAATTCTTGAACTTGCTAGGCCAACATGAACATTAACTGTCATTTATGGAGAATGAACTAGGCACAATCATGACATCAACAACACCAATGCCTTAAAATTCTGTGCAGCAGAGTCATTTTAGTTTCATCTATAGAGAGAGAAAGGTAGACTTAGAACTGAGTAGAGAGATTGCACAATCTAAAGCAAGATTTATCGATGCATTGTTGTTGTAGACATGCTAAGGGAGATCTAGGGTTATTTTTTTTTTAGTTTAATAAAAAAAAGATCATTGATTTTTTATGCAAACAAGTACTTGTGGAAATTTTGACCTTTTGAACATAGTTGTGATGAGAAGACTAGCAAACAGGTAAAACCAATGAATTAATGGAGGATGCAAACTTGGTGAATTTCATTAATAATACTTAAAATACTCTTGCTTGTCGAAACTTCAATCGACTATCGAAAGGGTCAAACTATGATGGTTTTTGTCAAATGAGATGTGGAAATCGCCAGGGTGATGAGCTAAATGTGATGGTATAAAAACAAGACATGAAAATGCACAGTGCGAGAAATGACAAATCTTTGAAACTCAACTTTGCCTCTGCATTAGATGTCTTTAAAGAATAAAATGTTGCCAAGTGACACATGGGGTTGGATCTCTGAAGATCGAGGTGCACGGCACCAATATTACTAATAGAAGGTAGACAATTTATAAAATTTACACTTCATTGTCAAATTTACAATTTTCCATGACACAATTAAAAATGATTAACATAAATGACCAATTCATATTCTTTTAACTAGTCATTTTTATTTCGTGACTAAATTAGTCATTTTTAACTCTATCACTTATTATCTAGTCATATTTGTTAACTGGTGACTAAATTAGTTGTTAATTTTAGTCATTTATAGTTGGGTCAATCAAAATTGCTCATATTTAGTATTAAATCACTTGAAAAACCTGTGGTGGCTATAATTTTTAATCACCTAGTAGCTTATTTCTCATTTTGTACTAGTGGAAATCTGGAAAGTGTTTGAGGGGATAACTGTTGATTGATCTAGTTGTAGCTTTTAAGGTGAAGATCATCCTGCTGAGATCAGAGTGTTTACTGAGATATTGAACTAGTCAAATGACATAGGGTTCTACTGTTTGCATTCTCCACTAGTTCTCGGCCAAGAAGACCAGAAACAGGCTCGGGGGTCCTAAGGAAGTGTTGTTTGAGCACTTTCCAGGAGATTGGTAGGGAGAAACGGCCTCCTAAAGTTGTTGTCGTCTGTCCTCAACAGGTTCTAAGTTAATTTATTTTACTGTGTAGTTAAATAAATCTTAGTTAACTGCCATGTGAATGTTAACAGTTCAGTATGTGAAATGTTTGAGTTGGTATTTTTATTAAATTGTTATAGAAATGAAATGGATTTAGAGAATAATGTGTTAGAATGGAAATAAATTTCTAAACTGTGTTTTTCCACACCTGGAAACCAGGTTGTACTCTAGCACAGATAGAATGCTTTAAGTAGATAAGAGAATGAAAATGGTAGATAGGATTGTGTAACTGCATATAGCAGAGTAATTTTATTTTAATGTTTTAAATATCATAGAGGAAAAACAGAGTTGTGATTTAATTGTGTTTACTGTTTTTACCTAGTTCAACTAAATAAAATGCAGAAAGGAAACAGTAAACTACATTATAGATACAAAGTTTACTCTCTAATCTATTAGAGAACTCTGAATAAATTCTATGTGACAAAGTAGTAAATGAAAACAATGTAAATATAAACAATAACTAATATAAAACAAAATATTTACATATTTAGAAACTATTTTACATTTACAAGATGGGCCTATACCTTTGAAGGAAGAACCTCAGGGTCGAAACCCTAATAATTTATTTATCTATTATAAATTAATTTATTTAAGTTATAATCCATTTACATTAATAATTATAAAAAAATAAACGTTACAAGAAGATTATAGTGTATATTATAGACTATTTATAGTCTTTACTTAAAACAAATATCTTTTATAAACAAGCAAGAAAGATTTACAGTTAACAAGTCAAAATATCACCACACACTTGTAATTAGCCAAACCTAAGAAACAAGAAGCAGATCCTAAGCAATAATAAATTAAGAGTATATTTATATAAGGGTTTCATTCCATAAAAACCCTAACTATTCTATTATGAACAGGTAAGTATAAAAATACAATTTTACATTACGGTGGATCTACATTCCTCACATTAACAACAATTACTTACAAAAGATAACTTATACAGTATTTATCTTCACTAACAGTCAAAGAAGGAAAGACCCTAACTACATAGAATTATAATGTACAGGATTACAAAACTATTGCATAAACGAGATAGAGCTCGAAGTTAAAATCCTTTTTAAAACCAAATGTGTCACATTATCAGGCCGTAGGACTAAAGACATAACCAAATTACATCACACAGCTCAAGGCTAGTATTACCCAGCATCGTAGCGAGGTTTTATAAACAAAACTGAAACATAAGTTATTAAAAACTATGAATACAGAAGAACCTCCACATTTTGAGAAACAGAGTATGATATTACTTAGCCATAAGGCTGTAAAAGCTAAATACAAGTCACGGCATAGCAGCTGCAGTTACCCTGCAATAGGCAAGGGTTTTAATAACAACAACTAAGTAATAACTAAAAACCAAGCATCTAAACAATGGAGGAACTGAAGTCGTGCTTCCTTTCCAACTAAAAACCCTTTTTCCCTTAACCATTGCAAGAAGGGAGATGCCACTTTTTAACTGGGGCTTACCCGTTTGGTCTCGAGGTTAATCCAACGTTGGAGAGGATTCTTCCACACTTAAAGGCAACTGTAACCTACAAACAAAGACCCAAGAATTTATTTTAGAAGCTGTGTATTCTAATACTATGAAATTTATAAATAAAAGCATGATAAAACTTATACTTGAAGGAAAGAAAACTAGAACCGAGGAGGTAATCAACCAGAATGAGGACTGCACTTCAAAAAATTGGAACCTTCATGCCTAACCTGTGACATAAGTAGCGAGGTACTTATTATAGTTTACACCGATGAAGGAGAAAACCACAAGCAGAGATAGGAGTAACACTATGCCCGGTCCTTTTAAAATTGACAGAGATAAGTAAACCACCCTCACGGTGTTCCTAATCTTCCAGAACAAAACCACGATTTCAAAATAGTGAACTCTTAAACTCTACAGAATGATAGAGTACTAAACTATAGGCTTAAGGTTTGTCCCATGCTGAACCTATGAGCTTCTCATTTCCACAAAGAAAACCAGTTAATGCAGAGCCAAACCCTCGAAAGAAATGAGGAGGATAGGGTTTCCTTTGGAGTTTATAAATCAAACTTTGCATGGTGGAGGCTGCTCCACATGCCCACTGAAATATTCAGTCAGTAGTGGATTGAATGGTATAGTTTATACTGCACTGTCAGGAAACCAAATTTTTCCAATAATTTAATTAGTGACTAAATTGATAATGTAGTTACAAAGTCAAAAAACATATCATTACAATGATAAACCATAAAGTCAAGCAATGGTAAAGAACAAGATATATGTTGCATCATTAACCTTTATTTTATGAAAACCTTGGAATCTTTCGTTAGTAAAATAACTATGGAAAGATCAATAGTAGGGTATTTTCCCTTGATCTTAAGTTGATAGTACTACTAATAATCATTTATACAAACATTATAATGCATGACTATGATGTTAGAACTAGTGTTAAACACTGGTGGGTAAGAAATTAGTTTATAGATCAACTATATGTAAGTAAAAGTAGATAGTATTTACACCCTAGAATCACTCTTACATTTATATATAGTCTATAGTGCCTTGGTGTAAGTTAAACTTCTTGGAAGTTGGTGATCTTTTGGTCTCCATAAGGAACCAAAACTCTAAATGAATCAAACCAATGTTAGATTAGACTTAGTAAATGAAAGATAGTAAGACTACCCAGGGTTAAAAATAGTATCACATATTGCTATTAATAAATGATATGGTAATGTAATTTTTTTTACTACATTACTTGTGACATGATGAACTTGGAAGGTCGAAATTAAGCTCAATGAATTTTAATGCAAGTAAACATTTATAACTGTAGCTAACAATTCTTCTCTACTAGAGAAGAATTAAGTGTAGAGCTAAGTAATCTAAGGTAAGCTTTTCTTTTAAAGACGTTAGATTGATATTCATGCTTATAAAACAACATTTAGATACTAGACATAGCAATAGCAGTAATACTTGTTTCAGTAAAAGCATATTTAAATAAAACTATGAGCTCTATGCACATCAGTAAAAATTATAAAGAACTTGGCTTATAATTTTAAAGACATGCTAGTGAAAGACATATAGTATGGCAAGGATATTGGTCGTTACGACATAAACTTAATATATTGTCATAGTTGCAAAACAAGTAAAGAAAGGTTACTTTACCTCGTAGTATCCTTGAACTCTATTAAGTGAAATTTACTCTAACAGTTTATATATGCTAAAGAAGTACATCTGGATTTAACGCTTTAATAAACTCCTACTTGTTCAAAATTTACCTGTTGAACCTGTAAGATCTAGAAATCCAGCTAAGTTAGCAATTACTAAGTAATCCCCAGTTTAGAACATAACTTCTCACCTACTTGACAAAATCAAATCATCAGTACAGCTAGAAGTAACTGAATGCAGGTCATTTACATAACATATCAAAATTAAAGTAGTAATAGTTTTTATGTGTTTAAAGTTAATCATTACTTTTGTTAACTGTTTCATTTTTCCGCTAGCCACTAGTAGTTATCAAACTGCGACTATAGACAATTTATGTTACATTAAAAAAATTTAATTTTTGTGAAAATTTGGGGTTTTGACAGTTTTCTTTGGGAAGAATTAGACTTAGTATTTTTTTTGGAGAAAATGTGGAAGACCGAGGAGGGGGTTAACTTGGGGATATGAGAAGGTGGGAAACTCAAAGGAAGAGGGTGAAACTGTACTATTGATTGAGAGATTTTGAACTAAAGAAAGCTGCTGGGGATTATCAGACTGTGGGCTCGGGGGTTAGGAAACCTGTTGGTTTCCTAAGGCCAGCATGATAAGCTGGTCGGCAGGGTGGTTTGTTGGTTTGGTCAATAAACTTGGTGAAGGGAAGATACCAGAGTAGGGCACGGGAGCTATGAAAACTGTATATAAACTACTGAATCTAGGTATTCTACAAGCATTATCTTATACTATTTCAATTATTGTATGAAATGGAAATGTGTTTTATAAATTATTATTTATCTCATAGCTATGTTGCACAATTATTTTATTAAAATGCAAATAGAAATATGTTGTACATTTATTTTGTTAAAATGCTAAATAGAAATATGTGAATAAGGGATGTTGTAAATATTCCATTCTATTAGAATAGCATCAAAATATTAGAATTGATAAATTTAGTGGATCTGGATGACGAAGGGGTACTTCAGAATGGTATCAGAGCCATTGGTTCAAACGTCGCGACCTTAAGGGCCTATTCACACGTAGAACTACCATGAAATTGAGTACCATAATCTATGAAACTTGAACAGAAATGTATTCAGAAAAAAAGAAATTTTTTTTTGTAGTAGTTACCACCTACACAAACTGAAACATAGATAAAGTTAAATTTCCTCTTATTAATATTGAAATAAATAGAAAATACTACTAGTATTTACAAACAAAATAATTTACCCATCTATTCAAGAAACTAAAAAATTTGTATATATGTATTGAAGAAAGAAAAAAGTTATATATAATTTTTAAAAGAAATGATTACTGCTAGTATTGATAAATGAAACAATGCAATATATATGTATGTTGTGGGAATAAGGATTGAAAGTTTAAAACCAGAATGATAATTATTTTCTATTTTTAAATATATATTTATATAACATATGGCCATTATTATGGATAAAATGGAATAGAAAGTCTCACTCTTGCATACTCAACTGCAGGAAAAGAATGAAATTATTGGATTTATTTATTTATATTAGGTTTTACCATTCTCCTTTAGTTTTCTATTTTTAAATATATATTTATATAACATATGGCCATTATTATGGATAAAATGGAATAGAAAGTCTCACTCTTGCATACTCAATTGTAGGAAAAGAATGAATTTATTGGATTTATTACATTATAAGGCGTTTAATTACGTCGTAAGGCATTTAACAAATGGGAGTCGACTACCCTCAGTTAATGCGGTTTTTTTCCCAGCCGTAGATTTTTTTCGTCCGACGATTCAAATCATCTTCATCATTCATCATTGATGTTAGTCCGTCAGCCATTACTGTTTTTGTCCAGTTCGCGGTGAAGCGGTGCAGTCCGCCATGATCCTACTATCCGTCCGCCATGCTGCTACGGTCAAGCAGTGCAGTGCGCCATGCTGCTGTCCAGTCCGTGGTCAAGCAATGCAGTCCGCCATTACTGCTGCTGTCGCTGCATCTGTGGATTTGTTTATTTGTGTTCATTTTTCCCAGCACGAGAGGACATCCTGAACGATTCCAATGCGATAACACAGTGAAATTCACTTCTATAGACGGATAGACGGATAACAGCATTAGAATCTTCTTATTTGGCATTGATTTACAGTCTTAAGGCTCAGTGAGAAGAACGTCGTGAAGGTTCCAGGTATTTCACAGTCTGTTTATTAGTCTTTGCTCTTATCTACACAAGCATTTCACAGTCTGTTTAAAATTACAAATTGTAGGGAAGAAGAGATAGGATTTAGTTGCCTGGATTAACAACTTTGTTCTAGTTACAATAAACAAACATGATTTCTCTTTATCATTTTTGGTTATTTACACAGAGAATTCAGTTGACTATATTTACAGCATATAAAATCTGCATGTAGCTCTCCCCTCCTAAATGGTATCAAACTATCATAGCTTACCCAAAAAGACATCAATGACACTCAGATCTCTTGTCAATTACTGATGTAGTGGACATTTAAGTAAAGTGCGAAGCAATTCTTGAATTAAACAGAATTGATTGCTTCAAGTTCCTGTGAATTTACAGCTGCAAAACAGTCTCAATTTAAATAATTGGTAAAGCTGGATTATGCTCTGAAAAATAAATACCTCTATAATCTATTGACAGAGAAAAACCGCAGTTAACGTCCTTTCGTTCAATTCACCGTCAAATATCTATATATGTATAAATTGGTGTCATTCCATCTCCACCTCAATATGTTAGGACATCAGAAGGGAGCTTGATTTCCTGTGTGTTCCATTTCATCTCCTTTTTTGGCGAAGAAGTATGATCCACCCATTGGAGGACTCAGCTGATGCTGTTTCATAAAATCCCCAAATTTGAAAAGCTTCCTGTCTGGAATAGGATCCACGTTTATCTTTCCCTTCTACAGAGATAAGAAGCCTTCCTAAAGCACATAAAGATTCTATAGAATTGAAATAAGAGAATCCATCATTCACAGGTGAGAGAGTTATTTGTAATAGAAGAAACCTATGTTCTGAGTTTATTGAACACAGTACATATGTTTCTTATCTTACAAAAAATTATATAGAATGATATGGAATATGAAAAAGCTTTGAAAACATACCTGCTCGAAGAGGAGAAATACATAACGGTGGCAACCTTCAGGTGGCGCTGGACCCATATATGGCACCACTTCTTTTCCAGTCTCCCATATCTCTGCAAATAACATCAACAGTGACAATAAATACAAATCTCAATAAGAAGAAACCCAATATGCATATATAGAAGCTTTGGGAAGATCAAGAAAGGCAATATGTATATATTGAAGGTTTGGGCAGATCCAGAAGCTTTACCTAATGTGGGAGGAGTTTGGCCAGGAATGTTGATAACAAGCCAATGCAAGAATAGACCTTGCTGCCTGCCTGATATAAACCTAGTTGCATGCCTTCTTCCACCTAACTTACTGCTTTGACCTCGCTGCTTGCCTAATCTCGACCTCAATTGTTGATACCTGTCTCTCAATTGAGGGCAATCTCGATTGCTACCACCTGCATATCTCCTATTCTCGAGGAGCATCTAGCCTGATTTCTGTAAATGACTCTCATGTCTAGAAACGGCTCACACACTTCCTCTACAACATTAGGAATGATCTTCGAGGCCCTAAGGAGCTCGGCATTCAGAGGAGCACCACTAGTTGCAGCCATCTATCTATGAGACAAAAGCCAAAACTAACTGATAGTTAGATTTCTGAATACAGTTTGCAGTTCATTCTGTTCGCAAACCTAGCTAATTTAAATAGCTACCATGTGTTTGAATAATCGATCGACTGTTGTATAGAGACGTGTCAGATGCTCTGAACATATGTCTTAACATCCATGCACGTGGAAGCTAAAACTTTGAAGTGCAATCCAAATGCCATTGCTTAAATGAACGCCAAACTTTGAAGTGCAATCCAAATGGTTTTTGCTTAAATGAATGCTATAAGGATCTCGTTGTAAAGTGTTTTGGTGATATAATTCTCAACTTAATTAAATTTAAAGCTCCATATATAGAGATTGCTAGATTATGGCTAACGCATTCCAAGAAAGTGCAAGATTATTAACTAACACATTCCGTAATGGTTGTGTTTTTGTTTCCATTATTATCTGAGTTGTTGAAATCATAACTTATTAAGTTAAAATTTTAATGAGATTATGTTAATTTTAATAATAAAAACAATATGGGGTACAGAGAAGAATAAATAATGAAAAACATTTTTAAATTGAGAAACGATCAGACTACACCATTCGTCACAAATATTATAAAATTATATGTTAAATAAATAGATAATCATCCATTCTAAATTTTATTTTCAAAACATTCGTAATATTATTTATTTTCAAACCATTCGAAATATTATAAATAATATGTTAAATAAATAGATAATCGTCCATTATAAATTTTATTTTCAAACGTTTAGTAATATAAAATAACATGTTTAAATGATGTGAGGAACATGGACTAAATTTTCGTCCAAGTTTGAGTGGACAAACAAGAACATTAAGGAGATTAAGTGAATAATTTAATGATAATCAGCGACTTTTGTGGGAAAGAGCCAGGAATATAAAGATGCCGTGTAGAATTTGTGCATAAGCACATTGGAGGAGGGATTTGAAGAGATTAATCAATAATTTAATCCGCGACTTTTGCGGGCAAGCGCAACATATATCAAGCTTTCATGTAGAATTTGTGTATATGCCCTGTTTTGATTGATATTCAATATTTGTTTGGTATCCCTCCTTATCTGATCTCTGACGCTTTTGAGACTTTATCACGGTTGACAAGAGCTTACCAGCACTTGGGTTTTGATTATTATTCAATATACTTGCCCAGAATAACAGACAGTGGGTTTCTTCAAAATCTGTGCAACAATGGAAAACTTGAAATATAGAGAATGTGCAGTTTGGATATCCATCAGTGTGCTGTTGGTGTGAAGGTCTGATTCGATCTTGGAACGAAGAAAGATAGATATATATAAAATATTTTAAAGAAAACTAAAATAATACGTTTATTTAATTGCAAGTATATAAAGGCCTGATTCGATCTTCGAATGGATATGTATATATATATATCACAAAGAAAAATATAATCTCATTTTTATTTAAAAATTTTGAAAATTGAGTTTTCAAATATTTTTAAAAGTGCAAAAAATAATATATAAGGATATGTTTAAATATTATTTACAAAATGAAATTGGATTTTATAGAAATAGTTTTGATTTAGCTTAATGTTTAGGTATAACTTTTAGTTAATAAAGTTGTATGTTGTTTAATGAGTTAACAAAATGTAATGATAAAAGAACTACTTGGTTAATGACATAAAAATATGATGATTTATAGTCTATCATTTATATGGGTTCAATTTATTTATCTTTTTGTTCACAGGTCTTTAAGTAAACCAATAAACTTAATTTGGTATAAAAGCTATAATGAAGGAGGTCTTCTCTATGTATATTTTACTATGTTTATGTCTATTTTTGCATTAGAGGTAATCTATATGTAACATTTAATTGTTATTAGCAATAGAAAATTAGAGGTAGTGTCTTTGTATAATATAGTTGTTATTAGCAATAGAATTTATCTCAAAAATTATATTCTTGCTGTAGCCTCCAAGCTTCACATGAGGTCACAAAACATAAATTAGCTAGGTAGGATTGATTGGGCTAGGCATCCACTAATACCCTCCAATCTACTTTCATTAGGTATATTTTGAAACATAGCATTGTTGACTTATAGGGTGCTTTATAAATCCTGCTATAAGCAAGTGTTAAAAGAAAACCCAGATCAGAAGTGCGCTGTACCCAAGGAGGTTAAAGCCGAGGTATAGTTTCCCTGCTCTCCCCTACGAGTCACCCAACTCATTGTAGGGAGACGACACTATACCGTAAAGGCTGAACCACTGATCCACACTTGATGCAAGGTATATTAGTGGCCAAAGTTAGGAAATCACCAAGGATCACTTGTGGGTGCAATTGACTCCTGAAGTCAGCTATTGCCGTTGGGAGGTGTTGCCAAGTCTTCTAGATTGGAACATTTGCCCCATCGCCAGTAGAACTGCCTCTTTGTTACCTTCACTAGTCAATTGGTGTGTGGACTCCATTGTCACCATCAATTGTGCTTTTGGAAGGCCCAGTTACATATCCGCGGAAAACCATAAGATCTTGTAGGCATTTTACACTTTTTTGTATTTATATATTCAAGCTACCTAACTCAAAATTAAACATAACCTACATTTTGTGACTCTTTTACTAAACCAACTTTGAACATATCACTCACTTGTTGCACCTTTTACACTTATTTTCCTTTATAACTACAAACTAACTAAGTGATAATTAAACATAGCCTACAATCTTGTGACTCTTTCACTAAACCAACTTTCCACATATCACACACTATTTGCACCTTATTGCATTTTTTTTGCTCACATGTTACATTATTTTGGATGCCTTCACTCACTCATCTACTGCAATGTCCACAAAATAAAATGTCTTTTTTATTTAAACCCCTTCCTTTTTCTTTGTTTAGACAAAATCATCATTTCATGGAATAATATGCTTTTATATTTTATTTATTGTATCAATTTGTAAATATTGCTTTTCACACTGCATTCCCAAGATTGCCTTGATTTATTTCAATGGTTTCTAATTTTATGAAATAAATGCTTGTTGTTCCTGATCATATTTCTAATTATTAGAAACACCTATTTCCCCCTTTTTTTACTTTCCCCTTACACCTAACTTCAATTTTTTTTGCTTGTTCCTTCCAGGTAACAAATAATGGCCACCCCTTTGATTGAACATGCCATTGAATTACTACTTGCACTAACCTCCGACATGCAACCATTCCTACAAATATTTGTTGTGGAACAAGTCAAATCTATTCGCACCTCAACCATACGATACCGAACAACAATCTCTGATGGGACGCACATGCACCACACCATGCTTCCATCAAAGTTCAATTCTCTCATCGCTTCTGGAATACTTCAACAAGGGTCTATTATACACCTTAAGAAATGGACATGTGCAATTCTTTGCCAATGCATCTACGCTTCATTTTTTATTATATTAACTTATGTTTTCGTTTCTTCCCCATTTAGTAAAATCATTATTTACTTTTTTTCTTACTTGTTTTTTTCCCTTGCGTAGGTCTATCTTACTACATGAATTTGATGTCATCAAGCCATCTGCACCATTGATTGGCAACCCTATCACTATATATCGCCCACCTTCTCTTGAAACAACTTACTCATCCTCTTCAATGCAAGAACCCCCTCAAAAGAAACAATGCACACTTCTTAAAAGTGCTTCACCATGCACTGTTGAAACAACAATTCCTATCAATGCATTGACCCCCTACACCTCTAACTGGTCCATAAAGGGTCATGTCCATGATAAATCAAACCTCGGCCACTTCACTAACCAAAAAGGCCCTGGGAAGGTATTTGGCTTTGACTTTATTGATAAGGACGGGGGTGAAATACACATCACTTGCTTTAATGATTTTGCAGATGTTTTTTATGATCAAGTGCTTCCTAGCCATGTCTACCTCATTTCCAAAGGCACTATCAAACCAACAAACAAGACGTATAGCCATCTTACAAATGATTGGGAAATCTTCTTGCAACCAACCTCCATTGTTCAACATTTTCCACTAGAAACCATTGTGCTTCCACAAATGCATTTCAACTTCAAAACTATTAAAGATATCAAGTCATCTCTTGTCAACTCCATTGTTGACATCATTGGTGTTGTCACAAACACTTCCCCTGCTGCCCCTATACATAGGAAAGATGGTTCAAAAACTATTAAAAAAACAATCCATATAAAGGACAACTAAGGTTTTAGCATGGATGTTACTTTGTGGGGAGAACATTGTCATGTAGAAGGACAAGAGCTATCTACCTTGCGCTCTGAAAATTCCCACCCTATGCTTGCAATCAAGGGAGCTCATGTAGCCGAGTTTAATGGAAAGACAGTTGGGACTACATCCAAGTCCATAGTTATCATAAACCCAGATATACCAGAAAAGCACAAACTCACCCAATGGTTTGAAAAGGAAGGCTTCCATACTTCCTCCCCGTCCTTAACTACATGATATCCAACTTCTCCTAACCAGATAAAAAACAAACGAACCCTTCTTGAAGTTCAAAACATTTTTCCTTCTGAAAGAGCTGAATGGGTTTCCGTAAAGGCTACCATAACACATATTGATGTTGACAACTTCTACTACCTTGCTTGCCCTTTAATTTCCAATTCAAAACAATGCATGAAAAAAATCATCAAGAATTCTACCAATGGTTGGCATTGTCCCAAATGTGAGGTTGACTTGTCTGATTGTGACTACAGGTATTTATTGAAACTGAAACTTCAAGATCACACTACCTCTCTTGAATCAGTCGTCGCGTTCGAGGATGCATCCACTGAACTCCTTGGTATCGTTGCAAAGGACCTTCACTTACTTTGTTCTGATCCTTCCACCATCAGGGAAATTTTCTCAAAGGTTGAATGCACGCAATTTCTACTCACACTTTCCATTAAAATGGAAACATTTAAAGACAAGCCTCAATTGAAGGTCATCATCATGCGCTCTGAACATGTTGACTTTGTGGCAGCCAACAACTTACTACTCCTTCAAATAGCCAAAATGGGGCAAGCATAGAAGGCATTTTGGAAAAATAAAATGCCTTGGTTTTTGTAATAGTTTAACTTTATCTATTTTGACTACAAACTTTTGCCATACATGCAAACAAACAATTTCCATTCTGCATTACTATAGCTACAATTTCTACACTTGAAGCTACTCTTATATATTTCTTTTACTTCATATCTTATATACTTATACAAAAACATTTCCAAGTTTGCCTCTATTGTAAATTTGTTCTCTTTATTAAATGTGTTCAATGTTAATATTACTTTTTTCATGTTCTAATATGTCATTTTAACACATGCACTTCTTTATATGTCAAAAAACATACATTTCATATTTGTATTTTAGTGGTATATCAATTTTTATTTTTTCCTTCCTGCATTTACCTACTTAAAATGCTTTCAGTCACTTACAATGCTTTCCTACATATTCCTTGTATATTTATTTTTTCTCATTTTATTTAAATGCAATCACTTTTATGAAAATTGAATTGCTTTTGGTAGTCATTTATACACTATTCCAACTAGACACATTTAATATCGGCACACTTTTTAGTTCTTTTTTCCACTTACAATAATTTCAATATTATTTTTTAAGGTACGTTGAAAAAAAAAATACTAATACGTAATTTATCAACAAATGCTTCTCTTTACATGTCATTGATTTACTTCATTTATCTAGCCATGTTTTCATATTATTTTTTCTTTTTTCTTTCTTCAAACACTTTGCATCCCTTTTATGTACCTTGAAAACAGAAATTACCATGTCCTACATAGTACATCTTGTTTATTTAGAATGTCCATGAAAAATTTAGAATTTCTAAGTCCCTTTATGTACCTTGACAAAATATATTACTATGTCCTACATATAACATCTCATTTCTTTAGAATGTACATGAAAAACATGCAATTTCAATGTCTTTTACATGTCTTACATATAACATGGTGTTTCTTGTTTTCTTAATCACATCCAGGTGCCTTCAATCCTCATCTTACTTTCGATATGTCTCCTCCATCCAAAAAAGAGCGTGCACATGCCTATCATTTTGCTAACAAATACCGCATAAATGCACATAGGAGACATATTTAACAACAAAAAAAAGATGCCCTCTCCATCCATATGGTAGAGTCTAATATTCCCACTCCAACTCCTACAACATCCAATCTTTCAAATCGTAGCCTTCCATTTTCAAACCACAATGAAACAATCCTACTTCCCTCCATTCAAACCGAAGCTACAACTTCACATGTTCATACTGACCATCTTCCATCATTAGACTACCCTTCCACTTCTCAAACAACCTCTTCCCCAACCATCCAAAATACCATTCCTCAACCCAACATAGCCGCGCATTCCTTCAATGAAAATTTCATATCTCACACAAATAAATGCTTTCGCTTAAAGCTAGATAACCTACAATCCATCCATGTTTGTTCAATCTGTAAAGAATCTTATCCTGGCCTCCACTTCCGCTATTTAAATGGTGAACATACTTATTCTAGATGTTGTTCTGAAAAAAATGGCCACCGCTTCTCCCTCTGGAACAACATGGACCCTGGTGAACAACCCCTTGTTCTATCCATCCTTACACAAGTTGAAGAAATGATCATTTCATGTGTCAACCCAATATTGCAAGTTACCCATGCTCATGGTGGACAATACAAATATAGTGGCCATACAATAAGCTTTCCACAAGACATTTCAACCATACTCAGTTTTTTGCCATGACGTGTTTAAGACTTAGACATTTTAGTTGTCACTCGTAAAACCTTCAACAATCAATCCTATGATTGCATTGTCAGTAGATCCCATGCTCTTGCTGCCTTGGAATACAAGATTTCACATGACCCTTACTATAAATATGTACAACTTGACCAACATGCAATTATGGCTTTGCCAATTCCCCCCACAAATGTTTCAGCTTCTCTTCGACATTCACACTCCACTACCCCTGATTCAAGTTTTCCTACTGAAGATGTTAACCCTTATCACCCTGACATTTCAGAGCCATACTCCCAACAAACTTCATCCTTTGCTAATATTCTACCCAATACAGACACAGAATTCTAGCAAATTAGAACCTTCTTGCAAACGGCTTCTTCATCTCCAACAAATTCAATGGATTGGCCACCTATAGGTTTGTCACCTGTCAATGAATACAATACAGAGGGCATTTTCTCAATGGCTTTTCCATCCCTCTTCCCCCAAGGCACAGCCATGTTAAAACAACCGCATTTTAAATCAATTGATCTCCACGAATATGCATTGCACCTTATTCGATACCATGATAACAGGTTCAATAGCCACCCACGCTTCACCTACTACCTTTACAATCTCATAATGTGCCATCGTAGCCAATCAATAGCAGCAGTCTATATAAAAAAAAACATTGAAGACAACTTCCCCACAACCATCTCTGAACTCAACACCCGCTTGGAACAAACTCCTTCTAACAACCTTCCAAATCAAATCAAGCATTTTGGGGCATCACTCCGTGGAACACAGTATTTTTGGCACAAATAAAAAAATGAATTGACAGATATGATTTCCCAACTTGGATGCCCAACTTCTTTCTTCACTTTAAGTGCAGCCGACACTAAGTGGCCTGACCTACATGCAGTCATGCCTGGGACACCACCAACTTCTTTTGCCAAGCACGAACAATGGAGAATACAAAATATCATCTCCAACCCTCATCTTGCATCGCTCTACATGCACCACAGGTTCACAATATTTCGTGAAGAGGTCTTGCTTAAACACCTCCACGCAAATGATTTATGGTATATGTAAAGCTTCTTATCCCTTCTTCCAATAACATTTCAATTTTCCTTTTTTTTCTTCTCCCACATATTACTAACACATATTTCATGCATAGGTATGAATGGCAAAGTAGAGGCTCTGCACATATTCACGGATTCATGTGGCTACCAAATGCACCTGATATGAATACGCTTGACTGGGAGAATGCAACTGAGGTTCATAATTCTAAGTAATTCTTTGATCAATTCATTTCTACTTGGAACACACGAGATAACCCCCAACAAGGCCCCTTCCTACCCCACTCTGATTTGCTTGATCCATGCCTGTTATCTACTGCCGACATTCAAAAAAAAAACCCTTTTCAAGACTATATAGAACTACTCAACTGCATCCAATGACACACAAAATGCACATCAAATACATGCCTCCGCAAAAAGGGCTCCTCCTACACATGTCGTTATAATTCTCCATGGGCTCTTCAAAACTCTTCTTCCCTGTTCATTGATTCTAATGGCAAAAAAACATACAATCCATCTCGCAATGATGATCGTTTGAATAGCCATATCCCTTCAATCCTATCAATATGGCATGGAAATGTTGATTGTCAACCAGTGCTTGACATACATGCCATTCAAAAATACATTGCTAAGTATGCAGCTAAATCAGAAACAAAATCTGAAAGCTTTCACCAAATGCTTCGATGAATTGTCCATGCTGCACCACTTCTTGACCCTTCCATTGTTACTGTTCAAAAATTCCTTTCAGAAACACTTGTTGATCGTGACATCGGAGCCCAAGAAACATGCCATATGTTGCAAAAACTTCCTCTCACATTTTGTAGCTGTACTTTCTTATCCTTCAATGTCAATCGTAAAACTTTCAAACGTGTTTCTTTAGACATTCCCACCTCCTTCACATCACATAACTTCATAGTTGCCTACCTTTCCTGCCCATCCTCTCTTCATTCCGTATCTCTCATTGAAGCTGCAAGATCTTTCTCATATAATGCTCATCAAAAAAATGACAAATGGAAACGAAGATATCCCCCCGCCATCGTCCGTGTTCTTCCCCGTTACTATTCTGTCCCCTCCATAGATACACCCCTTTTCATTGATTTCTGCAGAACTGAGCTCATGCTATACAAACCTTTCCGCAATATACCTCTCGACATTGGTGCTTCCAACGATGCAATTGTTCAAAACTGGGAAGCACTTAGTTTGACCTACAATCCTTGGCATGTTGATAGGAAACCAATTGACCCCACTTCCTTACCAGAAGACACCATGGTTACTGACAATTTGCAATACCCACAACCCATGCAATTAGATGAATGGGAATTGCTCTCCCAACTACACCCTACCAATGAAATGCAATTAAGTGACCTGGATATCCTTGGTCTTCGTGACTTTGACAAAAACCATAATTGGCATGATACAAACATCCCCCTAGACTTGCAAGAGCTTGCCATTGACTTCATTCAAAATAATCACTCAGAACACCCTCTCCCTCAAGCACCCTACTCTAACACACCAAATTCTATGACATTGTCCCCAACTCAAATGAAATCCCACTCCATTATCATGAATCACTCCGCAAACATCCAAACAAGTCCTCCACTCCGAATGGTTGTGCAAGGAACTGCTGGCACTAGCAAATCATTCTTCATTCGCTGCATCAGAGAATCCCTTTCCTTGTCCAATAACTTCAATCATTCCCCAATCTTGCTACTTGCCCCTACTGGCGTCGCAGCATTCAACATCCAAGCATCTACTATCCATTCAGCCCTTCATATTCCTATAAAAAATTTCATGCCTTTGGAAGGGAATTCACTTTCTAACCTCCAACATGAACTTCAACATATCCACTACATTCTCATTGATGAAATGAGCTTCCTAGGCCCAACACTTTTAACCCAGATTGATGAACGCCTCTGTGAAGCATTCCCTCACCATAAGAACATCTCTTGTGGTGGTTGCTCAATCATTCTTGTCGGAGACCTTGCCCAATTACCACCAGTTATGGACATTCCTTTGTATGCAGGGTCTTCCCATGGTTCTGCACTTTGGCACAACTTCACCACAGTTGTCACACTTTCAACTGTTTTTAGCCAGCAAGGAAATGACCCATCACAAATCACCTTCAGGAAGCTTCTTACCAACATCAGAAATGCAACACCTACTACAGAGGATTGGAAGCTTCTCATGTCCAGAACAGACTCCTTCCTTTCTATGGATGAGTTATCTGCATTCAAAGGCTCCATGCACTTATTTGCAACCAACCGACAAGCTTCACTTCATAATCTACATATGCTCAATTATTTACAAATTCCAATAGCACTTTCTATTGCTAAGCACATAAACAACAATGCTATGTCTCAAATTGAAGATGACCAACTAGAGCCTGATGTCTTGCTTTTCCCTGGTCAACGAGTAATGCTTACATCTAACTTATGGGTTTCAGCAGGCCTGGTTAATGGATCGCTGGGCCAAGTTGTTGATATTTTCTATAAATAAGATCTTCTTCCTCCACAAGTTCCCACATTTGTTGTTTTTAACTTCCAAAAGTACATCGGTCCAGCATGGGATACCAACAATCATACTTTTCTACCAATTCCAGCTATACAAAGGGGGGGTCGAACTCAAGTCCCACTAAAAATGGCATGGGCATTAACAATACATAAATCTCAAGGCATGACATTACCTAAGGCTACAATAGACATTGGCACAACGGAGCGTCAAGGTTTGACCTTTACTGCACTCTCTAGAGTACCCTCCCTTACGGATCTTCACATCTCCCCATCATTTTCCTATGATCGTTACAAACGTATGCAAGATAATCCACATGTCAATGTAAGGAAAAATGCAGAGACATTGCTACATTCAATGGATCTCCCTTAACTACGCTATATATGTACGTACTCTTCTTCCACTTTTTCATTTCACTTTAATTCCTTTCAAGCTAACTCTAAACTCTTCCTTCCACCTAACTACTTCTCTACTTGTCATGTGCAGTATCTACTACTCTACAACCTGCAAAGTTCTTGTTGTAATCTACATATCAATGTTCTGTTTTTCATTTTCATATATGTACTTGCATCATACCATTATAGTGTACGAGGATCTAAATGTATATGATTTTTTTCATTTCTCAAAACAATTTGACAAACAATTAATATTTTTATGAATCATTACTAGATGTTTTTAATTTATTGTTATGAATTCCTTTTTTATGAAACACATTGAAGAAATGTATCCATGATTGTAACATATACTGTGAATCCATTGTCATTTGGTTGATCCAACAAAACTTTTTATGATTACTTTTGAAATGTAGATAATGTAATGGCCATTTATGTCAATAATATAATGATAAATTTTATCATTCAACACTTCTAATTCTCTTTCTTATTGTCTATGCACCCCTGGGTACAATTGTAAGTTACAAATTCTTTCTTCTAAATGTTCATATCCCCTTCACATATATGTACTCACATCAAAAAAATTTAATATAGGAGGAGCAAAATGTATATCAATTCATTTCAATACTCCAAACAATTATACAAACACATATTATAACTACTTCCCTTTTCCATAATTTTATATATCTTTTTTTATTAAAAATTTAGTTTTCCTTTTTTCTAGATATTTACAACCGTTTTAAGTTTTTAGTTTTTTTACTTTATATATTTTGCAAAGATCTCCATTTACCTACCTATCTTTTATATTAGTAGAATTAAAAGTTAGGGATACCACATCTTAATGTGGTTATGGATTCCATATTCATGATGCACATTTAATAAATGTATACATCTTTTCTTTTTATTTAATTAGTAGATAGAACCATTAATTTTTTCAATGTTTCTTGATTGTAACATAAGAACTACACAAACTAACACTCCATTCAAATAATTTATTTTTATTTATTTAGTGCATACATACATTGTTTCTTCATTGTAACATAATCACTACATTAACTAACATTCGGATTTTTAACTTTTACTTTCAATCGATTTTCAATCTATTGTAACATATAAACATTTTTTTTTAGCTACACTTCTACTTCAAGACTTCTAATTCTTTTTCTTTCTATGTATATAAACATCCCTTGGTTTGCTTGCAACACAACATTCTTTTATTGCACCCCTGGATACAATTGCTAGTTTATTTATATTAAGTTGTACCATTCTCCTTTAGCCACCTTCATAAGGTCCTACGGACCTTTATTACTTTTCAATTCCATATATAGAGCATTTCAGATTCTCTTAAATGCTCATCTCTTCGTGATGTGGTATATCCAGGTTTTGCTATTAGAGCCAAATAAATTTCCAACGGCGTGTGTATAAGAGTAGTTGTTATGTGCCGTCAGTAAATTGCTGTCAGTCTGGGTTCTATTACACTTTACTAAGTTGTTTTAACTCTATTAGTAAACGATATTGAATTATTTCATATCACAACCCGTACCTAATACCTATGATGTTGTAAATCAATTTTCATAATTAACTTTCTATTTTAACTCCAACAATTTATTACGGTAATGCACAGAAAAATAAATAAATAAATTGAGAATTTTTTTCGAGTGTTGCGTGTATCACTTTGACATGTTAATGAGCAATTTATCAACGATGGAAATAGTGGTATTTGTTCACCTTTCCGCTATATTCTGAGAGCTTTAAATTATATTAAAACCTTTGTTCATCTTCATGTTAAGAGGCCCATCCGTCTAGGGCTGGCAGTTTACAATTTTTTTGGAATCTCAAAACAAAATTTTAGCTTGGATGCTACTTTTACTCATATTCAGGATATTATATATTTTTAATGTTCTACACCTTTTATATATATATATATAACTCAAGTAAATGACATAAACATTAATGAATTGTAAAAAAAATATTTAGTTGATTAATGTGAAATACAATCCAAGTGATGCTTAAAAACAAAGTCAAAATATATTTTAATAACTTGAAATATAAGCATGTAAAATGTAAGTAATGTAAAAGTCTATTATTATAGATATAAATTCACTGTATAGATGTTATTAGTTTTCTTGTGTTCATTTGGCCAAGTTTCCATAGGGAATTGTCAAGTTTAATATACTATAAACATGAATTGAATTAAAACGTGGGTTGTTATGAAAAAAATATATACAATAACGAGTTGCAAAGAAGATTGTTCACCAATTGCTTATAAATTTTATGTTATATATTATTTAGGATTGCATCTAAATGAAGTATTCATGTAATCGTGCATCACATTTACTCTTTAGTGCTTTAGGATTTTCATTTTACTTATGAGTTAGGATCAAGAGCATAATTCATGTCATGAAGTAGGTTATATTATTTAAAATATTGCAAAATAGTTAATGTTATATATATA
>LPNX010585996.1:0-10322 GCA_001517045.1 Pseudotsuga menziesii
GTTCTGTCATCATGCTATTTTGAAAATGACTGCCATGGTCAGTGACAATCACCTTTGGAATACCGAACCTAGCAATAATCTGATTGAAAACGAAGAAAGATGCTGTTTCCCCGTCCTCCTTGAAAGTAGGCATTTCCTCTGCCCATTTGGTGAAATAGTCGACAACGACAATGATGTATTTGTGCCCCCCAGTCGAGGCTGGGTTGCATGTCATATAATCAATCCCCCACTTCATGAAGGTGCCTACCGAGATGACGGGAAACAAGGGAGCAGGATGCGACCACATTTTCCTGGTATATAGCTGGCAAGGGTGACAGCGCTTTACTGCTTCCACACAATCTTTAAAGATTGAGGGCCAGAAATAACCGGCATGTAAGATTTTCTGGGCCATTGCTAACCCAGATAAATGACCCCCACATGCTCCACTGTGAGAATCATTTAGGACAACCTCCGCTTCCTCATGAGTAAGGCAGCGACGCAAGACAGAATCTACCCCTCTCCGATATAAAGTATCTCCTATTATGAGGTAGTTTTTTGCATGAAGTCTTAACTTACGTAGGTCTTCTCTAGAGTAAGCGGCATGACACTTCGAAGTCTAGAGATATATGAGAATATCTCCGTACCAAGGATTAGAGGTGGCTATAAGGAAGATGTGCTCATCTGGGAATGAGTCATCCTGAATCACTACATCATCTTCCGTAGGGAATTCTGCTATAAGCTCAGCAAATACTAAGGAATTTTTGGATTTAGCGGATTGGAAAACTAAGTCAAACTCTTGGAGAATGACTATCCACTTGTTGAATTTTCCCCCAACAATGCGTCGGGATAAAACATATTCGAAAGGGTTGACATCTGCCACTACAATAGTGGTCCTCAGTAACATGTAGTGCCGTAACCTCTGTACAGCATAGACAGCCGCTAAGGCCAACTTCTCGATGTGAGAGTACTTAAGGTCAGGCCCAACCAAAGCACGGCTGAGATAATACACAACATGCTCAATGAGCTTGTCATTTTCCTGAACTAGCACTACTCCAATGGTGGACTCCGATGCAGCCAGATATAATATAAAGTCCCTAGAATAGTCTGGCGGGCGCAATAAAGGAGCCGACAACAAGGCTTTCTTCAATTCCTCGAACGCGAGTTGTGCAGCTTCATCCCATACAAATGGGGTGTCCTGTTTAAGCAGGCGCATGAAACCTTTCGTGATCTTTGCATAATTTACAATAAAACGTCAAAGGAAGTTAGACTTACCTTGTAGACTCTGAAGTTGCCTGAGTGTGCGAGGAGGAGGCAAATTTACAATGGCCTCTACTTTTAGGGGATCCACCTGAATGCCTCTGCTTGAAAAAATGAATCCTAGTAGTCTCCCTGACTCGACGCAGAAAACGTACTTGTGGGGATTCAAGCGAATTTTATAGTATCTGCATCTCTCAAAAATCAACCTCAAATGATCAGGATGCTGGATCCTCTTGCGAGAATGTGCAGGTAGATCATCTAGGTAAGGCTTGACAATGGATTTTATATCGTGAAAAGCAAAGTTCATGGCTCTTTGAAAGGTTGCCCCTGCATTTTTCAATCCAAAGGGCATTTTTCTATAAGCGAATGTACCCCAAGGGCAAATAAAAGCAGTTTTATGTTGGTCTTTCGGTTTGATTTGGATTTGATTGTAGACGAAAAAACCATCCATAAAAGAAAAGAATTCACTCCCCGCACATGCATCAATGATCTGATCAATGAATGGTGTGGGGTAATTGTCCTTGGGACAAGCTTTGTTAAGGTCTCGAAAGTCAGTACAGACACGAATAGTCCCTTGCTTTTTGTCAACAGGAACTGGGTTGGACACCCACTCAGTCAAACCAATAGGATATATAAAACCAGCTTTCAAGAGCTTCTCAACCTCTGCCTTCACAGCCGCAGCTTTACGCGGGTTCACGGGGCGTAATTTCTGCCGAACTGGTTTGGCATCAGGGTAGTTACGGATCTCATGTTGGACAATAGATGGATCAATGCCTGGAATCTCCTCATATGACCAGGCAAAGATATCGCTAAATTCCTTGAAAAGGGCAGTATAGATAGCAATCTCCTCTGGAGAGCAGTTTGCTCCTATATAGATATTTTCCACGATATCTGGGTTGACGGAAATGTTGATTGGTATAGTAGCGGAAATGTTTGCCATATTCCCCGCGGCAAACACCCCTTCCCTAGGCAAAGGGTTCACAGGTACATCAACATCTCCAGGCAGTCTCACATGGAACTCTTGGTTTTCAATCTTGCTTAGCTCTGGAAGGAAATAAGACCGGTGATGAAGATCCTCACATATCTTCTCACGTGCACACATAGCTTCCAGAATGGATTCATCGGAAGGTAAAATAGTTTCTAAGCAATCTATGGAATGTAAAGAGTTCTCTGCCCATGCAGGCATATAAACTTCTTCCAGATCATCCGAGACTGAAAAAGGATCTGGAATAGGATCAGCAGTGGTTTGGCTAATAGCTTGATATGCCACTTCCACCGCTGACAAGGGCACTTTCGGTTCCTGGGGGGTTGGGAGAACCCAAGGATCAGTCCTATCCACCACTGAAGTGATGGAATTCCCCATACTAGTGGAATCGATATAGTTAACCGGGGATGGGATGTCGAATGAGCCCATCAAAGATGAATACAATCCAGCCCCCAAGCTCTGAGCAGGCTTGGCCTGATCAACCAATGGTACATTGGAATCTTTAGACTCTAAACGGCCCTTTCAAGTAAAATCAAGTTGGTCAACAGTAACCAACTTTCCCTCATGTGGGAATACCACGACACGAAGAACAGTCGATGCAACAACAGTCATTGCATAAGTCCAATTCCTCCCCAAAAGTAAATTATAGTCCAAGGGAGCATCAGTCACTTCAACTTCAATAGAGACCGCTTTGCCTGCCAACTTAATATCGAAAGCTGGCAAGATACCATGTGGACGGAAAGATCATCCATCGAAAGTAGTAAGTAAAGTGGTTGATGGGACCAGCTCTGGGGATCCTAGAGCTTTCCAGCATGCCAGGGACATGACACAAGTAGAGGCTCCCTCATCCACAACAGCTCGTCCAATGGTCTTACCTCCATGGACAACATCTATGGATAGGGCTACATGGTAAGGGAGGCGAATTTTGACATCAGACAAACAAAGCTTCGCCGTGAGACCTGAAGAGTCCATACTACCTAGAGCCGCTAAAAGGGCATCCCGCTGGGCGGGACAACTCTGAAGCACCTCCAAAGCAGACATTGCACATGGAGTTTGAGCTAGATCTTCAACTACTGAGTAGTTGGAAGCAGCCCTATTGGGATTATGCAAAGTCTTCTTAAAGACACCTTTGGGTATCTTTGGCATTATTTCCAATGGTTTCTCTATGGTAAGAGGATTAGAAGGTTTAGCTACAGCTTTACCCTTCTCCTCAGTCTCTTTCTCCTTCTCATAGTTCTTGTTCCTGGTTTGCAACAAAGTAGAGGATCTGACCATGTTGATATAATTAGGGTCAGAGGCAGTTGAACTGCCCCCTGCTACAGTAGAAGCTGACGCAGAATTCTGTCGTTGGGGAAATGGATCCTTCAGGACAGCCGTTGGTTGAGTTTTTAACATCTTCTGAGCTTGTTCCATGAGGGGACAAAGGTGGGTCAAATGGTCTCCCTGGCACAACTTACAAGGAAACTTGACTTTCTTTTTAACTTTCTTGCCCCCATCAGCATTGTTTGCGGGCTTGGGCTTGTTTTGGTTTTGGTTTCCCTCTCCTTTTTTGCCCTTCTTCTTCTTACCGCCGGACTGCTGATTTGCCTTTTAAGAAGATTGAGCAAATACATTTGCATTTTGGGGAGAGGGGGCAGCCTTTGCTGCCTCCACTGTAGACTGTTTGACAGACAAATGTTGAATTTGTTTTGTCAAAGACTCTACAGTGGGAGAAGTGATGGACCCAACCACACCATCGGCATGGGGTCCAGGCTTAGGTTTCTCGGCCTCATGAGAAGGCCTTGGTGCCTCAGGGATAATCTCGTATAAGATCCTAGACTGTGAGTAGATCAAGTCTAACTGCTGGGCCCTGAGTATGGCTTCTTCCTCGCTAGTGACTCCTGATGTAGAAACATCCTTCGATATATAGGGTAATAAAGATTTAAGGAACCATTCTAGTAAGAACTCAGGAGGGATGGTATCTTTAATAAGGCTCTTTCGCCTCCTCCACTCTTGGATATGATCCGAGATGTGGGTTGCCTTATTTTGTCTAAAGGTGGACAACAAGTCTGTTCCGAAATCGTAACGAACTGGAAGCTGAAAGTGGCTAAGGAAAGCGGTAGCCAAGTCCCAGAAGCTGCTAAAAGCAGCAGAAGGCAGCTCAATGTACCATTTTGCTGCAGTGCCAGTTAATGTCCTCTGGAACAGCCTAAGTCTCACTGAATCTTCGTTCAATGAGTTGGAAGAACACCAAAGATGGAAGGTGGTGGCATGCGCCCCAGGATCTTCACCAGCTTTCCCTTCGAACTTAGGGATGTCCGAAGGCAGTTTGGTGGGAACAGGTGGCCACAAGGGGTCATGCCTCACCGAATCGTTCATCAATTTCGATAAATCTGGCAAGTTCAAAGTTGCCAGAAAAGGAAGCTTTGGCCTAGCCGGTGTAGTAGATGTACTAGCTTGGGTATTAGAGGGACTTGCCCCCACATTCCCATAAGTAAAAGTGGGGTTGCCCCCAGACACCGGTTGTGAAGTGGTTATGTTGCTTTGGAATGGGTTCCATCCATAGGCCACCGGATTTTGGGTAGGGGGTGCAGTATAAGTAGGTCGGCCCATCCCCATAGAAGCTGGGGTCTGAAAGACTGGAGCTGGTATCCCTCCACTAAACAAAGAGAAGGGAGAGCTCGTATATGGGGTCGAAATAGGTGTTTGGAAGCAGTCTTCAGGAGTATGCGCGACTGTGTAGTAGTGCAGGTCGCGTATGATGCGCGACTGTCTATAAGGACAACCTGCGCATGTAACTCGATATGCGCGACTGTCTAGAAAGACAACACGCGCATGGGTATAAAATTTTCTCAGAAAACAGAGAAAAACCGAGACTTTCAAATGCTGTAAGTATGTAAGAAAGCAGGACAAAAGATCACAAACAAGACTTCGAGCAATTACTGGCCAGGACAACAGAAAAAGACCTAAAGCAGACTTGGCATCCCCAGCGGAGTCGCCAGTTCTGTTGTAATGGATAATTCACCTAATAACCTAGGTCTGGGGGTTACCAACATACTATGACCTTGCAGACAAATTTGATTATAAAAGCACAAATAGGAAATAACGAAGTAGCAGGAACTTACTTGTAATAAAGGAAGGTTGATCCAAGCTAACTTCTTCTTCTTTGCTTCACTTCTACAATCTCCAGGATAGTTCCTCCTTCAACCTGTTAACAAATATTCTTCCAATATACAGTATGATCCATATATAAAGATGCAGGTTAGGCAAATCACATATTATAATGAAATATAAACATTTACCAAGCCACAACACATGAAACACAATATGGAAGAAGTAATCTGCTTTATTAACAATAATAGAGGGAGTTTAGGTTACAACCCAATGTCTGAACAAGGGACTCCTTTGTCACCAAAGGACTCTGAGTTTCTCTGCTCCGAAGATTCTGTAGAAAATCCACCAGCATAACTTTGCTCTCCAAGTATGGATATCCAAAACCCTCCCCAAGGCCTCTATTTATATGGATGAAATGAGGCAGTTCTCGAAGGTTAGGGAGGTTATAGCAGTTAATGGGATTAAGGTAAATGAAACAACTAATCTCCCATTAACTCATGTTTTTAAAAACTAATTTTGAGGAAACTATGCGCGGGTATGTAGTAAAGCAACACGCGCATCATGCGTGACTCTATACAAGAGCAACCCGCGCATAGATGTATGCGCGACCTGCTGGACATAATACTTGCGCATATGCGCGAGATGCCAATAGAGATAGTCGTGCATGCACTCAAAATCTCAAAATAGCAAAGTAACCAGCTGGGCATATAGACAATGTATTTCATCATCAACCAAGGTATAATGAAACTAAGCAAACCTCAATCCATAAGTGTCCTTTTGTGTGCCGACCTGAGGGATGTCAGCACTCGGACGGAGAGGTGCCAATCAGCTGTATAACAGATGCCCCCTAATGTGTGAGGTCAGAGGGGAACGATGGCTGAAATACATTATAATACTAACTCTGGAGAAACTCAGAAGTCCAGTGGAGCAGAAGGAGTACCTGAAACCAATACATAATAATGTCATATACAAAGCTATATCTGAGGAGGCTATGTTCAATTTACTAGAACACTAGCTCCTTTACAAGATGAGAGTACATCATATAATACGGGTAAAACCACGTATGTACAAAGGTGGATCAAAGCCACAATATAACAATGATGAGTCTTCAAAGATCTGGAAGCTGGATATAGAAACGGAACATAGTCTTGCGCAACTTAGTTCATAAGTGAGGAACTAAGGTCTTCATACAATATCCCAAAGAACCAAGTAAAATCCAAGCCATGTGAATAAGGGTAAGCTGAAGTCAAACATGGAGAGGATTCAACAGTTTGTCAACCAATAGATGATAATTGACAACTGAAGCAAAGGAGTTCACCAATGATGAAAGTGAATCCAGAGGTACTACCATCAAACTCTAGGTCTTCGTCATCAGGAAGTGCTGAAACTAAACCATACTGTGATAGGGAAGGCAATAGATCCTCCAACGGATCACAAGAGTGACTAGGAACTGGGCAAAAGAAGGTAGACACAAGTAAAAGGATAACAGATATAACGGTGATTGGATCAGGCTATAAATCAGATAGTGAGAAGAATCCTTGAATAGTGAGCACGACACAGAGATGACCCAAGGCAGCGTATAACAGAGAAATAGGACAACTAGACTTATCTGTCATGTAGGAGACATGATCAGATTCCCCAAGTATAAAGGACAAGAGGAAGAGAAAAGACTCAAAGTGGTAGCTGAACACAGATGTACACTGAAACATGGATATCGGAAGGCAAAGAGTGCTATGTTCAAGGATGACATGCTGCCATTACTGAAAACAAGAGAAAACTTCTTCCTTTCCTTCCCTGTTAAGTTTTAACGAGTCCAGGAAAGCCAACTTGGTTCCCTCTTCATTTTTTAACAAGCTTGAAGAGACGGGAAAATAATGCTTGATACACTGATTCGTGGATTTAACGAGCCCGAACTAGTACATGCTCGCTTGGTGCTTTCATATTTAGAGAATCTAAAAACGCCAAAGAAGACTCCAGGGGGGTCCTTTTTCGTCCAATTTAGTCTCTTAAGGCCGAAAAAGTATAAAACAAACCTCAAAAGAACTCTCTTAACTTCCGAAGAAGAAAAGGTGAACCTTTTTCGTACTTAGTCGGGGAGGTCCGAAAAAGGTTAAATTACCACCTACCCAATGCTCCTTCCATAACAGCATAAATAGCTTGAGTTTTACGAGTGTGAAGGAAAGCAAGATCACTCGGAAAGATCCATTTGGTTACGAGAAATGGGGCTTACAACAATAAACTCGTTGCTTTGTTCTGTAGTGTTTAACGAGCATGACAAAGACACAAAGTACACTCAAAATCTTTTTCATGTTTGGGTCCAGAGCACGAAAAAAGAAAAAGTAAGCTCAAACCGGGTGTTCCTTTTCCGTAAATTTAGTCCCTCAGGTCCGGAAAAGTGATAAACCTATACCTGAGAATACTCTTCTCAATTACAAAGAAAAGAGAGTGATCCTTTCTTGTATTATTCCGCATGGGCCGAGAAAGAGATAACCTACCACCATGCGAATGCTCGTTAACATATTCTTAACGAGCTTGATCGGACGAGATAACTCAGCAGTCAAGTCTATTTTTAAGGAGTCAGACCTGGGCCTAAAGAAACTCCATAAGGTGGGGAGTCCTATAACGGGATAGCTTGTAAAGAGAGATTCATATGAAGCTCTATTTGGCGTGAAAAATAGCTATGAGGAAACCCCCGGGCCTGAAACAGTGACGGAATGAGTACCAAAGGATGGAAAAGGCATATAAGGATGATACTCATGAAATAGGGATCCTAGCCATGGAAGAACAATGGTAGAGACAAGGGACTAATGGTTTAGAATACCATAGTCCATGGAAAAATGTTGAATACTAAGGTTAATGTGGATGATAAGTTGCCAACATGTGTTGGAAAGAGCAAAAACCACCCTATAGAAGCATCAACACTTTGAAATAGTTAATAACCTGTTCCAAGGCACAAAAAGGAATTGTATTAATCAATTAACGTTTCAAACTATAGAAAAAACCCACTTTGTGAAATAATTTTTCTATAAATAGATTGAAAAACAAAACATTTCTTACCATTTCACTTTTTGGACCAAAAAGGAGCATTTTACCCTCTATCTTTGATCGCTCATTGTGGACAATTGGACCGGTGAAATTCAGATTCGTCAGTTGCAGGTAAATCTACACCCAGTGCTCTTTAATTTCATCCAAACAAATTTTAATTTTAATGGTCAATTTATTTTAATTCATCAGTTAAAAAGATAGCAGAATGCATGCGTGGGTTGGCACACATGAAGGTTGCGCATACGCGTTTCATGCGCGGGCTGCTGTATAAGGAAGCCGCGCATACTGCGCTAAAGATAAATGCTTTGAAACTAGTTCAAATTTTTGAATTTTGATGATGAATTGCTGAATTAGACTGTATATTTTTTGTCAGGACATCATGGTGCTAGAGTGGAGGGAACGAGAACACGAGATTATGGACCAAGCGGCATTCCAAAGCCCGCCCACCATTCAAGCTTTACGGAATAGTGGGCTGTATAAGTTCTTTTGCACATCACCAATGCGGGCCAATGTCCGCATACTGGAGTTCTTGGTAAACTACTGGGATCATGACCTTGGGATGTTTAACATTGAGGCTGAGACTTTGGAGATTACCACTCAGGATATCTATTTTATTACTGGATTATCACATCGGGGAGCCCCGGTGAACCTAGAGGGCACTGGCAGGAGTGGTGACCCTCTGAGTGTTTATAATTATGTTGACGTATTCTGCAGACCAGGGACACAGAAGAAGGGCATTAGCATTCACATCGCAGACATACAGGACTTTACATTACAGGTATTGACCAGCACTGTGGATAGACTTTCAGGGGCATCAGGACTACATCATGCCACCAGGACTCAGATGAGAGTGGCAGTGGATTGTTTCAGAGGCACCCTATATGACTGGTGCTTGGGAATTGCCCCTCTTATGAAGAGGCAATTATCCGATTGCAGGAGAGGGAGATGGAAGAACTTCGGGTATGCTAGCATATTGGTTGTGTTCTTCTTCGAGAGGGTGCCAGCCATGAGCCCTGCGATACCCTTAGAGATCAGACATCGACGTCAACCGAGGCTGAGCAGATGGGGTGACATCTTCCTCCGTCACGGAGGAGGAGATGTAGTCCAGAGTATGTATGATGACGATTTCTACACATGGTGGGAACGTTAGGTGCCCGCATTAGAGTAGTTCCCATATGCTGGAATAGATTTCCGAGGTGATCCAGACCTAGTCCTCCCTCCAGGAGGAGCATGGGGAGAGATGGGTAAGTCTTTTTAATTTTTTATCATTATTAAATTTTTATAAATTTTTCAATGATATAAGATATATACATATGTACAAGTCTAATCCTAACTCATATGTCAAAATGCAGATATTGGACTGGTCCGCCCCGCAGGGCATCCGCGCACCTTTGTACGTCCTGTAGCAGGAGGAGATCCTGGGCTGATTCAGGTACTCGAGGCAAAGCTGACGAGGCTTACCGAGCGAGTACCCACTATACGCATAGAACATCTCCTTGTAGCCATGCAGGAGTTCGTCGTAGGGGTGCCCCCAGCCTGGCTACGTCTTTTCAGACGGGTAGCTCAGGCAGTAGTGGTATACAGGGATGCGGTCGAGGTAGCTGCAGCCGAGGAGGCTAAGGAGGCTAGGGGATGCAGAGATCACGGGGACCAGCCAGGTCCTAGTGGTCATGGCGGACAGTCATAGTTTTAGGGCATTTTGATGGACTACGATCCATATTTTTGTATATTTTGGATATTTTGGGATCTACGGATCAGACTCGACCTATCTATTGTATGAACAGATATTTACATATATATATATATATATATATATATTGTGTTTGGTTGTTAGTATATTTACAAATGTTTTTTATGTGTTTGGTGTATAATTTTATTGAATGTGTGTGAGATGCCAGTCCAAAATATAGTTAGCATATGCATCAGATACTGAATTTTGGCTCCTTGGAATGTGATTAAAAGT
>LPNX010586000.1:0-42858 GCA_001517045.1 Pseudotsuga menziesii
GTAATATCTTAATACAATTAAGAATGAATCTATAATATTAAGTATAAATTTTTATTAAGTATAAAGTTTATTGTTTATTTATTTGATATGGATTAATTATAGGGTTTTCTCATTATTTCAAATATAATAATGTATCAATGAAATTTTATCAGTTTATTAATTCACCAACAATTTGATGTTCAAGACTTTTATAATGTGATATTGTTTAAAATGTTTTCCAGATTCACCACATTTCTTTGTTGAAATTTTGGACCAGTCAGAAGCGGGCCATCATTACAACTAGGAAGGGCAAAACAATTGATACAAAGAGAAGCTTGTTGCAAATAGAATAGAAGATTGTTCATCATATACATCTATGAAAAACCATAATATATATATATATATATATATATATATATGAAAAAGAAACTTAAAAAGAAAAACCAAGTGGGATCAAAGATTGATGGGAAAGAAACAAACAAAAAGATATAAAACAAAGAGAGTCACAAACAATAATTTGGGGATAAATAAATAAATTTATTAATTAAAATAATATATTAATTAAAATAAAAAGAAGAATGGAACAAAAAATATGGAGGAAAGAAGATGCATAATAGTAAAATGGGATAAGGAAGAGATAAAGGAAGAGAAAACATTAAACAAAAGAACACCAAAAGACAAATGATTTTTAATATTAGTTAAAAGGAGTATTCTCCTCCCAATCATTTTCTCCACAATGAAACAAACACTGATGGTGCAGAGAATTCCTCACATCACGTTGATTCAACCATTGTAAGAACAGATAGTGCCTTACTTGAGGGTGATGAAATGAAATCTGTCATTTCATCAACTCAAGAGTATTTGAGGGGTTTATCATCCATCATTCCCACTAATTTGGAGCAGGCATATGTAGTGAATAACATCGTAGCCAATGCATACCAAGAGTGCCATAAAAAAATTTTCAATACGGTAACTCCATCCAAGATCACTACTAAGAGGAAACATAGTTTTTTGAGCCCAATCAAGAGAAAAAGGAAACATGGCCGCGATTTCAAAGGAAGAACAACTAAACCACAGTTTCAAAAGGTTGGACGATTTCGTGCAAAGAAAAAAAGCATGGATGAATAGTTGGAGTTAGCTTGTCAACGAAAAAGAAATCTGGAGCAAGCACTTGATGTCCAACATTCAGTTCTACACAATATTGGTATGTAATTTTGATAATATGTATTGTCATATGTAAATGCAATATATACTTATCTTCCCTATGTGATTTTTTTATTTTTATAGGTGAGGGATCCACATCTGCCAATGTTCAAAGCTGTCGGGTCCAGTTATTTAATGATAATATTGTCGAGAGTAACTTTATGCTTCCACATACAGGTAGATCGATGATTCCTAATAAAACGTAATTATTATATCGCATTATATGTGAAACATACTTATCTTCAATGCAATCATATTGTATATGATGGTGAATTTTATATTGTTACAGGTGAGGCATCCAAACATATTGATGATCCAGACATGCCAACCAGTTCAAATATACAAACATTCCAATTAATTCCAGACTTGAACTTATGGGTTATCCTCAAGGGTAAATAACTTTAAAGCATTTGGTAAAAATTATAGTGATGCCTTTTTGAATTTATATTATGTCTTCTATTTACTAAAACCATGAAATAATGCCAAATTAAAATTCATAGTTTTAAACATTGTTTATTTTTTCACTATATTAATGGTTAATATATGTATTACATAGTGTAATGATGCATGTTTCTACATTATTTAATATCTATGTATTCTAAATTCGATGGTTTTTTTTGTCTCTATACAGGAAGCGAGGACACTCTTAATATACGAGTATGAAGACCATGAGGGAAATATATGTAATAAAGGCCATGATATTCTCAATAAAATGGGTTTCAATACTTGAATTAATTCTCTTACTTATCGTCGTAATGGATGTTTTGAATGCTCATGAACTATTGCTTGTTGCAAACTTTGTGGAGATGTATTATCTTTATGCCTTTTATCTACTTTGTGGATTGAAACATTTGCAATGATTCAAAATAAAACATTTGGCTTCCGTATATGCGCATATACGGAAGCTCGTATATGTGCATTCTGCCCTCCGTATATGCGCATTTACGAAATCCAAAATGCGCATATACGGAAGGCAGCATGCGCATAAATAGAAGCGAGCTTCCGTATATGCCCATATACGGAAGCTCGTATATGTGCATTCTACCCTCCGTATATGCGCATTTACGAAATCCAAAATGCGCATATACGGAAGGCAGCATGCGCATATACGGATACGGAAGCTCGTATATGTGCATTCTGCCCTCCGTATATGCGCATTTACGAAATCCAAAATGCGCATATACGGAAGGCAGCATGCGCATATACGGAAGCTCGTATATGTGCATTCTGCCCTCCGTATATGTACATTTACGAAATCCAAAATGCGCATATACGGAAGGCAGCATGCGCATATACGGAAGCTCGTATATGTGCATTCTGCCCTCCGTATATGTACATTTACGAAATCCAAAATGCGCATATACGGAAGGCAGCATGCGCATATACGGAAGCGAGCTTCGCTTCCGTATATGCGCATATACGGAAGCTCGTATATGTGCATTCTGCCCTCCATATATGCACATTTACGAAATCCAAAATGCGCATATACGGAAGGCAGCATGCGCATATATGGAAGCTCGTATATGTGCATTCTACCCTCCGTATATGCGCATTTACGAAATCCAAAATGCGCATATACGGAAGGCAACATGCGCATAAACGGAAGCGAGCTTCCGTATATGCGCATATACGGAAGGTCATATATGTGCATTCTTCCCTCCGTATATGCGCATTTACGAAATCCAAAATGCGCATATACGGAAGGCAGCATGCGCATAAACGGAAGCGAGCTTCCGTATATGCGCATATACGAAAGCTCGTATATGTGCATTCTGCCCTCCGTATATGCGCATTTACGAAATCCAAAATGCGCATATACGGAAGGCAGCATGCGCATATACGGAAGGAAGCATGCGCATAAACGGAAGCAAGCCTCCATAAAATGCGCATATACGGAGGCCAAAATGCGCATATACGGAAGCTCTCTTCCGTATATGCACATTCTGGATTCCGTATATGTGCATTTACGAAATCCTATATGCGCATATACAGAAGGAAGCATGCGCATAAACGGAAGCTCGTATATGCACATATACGGAAGCTCGTATATGCGCATATACGGAAGGCAGCAGGCGCATAAACGGAAGCAAGCTTCCGTATATGCGCATATACGGAGGCCAAAATGTGCATATACGGAAGCTCTCTTTCGTATATGCACATTCTGGATTCCGTAAATGCGCATGCTGGATTCCGTAAGAGGGATAAATCTATGTTTTTTAGGCCCTTGATTGAGGTATGACGCTCGATAGAGGGTTTATTAAACCCTCAATCGAGGGTCTCATAAACCCTCGATCGAGCTACTCTTAAACACTCGAAAAAAAAATCTTTGTACATGACTACCAATATACTAACATATTTTTTCGGGATATAAGTTTTAGATTATGTATGTATGTATGTATGTATGTATATGTATTATATATAATATTATGTCTATGTAGGACATTTTAGAAATGGGTTTCAAGAATCCATCTAAGAGAACTTAAAAGAAATATTACACAAGAATAAAGGGGAAATGAGAAATTATAATTTTTTCAAGATGGTAAATGTAAAAATAAAATAAAAAGCATAAGTAAAAGAATAAAAAAATAATGAAATATAAAATATAAAAGAATAAAAAGAAGTATACTTATTCTCAACATTGTAATAAATATAAAGAATTTAAATTTTTTAATTTTTCATATCCGAATAAATGATAAGAATATAAATGCATAAGAAGAAGAATTGAAGGAGCGATAATATAATACTCATATACTAGTAACAAGGGAAGGTGTCCTTTGCTTTTTAGATTTAGTTTTTTGAAACTACTAAAGAAGCATCAAAGTTTAGGGAACAAGAAAACTCTTTCCATAGTTCACCTAACATATAATTAGAACTCTCTGTGTTTTTTTGTTTTTTGCTGAAATCACCTTGCCAAAATTTGTAACCCACCTCCATGGATGCACCCTCAACTTTGTCTAATTGTGGTTAATCACAGTCAATAATTGTCAAATAGTTGTCAAGTATGGGAAAACATAATCAACCATGTCTAGTCAAAGTCAAACATAGTCATCCATGGGTATCCAAAGTCAATCATAGTAGTAATGCAACATAACCACTAAGTAACATTGTAATCCAACATAACCCTTGAGGTACATTACAATGTAATATACCCTTGATTAATGTTGTAATGTGACATAACCATTTAAGAACATACCAATGCCATAGTTTGGACAACCATGTATAGACATCACAATGTGACATAAAGAACTTAAATTTATTTGAGTGCATGTTTATTTTTTATGTCAACATATTATGAAACATTTATGTTGTCTTGGAGCTTTCTTTTATTCCATTACAATAATTTTAATATTGAATTTCAATTATGAAAATTCAATTAATGTCCTCAAACATTTCGAAAAACAAATCCCTAATTATCTTAATGTAAGTAGCTTGCACTTTATTATTTGTATTGTTTCCAATAAGTTTCGCACTATCTTATGTCTGCACATGACTTGGTTTATCCTCTCTTCCTAATAACTCCCTCAAAAACTTTAATCATTTCTATGGAGAAAACTATATTATTAGACACATCATCATCCACAGTACCACGTTATAAATGAATCAATAACATTATTTAACGTTTTTTATTAATTTTAACCACAAAGACTGCTCATAACTTCATAGGTGTATTAAATTTAAGATATTCATAATTGCTAGTAATTGTTTAAACTACTCCTTTTAAGATACTCCTTTTAACTAATATTAAAAATCATTTGTCTTTTGGTGTTCTTTTGTTTAATGTTTTCTCTTCCTTTATCTCTTCCTTATCCCATTTTACTATTATGCATCTTCTTTCCTCCATCTTTTTTGTTCCATTCTTCTTTTTATTTTAATTAATATATTATTTTAATTAATAAATTTATTTATTTATCCCCAAATTATTGTTTGTGACTCTCTTTGTTTTATATCTTTTTGTTTGTTTCTTTCCCATCAATCTTTGATCCCACTTAGTTTTTCTTTTTAAGTTTCTTTTTCATATATATATATTATGGTTTTTCATAGATGTATATGATGAACAATCTTCTATTCTATTTGCATCAAGCTTCTCTTTGTATCAATTGTTCTGCCCTTCCTAGTTGTAATGATGGCCCGCTTCTGACTGGTCCAAAATTTTGACAAAGAAATGTCGTGAATCTGGAAAACATTTTAAACAATATCACACTATAAAAGTCTTGAACATCAAATTGTTGGTGAATTAATAAACTGATAAAATTTCATTGATACATTATTATATTTGAAATAATGAGAAAACTCTATAATTAATCCATATCAAATAAATAAACAATAAACTTTATACTTAATAAAAATTTATACTTAATATTATAGATTCATTCTTAATTGTATTAAGATATTACGATATATAATAATAATATATGAATATTTGTAAATAATATTATATTAATATTTTCATCTTATTTTTTTATGTACCTATAAACATATAAGTAGAAACAACATTTGTAATATTAATGTGTAGAGTATAAGTTGGTTAGATTTATCTACATAACTAACAACAATATTAATAATATTAATGTATAGAGTATAAGTCAGTAAGGTTTATATTTAATACATTTTAGAGAAAAAAATATTGTTATGAATGTGACAGAGATATACTTATTTGTACAAATTAATATGATTAGCATATTTACAAGTAAAGTGGTCATTGAATGTTGATAGACAAGCCTTAATCAAAGGCTAAACTATATAATTTTATATCCATTATTCATACCTGATCGTTAGAGTTAATATAAGCACAAACCAAATACTATTTAATAAAAAAGAAAAAAAAATTGATATTAAAAACAAAAACAAATTGTTACCCATTTCAATTCTTTTAATGACTCTTTAAGTGAAGCTGATTTAAATCTAAATCTAAATGCATTTAAACATAACAAGATAGGACGACCATGAATGAATCGCTGCTGTACACTTGTTACACCTGACCAAAATCTGAGATAATATCTAAATGTCTATCAACATAATTAAGCTAGATAATATCTGTCAGTGAATAAATATAAATAATATTATTAACCTGATTGTATCACTTGATGAATAAATATGGATAATATTATTAACCTGATAGCATCTCTAACTGAATAAATATGGATTGTGGTAATAGGACATTTCAACAAACACTATCCACGCTAAGTAGAATATGAATAGGATTTGAGATGTGAGTTAACGCCGATTGAATACATGTAATTTGATATGAACATTTCAACAAACACTATCCACTCTAAGTAGAATATGAATAGGATTTGAGATGTGAGTTAACGCCGATTGAATACATGTAATTTGATATGGCACATGAACTTTTTAGGTAGTAATTTTTGACATATTGTTGCACTTGATTCAAAAGGGCTTTTCATGTACAGGGTATACTAAAGGAAATTATCACATAACTTCTCGAAGTTATTCCAAAATCTTAACAAGTTATGCGATCCAGAATTATAATAGGTACTAGCAAACAAATTGAAGCTTGAAAAAACATGAGATTTTTAAAACTCATTGCTTGGATCGTAACAACGAGTAGGATTTTACAATAATCAAAATCTTGACTCAGGAAGCCTCTAAAAAAACCCACGCAGAAAATTTCGGGAATCTTAGTTCTAGCATTTAAGTGTTGAAGCTACAGAACGAGCCCACAGCTTGAGATTTTCTTTCAAATCCAGTCCTGCCACGTTTGGGTTTGGCAGTTTGCAATCTTCCCAGGGCGATTCTTGAAACTCCATGGTGTTGTTGCAGCTATTATCATGATTGGTTAATAAGCGCTTCAATCATGGGAGCAGATCCTGTACTCGCGGACTCAACCTGTCCTGGCTGAAGTCAAAGCCAAGCTCCATGAACCCTTTTAGTTCTTGCAATTCCGGATCCTTTCTGTTTTGGGGGTTTCTCTTCTTCTTTGGCAGAGGCTCTTGTTGCAGAAGGCGTGCAGTGTTGGGTTGAGGCACTTGGAGGCACATAGGATGACCTGAGGGCTTCACTTTCCGTCTCTCAATAAGTGGAACAGTACGGGGTTGGCTTTCCATATCGCTCTTTGGTGTGGAGTTCTTCTTCTGCATCGTCCTCTGCTCGCAGAGCCTGAAACTGAAACTCAAAGAGTAATGCAAAGAGAAAATCCGCCGCGGGGTTTGATGCAGATCTCGCCATTATGGTTTGCTCCATCGGTATCTGCAGGCTGCCGCCGAGAACTGTACTCGGACGGCGCGGTCGTTCTGACGGTGGGCATGGAGGGCGAGCAATGTAGAGTATACGGTGCTTTGCATGTAGAGTATTGTATACGGTGCCGATGGATGAGCGATGGAGCATGCATGGGCTATGGGCATCTGACGATCTGACGCGGGCTATGGGCGATGGAGCATGCATGGGCTATGGACGATATGACGATTTGACGCGGGCTATGCACACGGGGCAAGCATTAAATACTCTGTTGCATGCAGAGTATTGCTCGCCTAAACCTGAAGGTTACGCGGGGCAATATAACTGCTGTCATAGCGGGAGCAGCAAAAGTCGAGACAGAGGGCGCATTAACTTTGATGCCCTTGTTTTCCTTGGAAGAAGCAGCAACAACAGAAACAACCTTTCATTGTGGCCTCATTGACATCCATTGCATATTTGACAAAATCAATAAAGTGTGCATCATACGGGCTACCACGTTTGACGAGATTTCTATGCGTTGTAGAAATCGCCATCAATTTTTAGGTATACTGACATTGGTTTCTTGCATAGCAAAGAATAGTTGTGGTCAAGGCATTCACTGTCCACCTATGTTTTTTTTTTTCAGAGGAAAAAATACCAATCTTTGATATTCATTAGAATCAAAAAGACATCTTATACAAAATACATGCAGTAGACTGTACATTAAACAGCCCCCATCCAAACAGCAATAAAGAGTAAAGACAGAATCAGTCAGCCCAATCAAAAGATAACCAGCACAAAGACTGATCATAAGCAGGCTTTCTCATCATTCTTGGACGAACCAGGTCAGAAAATGGTATGTATCTGAGGTGCCCTGCAAACATACAGTCCAGTGGAGCAGCAAACAGCTAGCTGAAAGTCACAAAAAATACAGACAAAGAAATATCATATTTCCAAACAATACTCATGTTGAAATTAGCATGTAAAGTGCCAACAGTGTCGATGAAAGATGTGACCATCAAAATAGAGTAAAGTATCCTTCTCCAATGACCATATCATCCCAAGTTTCCGTGAAGTAGCCTTTACCCATTTCCAAATTGAGTGCTTTTTTTGATAAACTATCAGCTAGCTTATTGTGCTCCCGGAAAATATGATCGAAGGTCACCGGTGGAACTGTGTGTAGCATAGAAAATATCTCATCGCACCAATGTTTCAGTGAGGGTATCTCAAGAGTAGCAAGTCTTTTAACCCAGGTAATAATGACCATTGAATCACCCAGAACCAATTGGAGTGGCAGACCCATCAGCAAACTAACACGTAATACAGACCACAGTGCCAGCAGTTCAGCACGTGTATTGGTGTTGTTCCCACAGCCAACAGAAAAACAAAGAAAATGAGTGTCGCTGATAAAGATCACAAAACCTGCACCTCCCATTTGTAGCTGTGCAGCACCATCAAAATAACCCACAGGGAAGGTATGAACAGGCTTCGGGCCAATCTGTTAGTTTGTTTTAAAATTGTATTTCTATGCTCAAAGAGCTTGGAGAGAAGCGTCCCGAGCTCACTATAATTTTGACAAGTTAAAAGGCTAGGAAGGTTGGAGTTACAACAGAGATTATGAAACCGAGATCTAATGTGGGTTTACGTAGGGCAATCTAAGAGGAAGTGAATTATCAATCACTTTAGCGGTTGCTGGAGCAGAGCGGTTGCTTTGGAGGGTTTCATGGAGGGTTTCTGCAGATTTGTAGCGTTTCATGCGTGGATATCTGCGTATTGAAGCATCGTGGGTGACCGCTTCCAGCTTAACTTATCTACGGTGTAGTTTATTGAGGTGGCCATTTTCTTTCTTGTCGATTTCCTTTGTCTATTTCACTGCACTTGCATCTCCACCAGTTTGCTTTTCTTTGGTGGGTTTCTGATTGTATCCTACACTTGGCTTTTATGTCATTCCTCTGACCCTACTACTGGTACTTCTCGCGATGCTCTCATTATTTTGGCTTTGCTCTGGGGTTTTTACTGATGGTTGAACCTACAGCATACTAATTTGGCTGGAGTCCCTCCTCATCGCTGAGGACTAGTACCAACCAGCATAAACAAGTGGGAAGTAAATCTATTTTTCGGTGTATGCTATGGGGTTTGTAATCTGGGTTCCTGTGCTGTGTGGTTGACTTCTGTTATTTTTCCACGTATTTGCGCTGTAATATTCCCTCGTTTATGCTGTTCTCTCTTCCATAACTCTAGAAGCTTCTGTGTGGCTACGTTTGGGTTGACCCCACTTGAACTGTCTCTTTCTGTTGTCGGATGGTATGATTGTCTTAGGGGTTATTCTCAGCTCGGCCTGAGATCCCGCAGCTTTGGATTGACTTTTAGATTCTGTTGGGTACTTTGTTGCGGGTCACATGTTTCTTCTGTTATACTCTCACGGCTGTCTTTTTTTCTGGGTTATTTTTTAGGGTGGTGTGGTCTCTGGCGGCTGTTGGTACCTTGCTCGTGTGCGCTTTTGAAGGTTTTCCTCTATGTTTTTTTTCACTACTGGTGCTTTGGGTCTTGCGGAGAAGGTCTAGCTCGCCGATACCATTTTGAACGAATCACTTCACCTGGGGTTTTTCGCATTGCCGGTCACTTGTTTCCTCTGCTCCTCGTGCCGTTTTGGTTGGTGGTTTCTCCGTGGGTGATGGTGGGTCGTACTGGGATCTCTATGCATCTGGAAGGTATTGGGTTTGGTTGATTACTATGGCGGACGGGGGTAATACTGGTCGATATAGGAGGCAAAGAAAGCTGAAATCCCTTAAGGCGAGGGACGGCAGATTAAATTTTGTGGTGGGTAAGGATATATACATCGAAAGGATTGAAGCTCTGTGTTCCCGGGCCCTCGTCGGTCGACTGGAATATGCGTCACTGGATAAGAAGCAGTGGGTTGAGTGGGCCACGGAGAGGTGGAAACCACTCATACATTACGTCCCTACGATAAGCCTTCTGGTCAGAGGGTGGATTGTATTTGTTTTTTTGGAAGACGGGCATGCGTCATCTGTATTGAATAGGCCGTGGAGGGTTGGTCAGGGTTCTTTAGTCCTCGAGAGGTGGCATGTAAATTTTGATCCGGCCAGGGAGCGGGTTAGGAAAAGACATTTATGGACTCTCTTACCCGGCCTACCATTTCCCCTCTGGAACTGGTTGATTCTACAAGGCATCGGTGACACGATAGGACGCTTTATTGCTGTTGATGATGACTTCATGAATGTCTTCGATAAACTGATTGCCAAAATTCTTGTGGAATTAGACACCTCTCTGGGGCTGCCGGCTGATATTGATATTCAGTGCGGTGGTTATATTCTCTCCCAGCGTATCGACTACCAGGGTGTACCGTTTCAGTGTAGTTGCTGCCGGGAGATTGGGCATTTGCGACGTAGTTGTACATCCCTTCGTCGAACTTCTTCCTTGACTGGCACTCTCTCTCCTCTTGTTGATCGGCCGCACACACACTCTCCGCAGGAGCCATTTCAGGTAAGTCTACCATCGGTTATCCCTCTGTCATCTGTTAAAAACTTAAATAATGCATGTGCTATGTTTGAGGATGCCTTTGACTCTGAGATTGCCTATTGTGACTCATTTGCACAGAAACCACCTGATACTATCTCTCCTGTGAACATCACCCCTGTGGTTGAAGCACATTCATTCTCTCCAGAGGGTGGTGAAGCACTCATCCCTATGAATCCACACCCTGCGGAGCCTTCGTTCTCCACCCTTTCTCCACGACCATCTCCTGTAGAAAAGGTGGCGGGACTCGGGGTGACCATTTCTTCTTCCTCTGCTCATATCCCGACGTCACCTTTACCTGATTCCTCGTCAACTTGTCCGTTGAACTCTCGTGGCGGTAATATGACGCCTCACTCTGTCAGGATTTCTGAGGATGTTTTTACTTGCGGTGATAAGCATTGCCGTGACGCAACCAATTTGGATATCTCCCCATCATCCCCCACCGATTCCCATACTGATCATATCCAACCTTTATTTTCACCGTCGGACTTCCCACCGCTTGCACATTCTGGTACTCTGTCTGCTTCTCCCCCACATAGTCCGACCGAAGCCCCTTCTTTCTCCAATCCTTCACTCCACAAATCCCTGAACATTTTTACTGATAAATCTCCTCGGACACCCTCAATTTTGCCTCTAGACTCTATCCGCTTCGAAAACGTCACCATCAGGAGAAAAAAGAAAAAACCACCTTTAGTTTTACCTGAGTCCCATGCACCTGCTCCTCACACTCCTTTTTCCTCTCGCCTAAAGAACGTGGCTCGGAAGTCGGGGTCCACAAACCAGAGGGTTCTTAGAGCATTGACCCCACCTCCACCGGTTACCTCATGAGAATTATGTCTCTTAATGTCAGAGGGTTGGGAGGCTTACCCAAGCAGAAAAGCCTTCGACAACTGTTGACTTCACTCTCACCGGATAGGGTCCGCACCCACTCTAATCTCAGTGCCATTTCCCACCAGCCAAGTTAATCCTCTCCCAAACCAATTTAAAGTTCCCAAAAATCCTTTCCAGATGTTAGAGATATTCCAGTGTCTGAAATATTTGGTTCTGCACCAATTGTGGATAGTCATATTCTTCATATATTTTGCCTTCAGAATCTGATGCCATATGCCCCCGCTGTTCATAGCAAACCAGAAGTTTTTCATCAGGAGAGATATACAGAAAAGAGGGAGATGTTTGATACCCCAACCCCCCTAGGAAATAGGGCGAGCCAGATAGTGCCAGTCAATCAAATGGAACTTCTTATTGTGTTCAGAGGACCCCCAAAGGAAAGAGAAGATGAGAGATCTGAGCTTGTGCAAAATGGAGGACGGGATCGGATAAAGAGCACACCAGTATACCGGCAGGCTAGATAGAACAGAACGTACCAATACTAAACGACCCCCCAGAGATAGAAGCCTGTTAGTCCAGTGTTTTATACGTCCCTCGAATTTATGGACGAGCCAGTACCAATCTTTAATGAGATAGCCAGAGGGCTTCAAATGGAAGCCAAGGTAAGTAAAGCCCAGATTGAGGTGAGTGAAGTGGTATGGCAAGATACCCGATATTCTGCCCAGCAAAGATGCATCCAGATCATGATGAAGAAAACAAGACTTATCCACATTAATTTTCATTCCAGAAGCATCACAAAAGGTCTCAAGGATGACCTTGAAAGCAATCCAGTCCTTGAAGGTTCCCATCCCAAAAAGGATCACATCATCAACAAAGAGTAAGTGAGTCAGTGAGAGATGAGGCGTAATCTTAATGCCTTTTATAACACCATTAAGCTTGGCATCTTCAATCATCAGGCTGAGTCCTTCAATGACCAAGATAAAGAGTAAAGGGGATAATGGACAACCCTGCCTTATACCCCGGGTAGCAGAGAAGAAGGTAGAAGGTGAGCCATTTACAAGGACAACATAATTGGCATAGGAGATGCATCCTAAGATCCAGTTTACACCCACCAGAGGGATACCAATCTGTATAAGGATCAGCCTTATGAAAGTCCAGTTCACCCTGTCGAATGCCTTAGTCAAGTCCAATTTAAGAATAAGGGTTGACTGCTTCTTAATCTTAACAGAATGTAGCTACACGAATAGTTCACCCTATCGAATTCCTTAGTCAAGTCCAATTTAAGAATAAGGGCTGACTGCTTCTTAATCTTAACAGAATGTAGTACTTCTTGAGTAATGGCAACATGTTCGTGAATCAGCCGATTCTTGAGAAATCCATATTGCTGAGGAGAGATATGGGACCCTGTTAGACAGATTGCTCCGCTCCACCTATGTAGTCAATTGTACTCCAAATGTCTATGAAATGAAATTGGAGAATGTAGTTGTCAATTGATTGAAAAGTCTTGTATACATTAACATTGTTAATTGGCCACTTTGGTTAAGTGGAGGTGAGGGGTTTGGTAGGTTGCTCAGAAAAGGTTATAGTGGTAGCTACACGAATAGATTTTTTTTTTTTTTAAACATCATCTATTTTATATTTGAAATCCTTCCATGTTTCTATCACATTTTTGTTTTTTTTATTTTATAATATAATATATTTTATAAAAAATAATAAAAAATTTAATATAATATTTTATTATAATTTTCAAATTTAGTAATTATGGATTATTTCAATATGATTACTTTCATATATACAATGTTTGGATGATGATTTAGGGGAGGGATGATAATATGGTATCAATGTTTTCTAATTAACTTAAATCAAGTCACATAATACACGGAGATTTACCTTGGAAATCCTTAACAGAGAAAACAAGTATACCCAATATCTATGTCTATGGCTCTATGTTGCCAAAATAGACAATGCACTCTGCAAATCTTATTGTGCAAACAAAACAGGTACTCCTATGACTCCACCCATTGAATAAATATCAACATATGTTGAAACAAATTAACAACTTTGTTATCCAAATGAGTAGACTCATCTCTAATTCTCTTAAACCATCCAACATATGTACTCCATATATCCACAATAATCAACCAAAAAATTAATCAATAAAGAACTACACATTCAAAATAAAACAAGTAATAATCAACTTTAAATGCATATTTGGTGTATACGCCTTGTGATATATTTGCTTCATACATGTAAAGGACTTTTAGAAGTAACCACTATGCATCATTATTGATGATGATGATGGTTAACATCCACTCAGACCAAACTTTGGTCTATTGGACCCAAAGAAATGCATTATTTAGTTTGTTTTAAAATTGTATTTCTATTCTCAAAGAGCTTGGAGAGAAGCGTCCCGAGCTCACTATAATTTTGACAAGTTAAAAGGCTAGGAAGGTTGGAGTTACAACAGAGATTATGAAACCGAGATCTAATATGGGTGTACGCAGGGCAATCTAAGAGGAAGTGTTTTTCATCCTCAATGTTCATATTCTCACAGAGATGACACATCCTTTATACCCATGGTGTTTTAGGAACCGCCCAACAACTAGTTTCACTATGAAGCTCATGAGAGTTTGTTCTTATCTTGGCTATATTACTTTTTTTCTTTGAGCTAGTTAAAACCGAGAGATACTTTTGATCTTCTAGAGTAGGTTTGATGACCTCCTTATAATATCTTAATTTTCTTTTATCCTCTAAATCTTTCTCACACCACATTTTCTCCTTAAACTTAGAAGTGACAGTATTTTTAATGTTATTTATATTTTGCAATGCAACATTTTCGTCGATCTCCCAACGGTTTAACCAAGCCCTGGTATCTTTATACCAACCTCACTTGAGCCTTAGGTGGTTTTGGCTGGAATTTAAAGGTAGTTTAGGAAGTCTATGGTCTCCCATGTTATTGATTTTGTGCTTGTACAATAGGAGCCTAGTCATAGCTAGGCTCTCGACAGGGGAAAGACCCACTTCTACAAGGAGAATAGGGTAGGGTGTATTGCTTTTAATTTTGAGGTTATACGTTATAAAATGCTTCTGGATTTGCTCAATCTTTCTCTAGGATTCTCTAGAGATGCTGCAACCCCAAACCTCACACCCATACAAGATAACATGAGTGACTAAAGTTTCAAAGAGGAGCTTCTTTTGATCCCACATCACAAGGTTTGCTGCTTTACAATTATTCTCAAGACCAAAATAAGCTTTAGACCCTCCATTAATCCTTTTATTAATGCTATAGTTCCAGTTTTGCTTGTGATGAATATCAATTCCTAGGTGCTTGTAAGAAGACACTTCCTCCAAGTTGTTATTGTCATACACAAAATTAGCGTAAGTGTCCTTCTTGTATTTGATAATCATAATTTTTGTTTTGTCAGTGCTAACACTCATACCCATGGTAGAGAAAAAATCCTTAAGAAGCCTTACTTGCTTATCAAGATTAGAAGGACACCTTGCCAGAAGAACAATCAGCATAGAGAAGAAGGATGATGACTATTCCAGCTAAGATCGTGCCAGCACATCCTGCTTCCTCTAAACAACCTTTTAGCTTATCTATGTAAATGCCAAAAAGGGTGGGGGAGAGGGGCAACCTTGTTTAACTATGATATTACAATTAATATTTTTCGACCACCCCTTGTTGGTCTTAAACTTAGCAATGACATTCTCATATAACCTTATTGTGGTGGCTCTCAACTCGAAAGGAACCTTTAGCTCTTCTAATCTATTCCATAGGTTATTTCTAGGTATCGTATCGAAAGCCTTTCTAAAGTCCACGAAGCAACATAAGAGATTGGATTTATCATTACGACACTCCTCCACAATTATCCTAAGCGTAACAAGATGGTCCGTTGTAAAGTGTTTCCTTCTAAAACCCGCTTGGCCTTTATCCCGCTTACCTTCACTTTCAAGCTAATTATTGATCTTCTTTTCCAAAATAACACCGTATAACTTGGCTAAGAGAGGGCTAATCATAATTGTCTGGTAATTAGATGGGTTGTTTGTATCCCCACGTTTAAAAATAGGGATAATGAGACTTTGAGTCCAAGGTTTAGGGAATTACAAATCTAAATCTAATGAGGCTTTATTGTCAATCAAATCTAAAAATTACAAATTGTTGTCTTACAACACATTACAACACTAAACACAAGCAATCATCCTACACCAATGCTACATTAAAAGAGAATTTGACTCGAAGGTAGTCTAGTGAATGCATTGTGCATGGATTGAATAAGAAAAATTGGGGTTTGTATATGATTTAGATAACACCAAGCAAATAAATAAACCCAATGAACATAGAAATAGGAAATAGCTCTATATATCCAAGACCAATGGTCCAATTAGAGGTAATTAGTTGAGTTGATGAATGTGGTTTTTATAGTGAAACAACAATAGATTAACCTAATTAATAATCATAATGATTTTTTTTATTGTTATTAATGTCTAAGTAGTGTGCAAGTTTATTGCATTCATGTTGAGAGTGGATACATGTGCTTGTATAGGGAGGTCAATGAGGCAAGTTACCGGGGGTGCACAATGATAATGCACTTCATTAGATGAAGGCATAGCCTAGGCTATTACTAACAACAATCCTTCCAGTGACACTAAAGAGCATAATGAGACAAAGGTTGATGGTGTTGTTCCACAGTCAACCATGGTGCAAGGTGCAAGTGCAACTAAGAATATCAGTGCCATCGAAGGGTGGATAGAACATGATATGCTAATTGTAATCAATGATGTATAATTCAATGGATATTATGTCAGAGAAGCTACCAAAAACCATGGGATTGCACCCACATCACTACATTATTGGATAAATGGATTCACACATACAAAGCACAAAAGGGCCTCTTATAGTGATGACTATAGAAGAGGAGGAAGAAGTGCTTGTTTGGTGCAAGGAGATGGATCACAAATGGATCAATTGTCTCATGGGATGGAATTTATATAATCGAAGTCCATTGTTGCTCAAATATGTCACGATATGCCGAATCTATTAAAAGATGGATTCCCAAGAAGTCATGGTGATCAAGGTTTTAAAAAAATGCATCTAGATCTTTTGTTAGGAGCAACAAAGGGTCTTGATAGAGGTGACAAAGCTATAAATATACACCCTATAGTTTTTTCCAGGTTCTTTGACACACTATCCACTATATATGAGAAGTGTGCCTATAGTCCAGACAATTTGTGGAACTGTGATAAAATTGGTTTACAAGCAAGGAGGAATTGTGGCATGCGGGTAATCGCCAAGAGAGGGAGTAGTAATGTGCCAAAACAAATTTTAAGAGAAGGGACTTGATAATTATTATGTGTTGTGGAAATGTTATCGGTGCATTAATTTTAGGATTTTATTTATTCAAGGGAAAGACTTAAATGAAAAAATTTATCCAAAATTGTGAACCAGTAGCATGCATGGTTGCACATCCCCATGCATGGATGACTAAAGAGTTGTTTTCTAATTGGATTTGTCACTTTACTGCATCTATACCTGGTGTTGTCTCACCCAAAAATAACCACTTTTATTTATGGTCACGGAAGCCACATAGCTATACAAACCATTGAGGAGGCAAAGAGATTGGGCATTGACTTGTTGACTTTACTTGCACATACTACTCATAAATTGCAACCTCTTGATGTGAGTGGGTTTGGGCCTTTAAAGAATTGATTCAAGTCTGATAGAGCAACATGGATGGAAAAGAAACCAAGGATAGAGGTAAAAATGTTTGAATTGGCCTAACTTGCAAGTAAGGCTTTTAAAAAGGCTCTCACGCCATCGAACATCAAGACAAGAATTAGGCAAAATGGAATTTGACCATTGATTATGATTCTCTTATCCATGATATTGGATGTAGTGAAGCCTTTGATTTTCATGGCTAAGAATATGCAAATGTTGCAAAAAATATGCTATCCCTATTTCAAAAACATAGGGTGCAACTAGGTAACAATAATGAGCATGTCATTGCTACTCAATATGCTCATGAACCAAATGAAGAAAACATGGAAGTTGTTGGGTCATATGAAACACATACAGATTTTGCAGAGCATATTCCTAATGACCATGCTGAGTGAATGTGGTTGCAGGTGGTTAAGCAACAAGAAGCAATGAGGAGAAATTGACAATGCCAAGCAAAGTTGAACAACCTAATTGGTTGGAAAAATCCATGATGAATATGAACATAAATATTATCACTAGCTCTAATGACAAAATCCTTAACATGCCTTCATATACAACAGTCCTAAACAATGAACATGTTCATTACTATGTGGATGATGCGGGTGTAAAAGAACCGCAAAAGAACACATTGCATATATTGAAGGACTAGATGGAGAAGAAAATTCTAATGAAGCACTGCTCCTAGATGATCCTCCTATTCAACCAGGTACCACACCAGTACTCGATCAATTCCTAAAGCTGCCATAGAGAGAGTGCAAGCACATCGATTGAAAAGAACACCAAATTATCTTAAATCGGGAAGGAGTTCACAATTTCTCACTTCAAAGGACTCCATCAAACTATTGGTTGAGGCAAAACAAAAGAAAAGGGATATGCTGGAAATAAAACAAAAGAAGAAGGACCATGTAAAGGAGAACACGGGAATGAGGATTGTTGTAGCAGAACACTAAGTGTAGGAAAGGATTATAAGAGAGACAAAGAGTCGAGAAAAAGAGCACCAAAATAAGTGGCAAGGAAGGAAAGGGAACAAAGAAAGGTGAAACAGAGTCTTTAAAGTGATGGTGGGAGGATGATGTCAAATTTATTGGATCCACTTGCAAGCAATCCACGATTCTTCCAAGAATTCATAAACATCTAACTCTCCTGATATCACCTATATGGTTAGCCTCCTGATAGACTTCCGACCAATGAAAGGGCCTATGCACCAAATTCTATTGCAATACCTCTAATTAATACAAGGGTATTTAACACAAGTTATACCTATTTTTTTTCAATTCCTCCTTGGTTGCAATGCACAAACGAGACTCAAGTAAGTAGAAACCTTTTTGCTCAAGCAATCTTAATCAATTCAACTTACTTAGTTGAAGCAAATGAATGCAAATCAACAAGTTTAGGAAATGCAGACACTCTGCCTCTTTTACTATAGATATATTAAATGCCTAGCCTAACCAAATTCAATGTGGATCTTTTTACAGAGGCATGTTGTGGTTGTCCCTCTAGTCCTATATTAAATCCAATATAAAGAGTCGAATATATGTAGTTAGTTTTCTCTATAATTCAAGGCATTGTATGTAGGTTTTGTTAATGTAAATGCAATATTTATTACTTAAGAATGGTTTTCTATATCAATTTCAAAGTGCAAGAAAATATTGTTTTGGAAATTAAACACACAGTACAACAATATGATTCAATATATTGCAACTTTTCCCTCATTCCTCCATCCCATCACCAAAAAAAATACCAGAAAACTATTGGACTCAAGGATACAATTAGAACAACCATGGAAGTCAGTGTGTGAGTAGACATAATACTAGTAGAAACCACTCTTCCTAGAAAATTTGAGTCCATTTGGAGCACATTTTAATGCAAGTTGCATTATAAATAAAAAATCTTGGTTATTAAGCAATATTTCTAGCTTTGTTCATATATAGCCATGTTAGAGTCATATAATGTGGACTAACCACCACACTGGAATCATGCAATTACGTGCTTGGGTTGGAAAGTTTACCAAATCCTAGAGATGTTGGTAAACTTTCCAAATCAAGCACATAGTCCCATGATCCTAGTGCGGCGATTAGTCCACATTATATTAAGAGGTGTAGCGATTATTCAACAAATACTACAACACCCCCACTTCAACGTAGCTCAGAGGAATTGAATGTGGGACCTAAGATCTAATACCATATAAGATTTGCACTTACATGATAAGATCTAAAGATTTAACTGGGAACTTCTTTGTTATGAAGTATGATGTTTATTGTAGTGCAATTAACTATGTTATTGTGTCCATCTCATTGGTTAATGGTAATGCTATCATGTTTTAGAAATCCATGAGCCTAATTCCAACCATATACCCTTAACCCTAAACATAGACTTATATAGTAAATCCACCTGAGGAGTTTTCAATAATGCAAATCAACTAATTTTTATAAAACTAAAACTAGTATTTTCTTAAAGGATTTAAAAAACAGATTTCCAATTCTCCTCTACTAATAACAATATTGCAAACATGTATCATAGCTTACACTAAAGCTTTCGGCGTGTATAAATAAATACTTTTTAGGTATGTATTTCAAAAGGAAAACAAGTTGGCTACACCTTGGTATCATAAAGATTCCAAGATTGCTTGAAAAAAAACAATAGAGTTGCTTTGGTAAATCTCTAAAAATTATCAAGGTAACAAGAGTACGTAAATCTTGTTAAAATAACGTGCACTGCTGATGACTTCTACATATTTTCAAATGTTATTGTTGGTTTGTTTGATGATGATGCTAAAGTGTTGTTAGAATATATAGGTAATTTAAAATGTTTTCATGTTATGCATATTGAGAATGGAGATTCAATTGTTTGGTCCAAGAACCCAAAGTTGGGGTTTTACTCTCCAAGTTTGGTTCATAAGTTGTTATGCGAGCTTGATGTGAAAAGGAAGTGGTGGTGGCAATATTAGGATTTAAATGAGCATATATATAATTACTTGCAAGATAAATAAAATAGATAAGGAACAATTAAACATAGACACACAATATTTATGTGGGAAACCCAAAACCACCATAATAGATCTATTATTTCTCTTAACCTAAACCAGCCAAGCCGAGCCAAGTGAGCTAGCTACCACTCACATCCAAGCCACTTTACAATGGAGTCTCCTCAAGCTGTATAAATGATTCTTTTACATGAAATACCATGGTACAATACCATGGGTCACCAAATACCATTGGCCACCAATACCATGGAAAAATAGCATGGGGTACAAGAAATCATGTGCCCAAACTATGTGCTAGACCTCAACCACCTTTGACTCATTCACGAGTTAAGGTTAATCCTAACAATCCCCCCTTTAAACTTGACTTGGAGTAATCACCAAACCCTTTCAAATTTTTACCGAGGAATCTCGCATACACCCCACTATCACGTAGCTCTATTTCTCGACTTTACCAGTGAGTTACCATGGGTATGCATGCCTTACCAGGTCTTACAACCATATTCCCTTTTACATGCAAAATGCTCCATTGACTTTTTTCACGTGTCTTCATGGGGATTACACCATCACCATCTGTTGCTTCATCCTCTCTCTTTTCCATGCTCTTTTTGTACCCGCATCTAACCATGTCATTGACACCCATATTAAAAAAATCCATCTACTAGATTACATGGGTCCTCAGCCACTGTAACCACCAGTTCTCTAGGACTTTTCTTCACATACATGGTTCATCAATCTTGGTCCCACAACTGAGATTAAACCATCTCACATTCCTCCCGCAATCGAAGACTCAACCTCTATGATCCACATCAAGCTAGGCTACGAGTACACCTGCCACCCATGTACCTACCCAATGGTTAATTCCACACTTGATGCAACATACCTTCTCTACGGATAAGAGGGATAACTTGTGCTTCTAGCACTCAAGGAAATTACATTCTAAGCAGGAACCTGAAATTATTTCTAGGGTGTCGTGTACCACCGAACATGCACCCTGGAATTAATTCAAAAAACTAGGTACAATACGATGAGCACATCTATATGCCAAATCATGGATCTGATACCACTTATTAGGATTTTAAGGAGCATAATACAATAAAATGTGAGAAATAAACATTACAAGCAATCATGTTCCCAAACGATGTGCTAGACCTCAACCACCTTTGACTCATTCTCGAGTCAATGTTAACCCTAACACTCACGGAAATTACATTCTAACCAAGAACCCGAAATTATTGCTAGGGTATCGGGTACCACCGAACATGAACCCCATAATTAATTCAAAAAACTAGGTACACCACGATGAGCACAACTATATGCCAAACCATGGCTCTAATATCACTTATTAGGCTTTTAACGAACATAATGCAATAAAATGTGAGAAATAAACATTACAAGCAACCATTTTCCCAAACCATGTGTTGGACCTCAACCACCTTTGTCTCATTCTCGAGTCAAGGTTAACCCTAACATGCAAAAGATATTAAAGATGAAGTAACCTTTCAAATGGCACATTTTTAATAGGTTAGATCTATCAAATAAGCCTTTAACATGGGATAATATTTAGAAAAGAGGGTGCTTGAGTCCTATTATTTGTTTGTTGTTTTTTGTGTGTAATGGGTCGATTGAACATTTATTTTTATTCATGCTCATATACAACTCAAGTTTGGAAAGAGGTGTTCACCTCTTGTCACAATATATCTGGAAAGGAGACAATCCGAAAGAATCTCTAAAGAGGTGGATTGATGACAAGGATATTGCCAATCCTACTTCTTTATGGGATATGGCTATCAATGAACTCTTGTATTTTTTAAGGAAAAATATCCCACCCAATGTAGATTGTTGTACAATTTATCTATACCTTAAAGCATTCCCCTTATTCCAATCTTAAAAAGGATTCTAGGCAGATATGTGAGATGATCATTGATACTTCTTGTGCTTGGATATAATTTGATGGAGCTTCTCAAGGAACCCTTCTTATGTGGAGCAAGGGGGACTGTAAATTTGTCTCGTTCTCATTCCATAAGGTTTGAATTGAATATAGGGCAGGGTTCAAATAATCTAGTAGTGATGATTGCATCAAATTTGACTATAATTCAAGTCACAAAGAAGAGGGCATCACACCTGCAAATATTTGGGGATTCCTTGTTGGTAATTTAGTGGATAAAGGGAGAAAGGAGGCTAGAGAATATTATCTCACAAGCTATATATGAAGAGACATCCAACATTTTAACATATTTTTCCTATGTTACTTTTCAAGATATATATCGTGAGAGGAACCAAAAATAAGATGTTTTGTCAAAACAAGGGATCCATCTTGTTCCTGGTAATATGAAGATTACGGACTGTACTAAAATTCCAAGGAGGCAAAGTATAATTTTTATGTCTTATGACTTTCTTTTAATTAAAATATGAACAATTTCTATATGAGATTATTTTTGGAGGAGTTTAATTTATAAAGATAAATGAACGATAAACTATAAATGTATAAAGAAATTCAGATGGACTTCTAGATCTAGGGGCTATAGAAAGTGAAATAGTAATGTATTTGTGCATTGACTAAGATTTGGCCAACGGAAAAAGGCTCTATTTCAAGGAGTCGTGAGTCACGCTTGAGCTATGTGCATGCAGAGGAAGGTGATCCTACAAAAAAATAATATGAAAAGTGTTCACCACGGGAAACATGATATGAAGGAAAAGCGTTCACCGTTGAAGAAATTGTGACAAATACAACACCTTTAGAAAGGCCCACGGCTATCATAGGCATAGGTATTTATGCAAATGAGTCTCAAGGGTTAGCTTAATTGGTAAGACGTGTGTACACTCTCTCAGTTCGGAGCTTTAAGTCCTTTGGGGTTAGGCCTTCTGCTAAGATGGTCGACGGTTTACCACCTCTACCATCCGCTAATATGGAGAAATATTGCTAGGTTTCCCGTGGATCTTTCCATCTGGAAAAAAATAAAATTATGCAAACACGTCCAATGATGCCATGCACATAAGAGGAGAATAGGCATCCAACTTGCATAGAAGCGTTTATTTCAAGATTTGTGCTTTCCCATAATAATATATATGATGCAAACAGAAGAACATTACGAGTTGAAGAGTCTCGTATGCTGCATCCTTAATATTATAATATAGAGAAGTTAATAAAAATATTTTATATTAATTTTTTTTTATAAATAATAAAATAATGTAATTGGGTTGGAAATAAGAGAAAATATTTTCTAATAATATTTCAAGAAAACATATTATACACTAATATAGTATTTTATTTTGAATTACTTTTTAATACTAAATTAAACATTTTAGTATTTTTTTTTTCTTTTTAAATTTTTTTTCCATAAAATTAACATGTTCTTTTTAACGTAAGAGCTTTAGGAAATCATCAAGGGTGACAAGTTCAGGGTAAGCATCATAGGAATTTTAGAGGAAATCCAAGGAACTTTTCGTTTCGGTTGTAGGAAAGGAAATGAACAATCAAGCAAAGGCTTATGCTTTACTTTAAGGAGTATCAAGAACCTTTTTTTCTTTGGGACACATCAATAATCATCTAGCACATGATTAACAACTCACATCCCAAAGATATCATCCTTGTTAGAATTACAAACAAGACCTCAAATAGAATCCAATTTTTTGAATAAATCCAGTTCTTCTACATCCTTTGATCGCTAAACTCTTAGAGAATTGATTAGCCAATCAAGCCACAAGGATACTAGAACTAAATCTAACAAAATCTGGGATTATTATTTTGTGCCAAATCCCTTAGGTTCCAATATGTTGCATTGCATATCATCAACATCTATGTTAAAGCCACATCACAATGAGTTAAGTACTATTAATGGTGGATGTGACGATGCCTTAATAGGTGTGTTATCCCCACATGTACCATCGTCCAACTACCAAGGAAAATTTTAAGGATCCATAATATTCCGAAGTGTGGTACCTCTGGCGAATCTTACTAATTCTTAAATGTGCAACCATAAAAGATTTGGCAATTTTTTTATTTTAAATTATGTTAAAGTTTGGTTAGCATATATAAGTAATTTAAAATATTTTCATGTTATGCTTATTGAGAATGAAGATTCAATTGTGTATTCCAAGAACAAAAAGTTGGGGTTTCACACTCCAAGACTGGGTCATAAGTTGTTATGTGAGCTTGATGGGGAAAGGAAGTGGTGGTGGAAAAAGATATGGAAGTTAAAGTGTCCTTTAAAATGGTGCATTTTTACTTGGTTAGCTCTATCAAATGGATTTAACATGGAATAATCTTAGAAAAGAGGGTGCTTGAGTACCACTATTTGTTTGTTATTTTTTTTGTGATGAGTCAACTAATCATTTATTTTTATTCATGCTTGTATACATCTGAATTTTAGAAAGAGTTGTGTTGTTTCCTCAAGTCACAATATATTTGGAAAGGAAATATTCCTAAAGAAGCTCTAAATAGGTGGATTGATGACAAGGGTATTGCCAATCAAGGATAACTTTAAGAACACCCTTGAATTTTGTATATATAATAAATAGGCGAATCTCCCTAATATATAGGAAAAATTGAAGGCTATTTTATCAATAATATAATATGTATATATAATGTTTTGGCTAATCTTTCATTCTATTATAGAATCTTGTAAAATATTGGTGAATCTTTCACTAAATTAGAGATATTGTAAAATCTTTGTGAATATTTCAATGAATTATAAAATATTGTAAAAACTTGGTGAATCTTTCTTCAAATTATAAAACCTTGTAACGTCTTGGTGAATCTTTTGTTATGAAGACTCTGCTTTTGATTATGTAAATCACTAGGGTAGTGAAATACAAGAGAATATATCATAGTTTGTCTCTCTCGAATCCTAGACCCTCAAATGAACAAATGGATTAATGAGGAGAGGAGAGATTTATTTATAAATTTCATAAGCAGTATTAGGTCACTCACAACTGAACGTGTTGGTGAAACACAACTACACTAAATAGATTTAGGGTAGGTGGGGACTCCACTTTTTATCTCGTCCCTTAAAGGTCCAACAGAAATGTGGGGAACCAAATCTTGACATACCGACAAACTAATAGAATTGAACACTTTACACTATGGAGTGATTATGGTAAACACGAACCATTATTACAACGTGGAGTATTGTGGATACCTCCAAACTTAATATACTGTATGGATTCCCAATTAGTTTATTTTCCAAATCTCTCATTTTTAAGCTACCCTCTAAAAAAATAATAACCTACATATATATTTATAGATATGAATGCCACTTTTCCCTTCTTTTGTTGACAATCAAAATATGAATTATGTCATTTGATTTAGAAATTTTAGAGTTAGTTAGAAACATGCAATGGTTATTAGAGATAAGAACATACACTAACAAGAATAGAAAGCACATTAATGCATCATCACACATATAATTAGAACTGCTTTGTTAAATACTAGTTTTTCTCAGATAAACTGAGGAGGTGTTTGTATCCATGTCCTTGAAATTTTTGAAAGCATGCAGAATGTGGTAAAATTGATTTTGCACCTTGATCAAATACAAATGACTAGATATCAAATAGCATAATGTCTACATCTCAGGTCAAACATGCATTGTACATATTATATACAATCATGATGGAAATGAAGTATCGTGTTCCAACAAAATCATATATTTATCATACATAAATAGATCAATTTCTAGATTATGATACAAATTACACATCAAAACAAATCACCAAAATACATTTTACTTATGAATGACCCTTTCAAAAAACAAAATATTTTAAAACAAGTATCGGACCCAACAAATTTAGGTCACAAATAAAATTGATGAACTTGGTAATATGAATAAAAAAAATCTACCAATCACAAACTTTTCAATACAAATAAAATATTCTACCAGTACGCTTTGGACAACTCTAAAAGAAGATAGCCAAAATAATGACCATTCCATTGTAGCCCCACCATTAAAGTCAGTGTGCATTCATTGATATTACAAACATCCCAAACATCAACAACAACATTCATAGAATATGAACATATACACTCCCATTAATGCCTTAGATTGAATAATAGTAGCAGAGCAAGATCCTAATAAAAGTACATTTTAAACAATTGGGTCAAATCTAGTTTGAATATATAAAAACCATGTGGCATCTCTCCATCAAGAGTATCTCCCACTGACAACATATAAATGTCAATCGATAGTTTAAACATGACAAGTCATAAAATAAATCATATATTTTGAGCTCTATAACACTTTCATGAAACCAATACTCCTAGGACAAAATAAAACCCTAATAACACGTAATGATCACTAAGAATCAAGAATGGCCTAGAATTCAACAGGCCTAAAAAGGAATCCATGATAAAAATCATGACAAATGGTAAATTTAAAGTATCATAGTCTATTGTAACTTTGGATTAAAAACATAAAAAGCATACCATGTTAATTATTGGATAAAAAGCATGATTCCAGTTTGTACAGTCTGATAAATTGCATGTGCGACATTCCCCTTCAAGACCTGATATTTTGTCAATGGAGATGTTATGCAAAGATTGAAATGTTGAGAAAACTAAGAATGAAAAGTGGAATTACATCAACCAGAACCTTCACCCTACAAGTGCAATCTGAAGTGGGTGAACCATGAATCATTGTAGACTTTAGATAGAACAAAATAGCCCCTAATTTTCTCTCCAATACTGGAAATCAAGGGCTTAAAGAAGGTATCACATGAAATTGACTAATAATACAGGAAAAATGCAACCATATGCCTGAATTACAAGGAAAATGGAGGGAGAAATAACCATTGGGGGCCTCCATTTTGAAAATTGGGGGCAAATGAGTGATTTCACTAGATTTTCTCTAGAAAGTGGGGGCTAAAGATAAATTGGAGGGAGAATTTGCTAGAGCAAAAATATTTTTTTTCATTTTCCTTATTAATATACAAGAGGATATTCATTTTGGATTTATTCTTTTTCTAATAAATATGGGGGAATATATTTTAGCTAAAAAAATCCTTTCCATGTAAGAAAATAACCCACTAAATTTTTGTAACCCCCTTAATATAGCCCATGGGCTATATATAGCCCCTAAAATTATCCATGTTGCCAATCCTACTTCATTATGGGATATGGATATTAAGGAACTCCTATATTTATTTTAAGCAAAATATCCCCCCTTGTGTACATTGTTGCTCAATTTATCTCTATCTTAAATCATTCCCCTCAATCCAAGCTTAACCAGGATTTGAGGTAGATATGTGAGAATATCATTAATACTTCTTGTATTTGGATCAAATTTGATGGATCTCTCAATGAACACTTCTTATGTGTGGAGCAAAGGGGATTGTAAATTTGTCTCATTCTCATTCCATAAGGTTTAAATATAATACATATCAAGTTTCAAATAATCTAGTAGAGATGGTTGTGTTAAATTTGACTATAATTAAATAGCAAAGAATAGCATCACACCTGCAAATATTTTAGGATTCCTTGTTGGTAATTCAGTGGATTAAGGGAGAAAGGAGGCTATACAATATCATGTCATAAGATATATATGAAGAGACATGCAAGATTTTGGCATATTTTTCCTATGTTATTTTTCAGCATATATATCGTGAGAGGAACCATCAAGAAGATGTTTTAACAAAAGAGGGGTTCCATTTGGTTCTTGGAAATATTAAGATAATGGAATCTAGAAATTCCCAATAGGTGGAGTATAATTCTTAATGTCTTCTAACTTTCTTTGGTTTAAAATATGAACCATTTTTATATGAGATTGTTTTCAGGGAATTATAATTTATAAAGATTAATGGATGATAAATTAGCAATGTTGATAATATATAGTTGAATGGACTTCTAGATATAATGGATATAGAAACCGAAACAATAATTGATTTGTGCTGTGAATAGGAGATGGACAACGATAGAAAGTTATGTCGAGGATTCATGAGTGCTTAAGTGATGTGCATGTAAAGAAGGGTGGTCCTGTAAAAAACGATATTAAAAACATAATGATATTGAAAACCCTAAGGAAAATGAGATAGAAACCCATGGAGAGTAGTTGATGCAACCTTATCATTCCAACTTGTATATAATGTCATAATTGTTAAAGATAGATAATTGGAAGTACATCCTTTTGACCAAAATTGTGTGGACTTAGTTTCTAGGTATAGTGGCCACATTAATGAATTTAATGTGGAGATCATTGTGGTGGCTCAATGAGTAAATACCATTGATCCACCTCATTTAGGTAAATAGTTTGTTCCTTGGTTAGTAGTGCAAGTGGAGGTTCATGAATCTAATATATTTTCTATTTTTTGAATGGGGTGTTGTGGTGCAAGGTTTACCAGGGGCGATCTTTATATTGTCTCCTTGGAAGGATGTAGGGATATCATCCTTAGATTGAGTGGAGTTAAGAAACGTTGCAAATCGTTGAAGCACAAATAATACAAGGCTAAATTGCTAGTGAGAGATGATTTGAGGGTTGATCAAATAATGTAGTATGTTGGAAATACCTTGATCGATAAAGTATCTGGTAGGAAGTTTTCAGTGGAATACTTAAATGAATGGATACAAATACATTGGCTTCCGGTCATAAGATATGGGCCAATATTTCATATCTTTTCAAGAGGTTGGATAGACTTTATTTTTCAATTCCATGGGTTATGCTTCAAATATATTGGGTGGAAAGTGGTTTGAGGGTTCATCTTATTTATTGTTGAAGCCCTACTACCCTTGTTTTAATTACATAGCAGAGAATGTGTCAAATACTCCAATATGGGCCAATAATCCAATTATAACTTTTGAGTTTTGTTCTAATAAATCCCTTGTGTATATTGGAAATATCATTGGTAAAACTATTTTGGTGGAGGATTCATATAATACAATCCCTCTTCATTCTATAGCTCATATTTTGGTGGAAATCGATGATGGGGTAAGTTTATATGATTCAACAGATATTGTTGTGGATATTGTTGGTGGTGATACATTTTTTATACAAAATTTGGACTATGTTAATGTTCCTTTTTTTGTATATGCTATCATATATGTGGTCACATTTCATTAGTAGAAATATGTGTGATAAATGACTAAGAGACCAAAAAAGTTGGTCACCATGCACAATAAATGACTAAATTACAAAAAATGTTGGTCGCCATAGTGTTTTAAAATGAAATATGACCAAATTTGAGCATTTTTAAATGATTACAACTAAAAATGACTAAAATAAATGACTAATTTAGTCATGGGATAAAAAAATATGACTAGACAGTCTAAGTTAATAATTATATAAGATATCATAATTATCAAATTAATATTTATTTATGTGTCACACAGAAATTAAGAGTGTATATATAATATAATATACCATTTTATAATTATATATAACATATTTCTATACGTCTCTAGATATGTCAATATTGTAATTGATGTAATGGACCTAATTAGTTTCCAATTACTAATAAGCTTGTAATGACTAAGGTGTTCTTGCATCCAAATTGTAAAAAAAATTACAATTGATGGGATAATAAAGACTATGCAAGAATAAACTTATGTCCTTAAAATGAATTCTTCCATAGATTTTTAAGTCGGCAAATAATTTGATATTAGTGTTGACATGCACCAAAAGGAGTTGGAAAGATAAAAGATGCTAGTCATGTTTGATACCTATGTTTTTTTTTGTGAATTCAGAACCTAATCTATTGAAATAAAATAGTGATACAGTTGATAGTACAAAACTGAGAATCTGTCCTACAGATAGGAAGAAACAAAAAGAAAAGACCAGTCTTCCCAAGAAGGGAAATCAAACCATAACTGTCTGAAAGATCCTCCCTCTAAGAGGGAAAACAAATCCTAGAAATATGTAGCTTGTATTGTTTACAAAAAAACCTCTTAAAGAGCATAATGATAATAAACTTGGGTATCCAAATTCCCAAAATATTTGGAAAAAAAGGAGAAAGCCTGAAACATAAAAACATGGCCTATAATTTTGTATAGGGCTCCTCAATGATGGGAGTCCCAAAGCTAGAGCTTAGATGCTTTCCCGAAGGATCATCCTTGTTGCTCTAGCCACCATCCTCAATTCCTGAATCATCTTTACCACTGGAGTCACTGCTGCTGCTCGAAGTGTCCTCGTTGCTGGAGGGGGTACGCTTGACCAGGAGAGGCTCAGAAATACTGAAGGTCGTCGCGGTGGTATTGGTTTTTCCAGTTGTAGTGCTAGCCATTCTTCGATGTGGTGGAGGTGACAGGAGTTCAATATACATGGGCACAGTGGGAGGGTCAGCATGAGGGATGGCAGCTGGGATGGCCGAGGGAGCCATGGAAACAGAGGGAGCAGGAGGAACAAAAGGAGATGGAATGCCGAAGGAAAAAGGAATGGCGTCGGGGACAGGGGTTGAAAGTTGAAAGGTGGTGGAACGAAGGAGGAGGCGGACCAACAATTTCTTCACCACCGAGTACTTCCTCCTACGCTCAGTAGTCTGGTTGGCAGCTGAAAGAGATCCAGTATTAACTCATCTTCCCAGTCATCAAACATGAGACAAAGAGGGGCAGTAATTTCCAGGTTGTAGCACTCTGAGATGGCTTTAGAATTAAAGGTGATGGCTCTCTAGATGAAGGCGTCCCTACCTGCACATCCCCATCTGGGCGTTCCCCTTTGCCTGCACAACATGGTGCAGAGTATAGGCAGAGAGGCAAGAAGCGGGATGATTGCAGGAAGCAACACTAGGGAAGATGCGGGGGAACAAGGAATCGAATGACGAAGGAGAGGAGGCGCGAACAGGAGAATCAATGTCGGGATACCTTTGTCCTTAACGTCACAACGCAATTCCAAATGCACATTAATACTGGCCATCAACAAGTTGATTTAGTCGTACCCCCTATAGCTGCAGGGACGACACGTACCTTGGATGAGTTAAAAAGAGCAACCATCGATGAGGAAGGAGACCAGCGCATTGAATACAGAAGCATGATGTCAAGGAGGTGACAATGGGGCAAGGTTATGTGCCTCGTCAACTGATCCCTACGGTGTGGGTGTCATGGTGCCACTCGCGTCTAGGGAGAAATCCTTTGTAGCAATTTGAGTGCACTTGCGCCTGAAGTTGGAGTTTGGGATCTCTTCAAGGGAGCTCTGCTAAAGAAAGGAGGTTGAAATAACTCCTTAATTGGCAATTTTGTCTACGAGAGAATTGGCTTCTCGTCGAGCATGCTAAAAAGTGATGGTTGCAGGTTGAGAGAGGAAGATTGCTAGTTGTTGAAGGCTAAAAGCATTGATATTTTTTTCCCAATCATGTTAAATATTACAACCATCGAGAATGATTAATTTACAAGTATATAATGATTATTATAGAAAATTTCCATTTGTTCTTTCACTTATAAAACTTATTTTGATCTTAATTTCTTTTAAAATCTAAAGTAAAACATGCCTTATTTTTGTAAACTAATTTTGACACCGTGTTTATTTAAACTGATTATGCTTCAAGGCACTTCAGTCATAGATATTAATTTTCATAGTTTAAGCTTTTTTTTTTTTGTTCTTTTGCATGCAGCTCTCCACTTAAGAGCATATTTAAAGTTATTTTACAACATATTTGCACAATTATTAAGGAACGTTTAATTATTTAGTTTTCAATCTGGATTATATCTTTCTTTCCATACTTCATGTAGATTTCATATTTTATATTTATATTGCAGCAAGTTATTCTTGCAATTTAGAAGGGTATATTGCCTCCCAATTTTATATTTTATCTCCAGATTGCAGATGAATTACCCCTTGAGGTTATGAAACATTATCCTGATGTTCAAAGGAATTATGTGAGGTGATATTAGTACCTTATGTAGTTACCTTTTAACTAGATAGTTTGTTCATAGGTTGTACTCATGGTAGACTTGGTAATCATGGTCAAGGAATTTCCAATGGTAATATGACTACGCCTTGGATATTTTGAGATTTCATCCTAAGATGCAAGTCCCCCTAATCTACATGTAAAAATATAAGATCTCCTGACCTATCAACCACTTTTTGTTTTGCAGGACATAGATCCTTCATTTTCTAATGGCTTGTATACCATAGACATGTCAGAACCTGAATCTCATACTAATTTGCAAGAACATGACCCGTCTTCTTATGTTTATCCAATTCAGAATTCTTCAAGATGCACATCTCAACCATATAGGCATCCTAATTATTGTGACTAGAGGTTTTCTTACTTTCCACCTAGGGAAACAAAATCTTATTGGCGTGTTAACATTTTTCTTACAAATACTTAGTTAAGAAGCACAAATGGAAAAATTGTGGATTGGTACCAACTTACATGACTTATTGTGGTTGAATTATAAATTTTCCATGGAGACACTTTAGCACTTGTTTTGAGTACTTCATGTCCACATCTGTCATTGAGGGTACATATGTACAATACTTGTTGCTTTCTTTGGAAAATTGACCATAGCAGTAGTCTTTGTTTGAAAAAACTTTGATGGAAACTAAAAATCCCTCGAATTAACCCCTATTTTATCATCTTTCCATGTTTTTTTATCTGTTTAAATCCTTTACCTGGACACCATTGAGCTAAATATTTGTCAAACTATTGATTTTGTAGCTATTACAACTTATATAATAAATTACTTGTCATTGATATAATATGTAGTGCTTTATGAGAAATTGTGATGAATTCATAGAGTTGCATGTATGCTTGATAAAGGTGTTAGTAGTAGGCTTGATGATTGGCTAGGAATGTTGTCTTTTTCTTTTTACGTAATTTAGTAAGTGCTACATAATTTTTCCCCATCTATTTTATGATGAAAAGATATTAGCATTAATATCTATGACCATAACTTATATTATCGATACACAAATAGGTTGTGGCATCCTTCCAACTCAGTAGCCCATTGCAAGCCCATGAAACTTGTAAAATATCACAAGCCCTTAACAATCATTAAGAATTTCATAAGGTGGGATCGACCCACCAATTCAGATAATTAAGAAGGAAGATGGACCTAAGGATTCACTTCTTGAGAAATCCACCAGTTCAATTGAGTTCAGTTGATCAAGGAAGACAATGCACCCAACAAATCACTTCTTCAACAATGCACCAACATGAAAATTAACCACTATGAATTCATTGGTTATTTTTTGATAGGATATAATTGGGGGGAGTCTTGGAGTTCTTTGGTATCCATTTTGAGTCTCAAAGTAAGCTTACTACAAATCCAATAGTCCAAAACAATGCATCAAAGGGTGGACAAAACCAGTATACCAAATTAATTTATTAGTAAAATGTTGTGATGATGCACCTAGGTCCTAAATCAATGCACCTTTGATTGCATATATTTTTTATTACCTGATAAGGTGGGCATGCCTAACTTTTCATTTTGTTTCCACTGTCAAATTTTATTTGGAATATGATGTCCAAATCCTTTAATGTCTTTGTAATACTCCAACCGTCACATTTGTTTATTACATCACAAGTTCTAATAATTTGAATTTGTATGGTGAAACGTATTCATATTTTTAAAGGGTACTAGCTCAATGGAAGAGCACCTGCCTTACAGGAAGGAGGTTGTTGGTTCAATTCCTCTGTTCCCTTTCTACAAAAATCAATGACTAATTAAATGACCAATTAACAACAATCAATGACTAAATAAATGACCAGTTAACAACAATCAATGACTAAATAAATGACCAGTTAACTGCACTTAATGACTAACTAAATGACCAGTTAACAACAATCAATGACTAAAAAAATAACTAGTTAACAACAATCAATGACCAAGTAGCAACAATCAATGACCAAATAGCAACAATCAATGACCAAATAACAACAATTAATCACCAAATAAATGACTAAATATATGACCAACTCATGAAGCAATTCAAGTAATTTATGACTAAGTGATAAATGACCAATTTGGTTGGGTGATAAGTGAGTGCTAATTTATGACCTGCGGTCATGTGACCAAATTTAGTGATTTGTCACCCGTTTTTAGTCATTTTTTAGTCACTTATCACCCATTTTATACTAGTGTTTCTAGTGGTTGTGAACTTCCTTTTGCGGAGCGTGTTTGGAAGCATAAGGATTATGGTGAGGTTCACAAATTTTGCCAAGTGGATACATAAAACACTATATATATTAATGAAGATAAGGACGTGTTTTAAAAGCTTGGTGTCGAGGAGTATACAATCTTGTTCAATGGTTTTATAAACCCATGCCCCTATAGTTGGTGATTTTTTTATTTCTCTCCATTAGACTACAAGCTATAATCCAACTTCTTTGATGAATGAATAACATATTGTTATAACAATGAAATATATTGAATTTATAAGATGGTTGAAGATTTCAAAGATTTTTTTTCCTCCTTTGGAGGTGATGATCTAGGTAAATCATCAATTTTTAAAAAAATCGATTATAAGCTATCTCACCCATTATCAAATGATCCTTGGCCAACTCTAGATGAAATATATATTAATGGTGGTATTCTAGGTAGGCTGAGAGAAACTCCTAAAAAGTTGATTCAATCATCGATTGAGGACTCGCGAAGGGAAACATCTCCCTTTCTCTTCAGATTTTGAATCCAAATCCACTTTTAACTTTATATCTATAGGAGATATATGGGAGGTTAGGGTTGGATATATTTCTCATGGTGGTCATCAGCACTATTTAATATATAAGAAGTGTAAAAATGTGTTGGTGGGTTCTACATTAGGGCGTTTAAGTATGGATTTTTTTTTTAGATCCCACCCCTATCTCAGTGGGTAGGAAGTCACTATAATTACATCGTGATTAGGTGAAAGCCATTAAGAAAAATAAAAAAGGGAGTCAATGTCCAATTACTGCGGCTCTTAAAGTCGGATTTCCCTATAAAATTAGTTCAAAATGAATTTTTTTCCTATGAACATCCATGGACTAGTAAATCAAAGTAAAAGTTGGCTCTCAAATGGTTAATAGAAGTAGAGAAGCTTGCAATTTATTTTGGCAAGAGACAGTGGGGAGGGGTGAGTGGGTGAACTAAGAATATGTCTAGTGTGATAGTATTTTATTGTAATGGATTCCACTGGTTTAGTAGCTGGTATTATTATAGTATGAACAAAAATATTGGATCCAATTAATGCTTATGCTACTTTTCTCAAAGTCTGTGCACAATGTTATTCAACAAAATTTTGGGCACTCCTATAATTTTATTGAATGTGTATGGACTACATGAGGACAAGAAACCTTTTTGGGATTTTGTTTCTCTTTATAGTCTTCTAAGCATGATAATGCGATTATGAGAGGGGATCTAAACTTCACCTTAAATAAATGGGAAATTCTCGGTTTAGTTTCCAGGACATACACAAATGCATTTTTTTTTTTTTTTCAATTTTTGGTAGTTTGGTTAGTTGATATCCATGAGCCCTACCTAGAGGAATAACTTTGAAGGAAATGAAGGAATATCAAAGAGATTGAAAAAAGTGGGTTTATGATTATATACTTCAAGGGGTGGATACATATAGGTATTGGATAGGCCTAAACAAGTGTTAGAACCATGATCTTATTTTCTTGGAGTTTGAACTTAATAATCCTAAACCTGGAACAAAAATTTAATTGCAGTCCTAGATGGATTCTAGAGGAGGAATTTCAATTTATGGTCAACGATCTATGGAAACCCTAGCATGCTAATCTAGGTTTTTTGCAAGTAAAAATTTGCAACCTCACTAAGGATTACAAAAGGGAAGGTGGCTTTTTGCGCTACTGAAATATTTAGGAAAATAGATTCATTACTTAAGGAGGTCTAATTGGATATATCAATGAAATTCCCTTGGAATGTTTGTGGAGTAGTTTATGTGGAGATTCTAATACTAAAAGGGTTGGAAGCAAAGTAGGTGAAGTTGTTGAGCAAAAGGGAGATGAACTACAAGATGAAAAGTAGGGCTACCTAGTTCGCACTACATTATTAGAATACAAAATATTTCACAAATTTTCAAATAATATAAAAGTGTCAATACTATTTGGGAAATGTTGAATGAGGATGCAACTCCCATAAAAAAATTTCAAGGTTTGGCTGAGATGGGCAATAGATATTTTGAAAACGTTTATAAAGAACTAGAGAGGAAAAATATAGTTGATATTGTCAAAACAACTTCTTATGTTCCAAGACTTGTTTATGAAGAAGATAACTAGGTGATGTTTGAGGTTGTATCAAAGGATGAACTTTCTAAGTGTTTTCATATTTCCAAAATGATAATATTCCTAGCCTATAAAGGTGGACCATGGAGTTCTTTCTCAATTTCATTGAGATTCTAGATTATGACTTACTTTGTATGGCGGAGGAGGTAAAGATATTAGGGAAGGTCGTAGATTTTGCAATTCTAATTTTATTGCACTTATTTCTAAAGTTTATCATTCCAAATCTTTTGAAACTCTCAGATCTATTTCTCCATCTAATTATGTTCACAAGATTATATCTAAAATTATGTCTATCAAATTGAAGAAACTATTGTCCAAATTCATCTCTTAAACAATATGTATTTTTAAAAGGTTAACAAATTCATGAAGCCATAGGTTTGGCTCAAGTGGGATTACATACTATTAAAATCAAACATTTGTTAGTAATGGTGATCAAATTGGACTTATCTAAAGCTCATAACACAGTTTTTTGGCTTTATTTGAAATTACTATTCATTCATATTGGATTTAGTTTACCTCTAGTCAATTAGATCATGAGTTGTGTCACAAATGTAGGCTTATGCCATCCTTATCAATGTATTAGATTCACCTTTATTCAAACCTACAAAAGGATTGAGACAAGGGTTTCCATTGTCTCCATACTTATTTCTATTAGCGATTGAGCATGAAGTAGATGCATCATTGAATCCAAAAGGATAAGTAATATACAAGGAATCGAAATGGATGATAATGAATCTATCACTCAATTATCATTTGTGGATGATGTTCTACTATTTTGTAATGGACTTATAGAGGAGGAAAGGAAATCCCTTAATTATATAATAATGCTATTGGTATGGAAATTAACATCCATAAGTCTATTATGGTATTTAATGAAATTAATGAGAAGACATGTTAGGTTTTGAAGGATTTTTTCCCATTCGCACTCTTTGATTTCCAGGAAGGAATCATTCTTAAACATAATTTTTATGGAAAGAAAGACTAGAATTGGTTACTTTCTAAGATTGAGAAAATAATCAACTTTTGTTGCAATAGGTAGCTATCTATAGGAAATTGATTGTTATTATTGAAATCAATTTTAGAGGCCATCCCTATTTAATGGAACTCATTGGCTCATATTCCCAAAGAGTTCTAGAGAAATGGTAAGGACTTACTTTAGTTTTATATGGAAAGGGGGATCTTATAAGATAGGTACTCATCTAGACAAATGGTAGGTTGTTGCTAGATCTAAACACGAAGGAGACTATGGATTCAAGAACATTCATATTTTTGGAATATCTCATTTTGCAAAATATCTTTCGAAACTTATTTCAAAAGAAAGTATTTGGAAGGTAATTATTATTCAAAAATAAGTTATCCAAGATCATTATTGGATTGGATAAGAAATTATCATAAAATACTAACGAGTCTATCTAATCAATAAGAAGAATTAACACTTTATTTTCTAATTATTGGAAACTATATGGCTTGGAAAGTTAGTGATGGTAATAGGTAAGGGTTTGAGTTGATGTTATCATGGGGTGTTGAAATGAGGTTTATCTCCTTAATAATTTTGGATACATTTTCTACAACAAATAGGTACATGCACACCAAATTTGATAGAAAATACTATAGACACAAACATTTGGCACCAAGGATGGTTATCTCCCCATGAGATTGGTGCATCAGAAACACATGAGCAATCTTGTAATGCCTTCATCATCATGAACACGGAAGTGTCGATTTTCACTAAACACCAACCGATGGATCTAATATGATGGCCTACTCTACACATGAAAATAAACTCATCCACTCATCAATAGGTGGATAAACTCACATGATATTTTCCCCTTCACATAATCTCAACAATAACTTATCTACTCTTCAAGAAGTGGCCTCCCTTCACATGATAGTTACCCCTTCATAAAGTTTCAATGACAACTCATCCACTTATCAATAGGAGGTTGTATCCACACAATAAAAGCTTCATCCAGTCATCAACATGTGTATTCCCTCACACAAATGCACCCCCTTCATTCTTCATAGTGTCAAAACAACTATCTCCATCTTAGCTTGAATACCAAATTAGGTTTCTATATTTTCATGAAGCCTTGCAAATATGAAAGAAATGGGATCAATGGAATCATATAAATGATATTCTTTTATTACTATGAAGCCATGAACTCATGTAAAATATATATTGTTTCTTACAATGAATTCAATTGATATAATGCGGTTGATCTCATTTTATGTCATATGTGAGGTAGTTTTTCTACTATTATACTGTTACACTTTATTTACTAATTGTCAAACAACATAACTTTATTTGCTAATCCTTATTCTTTTGGTTTTCCCATGTACACTATCATTGCTATGGGTGTGTCAACTATTTGCAATTAATTAGATGATATATGGTTTGAATTAGTTGCATGCAATAGAATTAATGAAGATGGATGATTTCAAATATACAATGCCTACACCATACTAACTGATACTAACATGGTTTCTAGAGGGGTTGTCATATAATGACCCAATTTAAAATCTTGTAGAAATGTCAAAGATTGAAGCATGCTAATATAACCATACACCTTGAACCAAATGTTTACCGTTGATCTACCTAGATAAATATAGCTCGTAATGAACTCCATGATGATGTTCAAACCTAGTATCTACCATGCCCAAATTAATCTAGTAGTTGATTTCTGATAGGACCAAGATTGAAAATACTCAATAAAATTATATTATATCTAAAGCTAAAGTATCTCAAATTTTTATTTTTTGCTAATGATAGCCAAAGCATTGGTTCAAAATATTGATAAGTTGAGCATATGCTTACATAGGTCAATTCTTAACGAGTACAATATATCTTCATGTTCCAATGGAACTTCTAGAAATCTATGTTTTTTTGTTGGTTAAAATTACAATATGTGTTGGGGTTTCTGAATCCACCTAACCCACTTTTAAAAATATTCAATATATTGCTAGGAAACTTCTTATGGTTTTAAGATTTTAAGCCCATCAAACCCTAAATGGGATTTTTTCTTCCTCTAGAAAGTTATGGTTTTGTCAAAATGATTTAGTTTAAAGTTTTGGATTCTAAAGAAATTGTATTTATAGTTTCGCCTGGGGTTTTTTTGCCTGGAATGGTATGATATGATAGTTTTATAGTTCAAAACACTCAAATTCAAAAATAAGAAACTAAAATATTAAGAAATTATGTTTTACTTATCATTTTATCGAGATTATGGTTTATTGGAGAGTTTTGGTTTGTATGTTTACTCAAAATTTTAAAACTCATAAATTTATATATGAAGTTTTATTTATTCTTAATGAAAAATAGTAAACATTTTGTGTTGTTTTATTTTATTTAGTTTGTCATTATTAAATATATATAGATATTTTTTCTTGAAATTGTAATTGGAAATTGATAAAACTATTGTTTTTAAAATAAAAATGGACTTAACACTTTCTAATTGTATCTAACTTATAAACTGCAAGTGTTGTCGTGGGCCACATCAACCCTTAGCATAACTAGACTTTTAGGTGCCTTATCCCACTACTGTGAAGGCTTCCTACCAAATAGGACCCTTAAAAACCAATCACGCTAGTAGGACTTCACACATAAAATTTATATAACTAAAATTGTAAGACAAAAAAATGCCATTTGATAGGAATGAAACATTTGTATTCTTTTGGAATTGTGAAACTATAAGAAAAAAAAATGGCATTTTGGAAATAATGAAACATAGATTTTTTGGAGAAACTTTCTATAATAATAGTAATCAAACACTTTTTTCAAAGATACCTAATTAGTGTAATAATATCAATGGGTATTATGAAGAATATGGAAATGTCATAGATCAACAATACTTCCACCATGATGGCAATTGAAAGTGATATATGTAATAAGGACATGTAAACATCATTAAAACTGATATTCCAGTGAAGCATGAATCTGAAACTGTTAAGTTTTCTTAGTTGCTTAGATGGTATTATAAAACAATTTGCAATAGTAGGATATTGAAAGAACAACAAGAACAATAACATAAAGAACACAAATATTTTCCTCACGGAAACCACAAGGGAGAAAACCTCACAAAACTTCCTCATTATAGATCTCAACCAGAGCAATGTAAAACACAACTACTTCTCTCTTCTTCTTGGCACACTTATTATTCTCTCTCTTGAAAAATTGATTGAGTGAGTGTGTACAAATGAGGGGGAGCACCTCCCTATTTATATTTGTCTCTTGACTTGACCTAGAACCTAGCAGGGCCGACTTGTCTAGTAAGACACCAAAAATAATATTTATTATAATGACACTTGGGTACTATTGACCTGAATTACATACGTAGGTTTACATTGATTCTGTAAATGACTCTTACATGACCAAACTCATCTCCTGAAGGAGGAATACAATCAATACATCTGGAATATCTTTTGAAGTTACAATACTTTAGCACTCCCTCTTAACTAGGAATGTATTCAAGCAAGGTAGCAACTACTACCACAACTGTACATCTAACTAGTGAGTCTCTATGTGTCATAGGAAGTTTTGGAACACCATCATACATCTTTATAATCAATCTCAACATGAGAATACTAGATCATCTACTGCAACCTCAGTATGTACATACTGAATCATCTTCTATGTGTATTGGATCATCCTCTGCAACATCAGTATGTGGATACTGAATCATCTTCTGTGTGTACTGGATCATCTTCTGCAATATCAGTATGTGGATATTGAATCATCTTATGTGTGTACTAGATCACCTTCTGCAATATAAGTATGTGGATATTGAATCATCTTCTATCATATCAGTATGTGAATACTAAATCTTCTTCGTCCACATCAGTATGTGAATACTGGAACATCATATGCAACATCAGTATGTGAATACTGGAACATCATATGCAACATCAATATGTAAATACTGAAACAACAACAACATCATTATCATGTTAGTGCTAAAACAACATCATCAATAAATGCTAGATCATTCTCTGCATCATTGGCATAGAGATGCTGGAACATCATCATCATCAACATAAAAATGTTGAAACAACAACATCATTATCAGTATAGAAATACCGAAACTATCTCATTAACATCACAACAACATCAGTATGACTCATATTGAACATGCTACATCAGTCTAGGAATATTGAAACTATCTTATCAACATCACAACAACATCAGTATGAAAATATTGAACTTGCTACATTAGTATAGGAATATTGAAACTATCTCATCAACATCACAACAACATCAGTATGAAAATACTAAACCTGCTACATCAGTATAGGAATACTAAAACTACATCTTTCCCACTAACCATCTTGGAGCAGTATCTTGGTGAGTTCTCTGGTAGATCCATCCAGGAATTTTTTCTAACTTACTAACCCTTTTGAGTCAACAAGCCTAGTCAGATAGATGGATATTCCTAGGGACAAACAACCCTTATCTAGATTACTAACCCTCTTGGGCTAAACATGCTTAGCCATACATACTAATACCCCTAGGACCAATAGGCCTCATCTGACTTACTAACCCTTTCATGCCGACAAGCCTAGCTAGACTTACCCTACTCAAGGTTGAGTTACCACCACTGCATCATTCTACCATCTTCTTCACTCCCTCTTTCGAGGGATGTCCTTTCAGACTACGCCAATCTTGTCTCGAAAGTATTCAAACTTTACATGAGATAGAGGCTTAGTCAACACATCTTCCACTTGCTCCTATGTAGGAACATACTTGAGCTTTACAGCTCCCATCTGCACCATATCCCAGATGTAATGATATCTAACTTCGATATGTTTTGACCATGGGGGGTTCACTAGAAAGGGAAATATTATATCACGTCCATTCATATTGGGTATTTGAATACTCCTAGAAACCTCAAAAATATAATTCCTCGTATAAAAGGGTCAAGGGCAGGGGGGGGGTTTAGTTTGACATAGTAATATAAATATTGGGGGTTGTTTTATTTAGGTGGGATGAGGAATAAAATTCAATTGTGGGATGGATTCATACATATAAATTGGTCTTCATATATTTGGAGGTCACCCACAAACACCTATTTTCCCACCAATTCCTCCTATATCTCACACAAGGATGTGCCTTGTCAGATTCCTCATTAAACCCTCTCGACGACCTATACTTGGAGAACAAGTAGGAAATATGAAAGATTTTGGATCAGAATGTTAATAGCCATGCTACTCTAGCATGGATTACATGCATCGACTAAAGCCTCGATTACTGATTGTGTGTGTGTGTGTGTGTGTGTGTGTGTGTGTGTGTGTGTGTGTGTGT
>LPNX010586000.1:42961-262742 GCA_001517045.1 Pseudotsuga menziesii
TTGAACCCATGGTATTGAATTGCATATGATGTAAATAGCGTTAATAAATCGTGGTGTGGAGCTCAAGGCAAAGGCCCCACCATGGACGTAGTGTTTTATGTTTCGACAATTAAAATCGATGCCGACGGTTTATGTGCTATCCAAGAACAATATGTTTTGAGACATCATGTAACTATGCAATTAATAAAAATACCACAACTAGCTATGTGCCTCAATGTTAAAGAGATGGGGGAATTATTTCACAAGGAATAGGGAGGTGGGGAAACATTCAAACCCTTGAGCCAATGGGGAAAAGCCAAATGTCAAAGGGAAAACCCATGAAGTTGTCAAGTACCCATTTTGTCTTTTGTGCCCAGTCATTTAGAAATTGGTTGGGGAAGTTAATGCATGGGGATGGGAAGAGTATGGGAGTCAAATTCCAATTTGGGAAGCCACCCATTTTTGGAAAATGTGTTTTTAACTTCTTGGGCAAGTAAATTCTTGGGAATGCATTTCCATCCCATTATGGACCCATATGTTTTGCTCTCTCACGCAGTTTTGGAGATCCTGTGTGTTTCCTTCACGTTTTGGGCAGTTTACTTCTTTTTTCCCATGGTTGGGAATTCGTTTTGGGTAATTCCTATTGGTTGGACTCTCTCCTAGACGTTTGTCTATTGATTCTTCAATCCACGGCTGGGAAAATCCGTCTCTAGTATTGTTCACTGAGTGGGAGAAGAGACCCACGATTTTGGGGGTCTTACGAGGATGTTTTCCTTTCCTCGCGCAACTGAGCTTGCTAGGTGTTTTCCCATCAAGATTTCTATTGTTTCCTCATTGTTCCATACCCAGAAATTTGTTTGTGTGTTGCTCAGTGGTCAAGGAGCCAATATTTCCCTATTTGTGGGTGACTGGAGGTCGTTGTTTCTCCTGCTATTCCCAAAAACGTTTTTTGAGTTCAGATGTACGATTTGGGGGTTTATGGTGGACGAGTTGCTTCCATATTTCCCAAGATTAATTCCCAGAATCACATTTGCTTACCCAAGGTTGTTTCTCCCACCTGTCATTTCTGTTTGTGTTGCCAAATGTTTCTTTATAACCTAGAAATTGTATTTTGTTGGGAAGGGAATCCTTGTGTTGGCTTGTTTGAGTAAGTCCAAGGAACCCCTATGTTATTGGTTTGTTTCCTTAATAGCCTGTGAATCCCAATTGTTTATTGGCTTGGTTGGACAGTCTGTGAAACCAAACTATGTGTTGGCTTGACTGTGGGTGTTTGGTCTTGCTGTGTGTAAGCCATTTGTTCCCTAGTTTCTTGTGAAAATCATGCCCAGCTTGGGGGTGGCAGTGATGCTAAGAGATTGATGGGCACAGTGGCCTATGGTTGGGTGGAATGTTGCAGCGACATAGCTAGTTGCGGGGAATCTTCTTCTCAAGATAAGTATTTCTTGTATTTAACTCTGCAACTGTATTTGTTTTGTAAATTATCATGAACATGTTGAATGCTTGAATGTGAATGAATGCATTTGCTTCCATTGTTTAATGAATTATACATCTGCATGTGTGTGTACTCACCTCAATGCATTTTTTTTTATATGTTATGGGGCTAGATTTCCCATTTGATAGCAGCAACAATGTACGTCGCGTCCTATCCATCGTCAAGATGAGGGGTGGGGACGTAACAATTTTTAAAATATCTATGTTAAATAGAGTTTTATGTAATATTAAGTAAAGTTAAATGTAGAAAGTGATTGTATACAAGATGGTCAATTAAGGTAGATTAAATTTAGCAAAATGGATAAGATATATTTCATTAGGACTTAAGTTTTTCCTAATGGAATATTTCAAGTTTTTAAAACATGTTTAAAATTTTCTTCATACATTTTTCCCTTGAATCAATACTATTTATTTGTTGTAGTTTATTCTTATTGGAAATCAAGTGTTTGTTCACATATTGTCTCAATAAATAAAATGCAATGAAATGCAGGGAAGTACATCCTTGAACGGGTTTCAATTTTTCATTTTTATGGAGTTTAATTTATTAATCTTATACAAAACATGATCTATCTATGGTTATATTTGTATTTACATGATATAAAACTGGTATATCGGCATGCTGTGGTGTTAAAAATCTGCAATTCTCATATTTTCTAAGTCAATGACTATTGGACTAACATTCTTTGTTATGTTGATCTCTTGACTGAGTTTCTTTTTACACATTTTTCCTTCCTCGTTACTTTTTTGTTGGGTCTTCCACTATCCAATGCTACAAATTGATTAGTCTCTCATGCAACACCAGTGTGATCATTATTAGCATTCTATTGTTATTTTACTTAACATCATGTTTTCTTATACTAAGATGTGTTAGGGCTCTTATTTGTTACAACTTAATAATATGATATAAATGGGGTATTAAAATGGGTCAATAAAAATGGATACCTACAATACCTGCTGAAACTAGGGGTTTTCTTTATTGGAAAGGTATATTGGGAGGGGGGTTCAACAATACTATTTTAGGAGGAATTTCCCAATTTTTCGTGAAATTAGCGATATTATTTAATATCTTGTGAACAATCGTGCTATGTAACAAGTTCACTAAGTGAACCCCCTGTGGTTTTGACTTATCGTCAAACATCGAATTTTATGTCATCTTAATACAACTCTAATTATCACAAAGGATATCAGTCACATTTATCTCTGCATCAAATAATCTTGTCAACATCTTGTGAAGCCATACTTACTCGCTATAAGCTGAGCACGCTGCAATGTATTCAACTTCTTTCGTGCTAAGTGCAATATTGGACTTCTTTCTACTGAAGCATGATTTCATGCTTGATACCAAACTAAAACAATATCCCGAAATGATCTTTCTATCTTCGGCTCTCCCTGCCCGATCTGAATCTGTAAATCCATCTAATCTAATCTCACCATTTGATGCATATCTGAGACCATAGTCTAAAGTCCCCTTTAGATACCCCATCACTTGTTTTGCTCCTACTATGTGATTATGTTTGCGATTCACCATATGTTGACTTAGAGTGTTTACAACAAAACATATATCTAGTCTTGTATTGGTTAAGTACATTAGAGAACCAATAATCTATCTGTATAAGGTGACATCTATTGTTTTTGAAGTGTCATCATTCAATAGCTTCAAATTTGTTGTCATCGGAGTAGTCATAGCCTTGCAATCTATAATCCCAAATATCTTTAGGATTTCTACTGCATATTTTCCTTGCTTTAGGAAAATATCTTCTGGATACTACCATACTTCAAGACCTAGAAAATAGTGCATCATTCCAAGGTCTTTCATCTCAAATTTTGCAACGGGCTTCTTATTACATTTATTGATGGGTTTATCTTCGGCTGTTAAGAATAGATCATCTACATACAATAATAATATCATAATTCCATCACCCTCAACTTTATAGTAGAGGTTGGAATATAATTTACTCTTGGTAAAGCCCAAACTCATCAGGAATCCATCAATTCTTCCATACCATGCTCTAGGTGCTTTCTTTAACCTGTACAATGCCTTCTTGAGTTTACATACATGATTTTCCTGATCATATTCCTCAAAACCTTGTGGTTATTCGATATATACTTCTTCTTCTATCAATCCATTTAGGAAGGTTGTCTTTGCATCCATTTGATGTAACTTCCACTTCATATTGGATGCAAAGGAAAGGATGGTTCTAATTGAGGTGTACCAAGACACTGGTGCAAAGGTATCTTTATAGTCGATTCCCTCCTTATGGGAGAATTCGTGAGCTAAGAATCTTGCCTTGTGCTTCTCTATACTACCATCTATTCAATGCTTTGTCTTGTAGATCCATTTTGAGGATACCACTAACTTGTCCTTTTGTCTACGTACTATTTCCCATACATCATTCTTTATAATGGATTGGTATTCCTTGACCGTAGCATCAACCCATTCCTTCTGCTTTGTTTCTTCTTCAAAACATGTTGGTTCTTTATCAATGAGATCACACATCAAAGCAACATAACTAAGGTATTCCTTTGCCTTCTTTCTTTCTCTGATGGTTCCTTCTAGGACACCATCTATTTTTGCTTCTTCAATTACTTCACGAGCCAAGGAAGGCCTTCTCTTATATGAGATTATTTCACTGGGAAAGTATTAAGGTCTCTGAGGTTCTTTTATGTCATGATACTTAGGAATATGTTCTTCTTCTTCATTTCTAACTGGTTTAGGACCTTCTGCAGCTCTGGGAGTTCCATGCTCCTCTTCATCTTCCTTGTCTTTCTTTGAATTTCTGAAAGTTGTATCTTCATCAAAGGTGACATCTTTTCTTAGTTCAATTTGATGACATCCCTAGATATAGATTCGATAAGCTTTTGATTGCTCACTATTTACTAAAAACAATCCCTTATTTCCCGAAGGGTCTAGCTTTGATCTTTTCTCCTTGTGAATGTGTATGTATATAGTACAACCAAATATCTTTATATGACTAACTTTAGTATTTTCTCCAGTAAACATCTTTTCTAGAATATTGTTTCCAAGGGTACTATGGAAGATTATATTATGTACATATATTGTTGTTCTGGATGCTTCTTCCCATAGGTACATAAGTAGATATTGATCATGGATCATAGCTTTTACAACTTCCATGATAGATCTATTCTTTCTTTCTGCCACACCACTTTGTTGTGGATTATAGGGAATGGTGAGCTCCCTCTTGATCCTAGCTTCTTTGCAGTACTCATTGAATTCACTTGATGTGAATTCTCCTCCATTATCTGATCTTAAGATCTTGATCCTCTTTTCAAAGAGGTTTTCTACAAGGGCCTTAAACTCTTTGAACCTTTCAAACACTTCATCCTTCTTCTTCAAGAAATAGATCCAATTTTTGTGGGAGTAGTCATCAACAAAAATAAGCATAGTAAACATACCGGCTTAATGAATTAGTTTGCATTGGCCCGCATATATCTAAATGAATAATGTCTAAGATACCTTTTTCTTTTTTATCACTATTTGTATAAGGGTTCTTATTATTATTTCCTTGTGCACACTCCTTCATGATCTTTCTGAATCTCTGGTAAACCTGTCACAACCTTGCTCACAATTGGCAATGCTTTGTAATGTATATGAGCAAGTCTTCTATGCCATAGCTCACAGTGGTTTTATGGTACTAGTCATCAATGCTGAGTCTACATGTCCCTTTAATCTGTAGATTCCTCCTTCTTCAACTCAAATCACTACTGCATCATCTATAGTTTTTCATTTTGACCACATGATGACTTCTCCATCCACAAAAGAAACTATGAACCCTTTATTATCTAAGGATGAGATAGAAAGAAGGTTCTTCTTTAATCTTGAGACATACAAGACATCCTTCATCCATCCTTCTCCCATTTATTTGATTGGATATTGGTAATCATATCCAAGCATTACTTTGTGTGGGTACTCATTTTGTACAAGAAATAGTGAGTCCTTTTAACCTGCCGTGTGCTTGGAGACACCACTATCTACTAGCCTGGTATCATTCCTTGGTGAGACTGAACATGTGAGTGTAGAGATCAAGACATATTCTTTACATGAATCTGCATTTTCCTTAGCTCTTTCCTCATCTTCTTGATCATTTTCAAAAGTAGCATGAGCCTGAAATATTTTGTTCTTCTTATTGACTCGTTCTGTCTTCATGGGACAATTTATAGCAATGTGTCCCATCTTATGACAAGTGAAACATTCATAATTTGAGAAGTATTTCTTGGACTTCTTAAACCCTTGAGATTTTCTAGGAGGATGGTCATGACTCTTTCTTTTTTTCTTTCCTTTGGTATGGACTACCAAAGCTTGATCCTCATTTTCATTTATCTTCTCTTCTTTGGTTTCTCTTCTTTCTTCTTCTTGAACACATTCTTCCCATAACTTTCAAAACTTGGTCGGTCTTCTTCTTGAACAGATTCCTCGAATAACGGATTCCCAATCTCTTAGAATACCATTCATGGTGGTCATTACAATTTATGTTTCTTCAACATATCACCAATTGCTTCCAAATGCTCCTTGATTTGAGATACTCTTGTGAAATATGATTGCATCGTTTCTGACTTTTAAGCCCTTACACTTTTGAGGTGACTCCTCAAGGTCATTTTTCTATTGATATTTCTTCCTTAAAATAAGTTGGATAGAGCATCAAACATTTCCTTTGTTGTCCTCCTTAAGAATAGTTGAGGAATAAAGTTATATTTTGATGGATTTAGCTATGATCCTCTTAGCCTTGATCATACCATTCTTGTATTTGGGTTTTTCTTCATCTTCTTCTAGTTCTGCAACTTCCTCTTTTATAAATCCTTCTAGATCATATTCTTATATGATGAGCATGATCTAATACTTCCATGCTCTGAAGTTTTCAACACCCTCAAGCTTCTCCTCTAGCTTGGTACTCTTTGTCATCTTTTAACAGAATGAGAACTTCAAATGGAATTAGAGGAAGTAATACTTACTTGATGAATACAACTTCTAGCTGACGTTCTTTGGGATTACCTAAGATTTGGTGAAGAAACCCTAATTTTTTAGTTAAGATCACTGGCAGGGATGAGTGATTGAAAATATCTGCCTTCCCGGGGAGAGCTAGACTGTATCTTTCTTTCTCTAAGCTTGATGATGGAGTCTAAGGAAAACTAAAGCCCTAGTTCTTCCTGGCAGCAGTGTCTGGTCCAAAACCGAAACTTCTTGGAATTCAGTTCCATTTTCACAGAAAGATGTGCCCTTCTGGGGCGAGTTGAGTGATCCCTCTTTTCTGGTTGATCTGTCGAGATATTTGTTCAGAATGAAAAACCCTAGCTGTGTAGTGTCTCCTTTCAGGGTGGATTTGATATCATGCTAAGTTTTCTTAATTGCTTAGATGATATTCTAAAACAATTTTCAATAGTAGGATCACTGAAAGAAAATCAAGCACAGTAACACAAATATTTTCCTCGGGGAAACAACAAGGGAGAAAACCCCACAAAACTTCCTCAGTATAGAACTCAACCAGAGCAGTGTAAAACCCAAGACAACTACTTCTCTCTTCTTCATGGCACACTCATTCTTCTCTCTCTTGCAAACTTGTTTGAGTGAGTGTGTACAAATGAAGGGGATTTCCTCCCTATTTATATTTGTCTCTTGACTTGACCTAGAACCTAACAAGTCTGACTTGTCTAGTAAGACACCTAAGATAATATTTATTATAATGACACTTGGGTACTATTGACCCGAATTACATCTGGAGGTTTACATCGATTATTTCAATTACTCTTACATGACCAAACTCATCTCCTAGAGGAGGAATGCAATCAATACATTTGGAATATCTTTTGAAGTTACAATACTTTAATAGGAACCACCTTGTTGCGCCGTGAGGCACTCTACAATGCAGCATGGGGTAGATCTTGTAATGTTATGTAACGTTATTATTTTGTTAATAACAAAATAAGAAAAAATAAAAATTTTAATTATCCACCAAAATAAATGTCGGCCAGAAAAACAACCTAATATGGGGGAGATGGTGTAATGTTCCTACCTAACAAAACAATAAAAATAAAAAAATTAATTATCCGCAAAAAAAATGCGGGTCAAAAGAAAAAAAAATGGGGGAGATGTTGTAATGTTCCTACCTAACAAAATAATAAAAAATAAAAAATTGAATTATCCGCAAAAAAAATGTTGCCTTGCACATGGCTTTAAAACCATGTGCAAGGCCTCCTAAACATCCCATGGTTTTATTGTACATGGTTTAGGCGGGCCTTGCAAATGGTTTTAAAACCATGTGCAAGGCCTCCTAAACAACCCATGGTTTAACTGTACATGATTTAGGAGGGACTTGCAAATGGTTATAAGACCATGTGCAAGGCCTCCTAAACAACCCATGGCTTTATGAGGGCCTTGCACATGGTTTTAAAACCATGTATGGGGGAGATGTTGTAATGTTTGTTCCTAACAAAATAAAAAATATTATATGTCTGCCATAAATAATATTAAATATTAATAATAAAAATATGTGTCTTTTGGTTTGAATCAAATCATTGGTTGTATATAGGACACACCAAAGTTGTGAGCTCCTTTGAGTGCAATAACTAAGAAGAGGTTTGCACCTCGAGAGATTTGATCCCTCTCGGCGCTTGATGGAGCCTAGGATTTGGATCTAGGCTAGTATTTCCTCATTAGTCTGATGTGCACATCCATTTCCTAATCTTTGAAAGTAGACACGCTAAGATGCCAAATTTCTCCACGTCATATATTAGAAATTTATAGTTTAATTATGTTATGGACCCTTGGATTCATTTTGATAATCAATTTAGTGTGTAGGGATTGAGAACATACTTTCCATGAAAAAAACAAATATGTGCATTGTTCCATCTCATAATCCTTGAGTTCTAGATGGAAGTTTGAATCAATGGTCTTGGAGATGTTGTATCCTTGTCTAGTGGAGGTAAAAGCATCCATATAAAATATTTGAAAATATTTTGCATCATAAAGGTTGATTTATTTTCCTTTTTTTATGCCTCTCCTCCATCAATTTCGACCCTTTAGGTGCATCCCTGATTACATTTTGCTTCATCTTCTCTTCTAAAATTTGGTACATTCTCTTGGCCTTTGCTAATACTTTCTTCTTACCTCGAGAATTATGTTATTAGACACCATTCTTAATTGGGAAAGGGAAAATTAAAAGTATTCTAATGGAATTAGAATATACATTTAATCCTGAACAAAATTAGGGCCTAAATGGTAAAATAAGAACCTCGGTTGTCATGACAATGAGAAAAGTGCCTTTTTTTTAGAAAGGATGCAAGAGTGAAGTAGAAAGATGTAGGATTTTAGTTATATTTTATGTATCTTTTGTTTACAAAGATATGAGACATTATGGAAACTTATAACATGTTATAAATGTGTTGTCATGAATGCCAAACATGGTGCCATTGATGTTAAACATTATGTTGAAGATGATCAAATTTGATGATACCTATGATTCATGGTAAACAATTGAGCTACTTGAAGTTGGAGTTCCTATAGATACGTCAATACAAAATGGAATGAAGGGAATGAAGGGAGATACTAGAAGTTGGAATTATTATAGTAACTTCCATACAATAAGAACACAGTACACCACTGAAAGTAAGAGTTGCCATAGTGACGTCTATACAAACAAGAACCATTTTGATACTGGAAGATGGGAATGTTAACACTAACACCATGATCAAAGAAACTCTCATGATTTCAGTCATGATAATGAATGACCTCCAAGTCAATCCTATTGTGCTAAGGTGAAAATGATCATAGACCGTGGGAAATACATCTCATGATTCCCACAAGAATTATAGTTTTGAAGTGAAAAGGAATTTAGTATGGTGGGCAATCAACAACCGTGTAAGTCGAACCTCTCTCATGCATTTGATCCTACGAAGTGTGTAATGGATTCAATAAGGAACAATTATGTTATTGGCATGGTGAGTGTTTTGAATGACTGATATAGAATAACAACATTGAAATCCTAATGACATAAATAAAATACCGATGTAACGGAAGCCGACATAACCAGATTAATTATGAGCTTGCTAAGCAAAAAATCAAGATTACGATTGATCTATAAATATGACCAATCGATTTGGATTGTGTGTGGTTTTGTATTGTTATGGAGGAAAAGTAAGTGTGGAGAACACCAAATAAAGAACATGAGCTGCAAGAGATTGTGGGAGAATAGAGCATGAACCAATAAAGTGAAGATAGGCTCTAAAAAGTTGAAGTAAAACTGTAGGAAGGAGATAAAGAAGAGCGATGATATGAGGATAATATTTCAGTCTTTCTGAATCATTTTGATAGGATTGAGAAGGAAAGAATAAGGCAGCAAATTGAAGCATGTGAACAAGGTAAAATGAGTTGTCAAAGATGAAGGCACAAGGGGATGTATGATGTTGTAGAAGGAATGTGATTTTCAAAGTCCTTTAGGTACTATTTTGTGGGTTGATCTTTAAAGTATTCTAGGTTCCTCGTGAAGAGTTAAATTGGGGAAACTAGTACTTGGTAATAGCATCTTGATGACTAAGTGTTAAGAACTGTTAACGATGTAGTTTAAGCATTTGCTGGTGATTTGAAGAAACTAATTACAAGACTAAGGAAGGTAGATAGGTTAAGTTGAAGATATCATTTAACAAACTAAAAGACATATTTGAAATTTATGTGATGATGTGGTGGAGATAGCTTTGAACAAAGTGTGAGACATACTGTAATATTGTGTTTAATGCCATATACAAATTAGGTGTGACTTGAAGTGCTTGTGAAAATGTGTTGACAAAGAGATTGAGGGAAGGTTCGAAGACTGTTTAAAATAGAGTATCGCAGAGTTTCATTAGAAGAGAAGAGAAGAAATAAGTTAACTTGTGCTAAAGTGAAAAGTAAAATATTTAGTGGTAGAGGTCAAGGTGGACCATTAATATCTCACTAAAGAACTTATCCGAGGGTGTTGAATCATCCTTTTAGTCAAATTTGAAGAAACTAGGGGGTTTTAGTTGTTGATGTTTTGTTTAGCATCGAAAAATATTTTTATTGTATTTTACCAAGTCATAACACTAAAAGAATAATTTTAAAACATACTCTCATACAATTCAAGTGAAAATATTTAATTCGGCCCCACATAAATCACTAGGAAAAAATGCCCTAGTCACCTGGTAAAACTGCCCTAGTCACCAAGTAAACTTCCCCAAAATTGGGTAAATCATCCGCATTGAAGTCAACCCAGTTAGTGAAAAAGTCAACCAAAAAAGAGTATAAATAAGGAGGGTGCATTACTCATTTGTTTTCATTTCCCCAATTAAACAATTTCCAAATAAGACCAATGTTTCACCAACCTACTAGTTATGTACGTGGGGATGGAAGCATAAATGTTGGAATAAAGGGGCTATATGACCCAAAAGGACTTTATTTTACCATATTCTCTTTAAAATGTGTCTCATAAATAATAAATTCTAAGAAAATAAGGTGGCATTGATTCATGACGACACTTGGAAGATTATGGAGCCTCTGGGTGACTAGATTCCCCACACACTTGGAATGATCTTCATCCAAATTTGAACATATGGGTAATGTAACATTATTGGAGGGTGATATGGTGTCAAATAGCATATAATGAGCCAAGTAATTCAAATTAGTAAAGGAGAGTGACTCCCATGAAAGAGGAAGAGACTAAAAGACAATGTGTGCCACATGGAAGGAGATTCCATGCACTCTATGACAACAAATGATGGAAGATTCTATGACAACTATGACAAATCCAGACCTGATTCCAGACATGTGAAAAATATGACATGACAGGGCTAAAAATAGCCACCAAGAGGTTGAATTTTGGATTTAGAGACAACCATTCAAATTATGGAAATAATTGGAGCATGAAGAGGAAGACAAGTGTCATAGGAGTTACTAAACCCCTAAGATGAGTTGGAGGAATCCCATGGAGGTAAATTAGACCTTAAGAGGCCTCATGAATTTAATAAAAGTATTCCATGATGAAGGAGAATATATTTTGATCATTTTTTAATTGGCCTTTGGCATTTTGGAGATCTTTTGTTTGTCCATTACACAGTGAGTGTTCACTCTCCCTCGTGAACCAATTTTGAAGGAGTTGGATTCGTTTCCAAGTTGGTCGATGGAGAGGCCATTCATACCTATCAATGGATATTAATTAAGGAGTCTTATTTTCAGGTTTAATTTCCATATAGTTTGAATTCTCATCTATCTCCCTATTCTCACATTCCTTCTTCTCCATTCCCCCACACTCTCATGTTGAGGGCACACTTGTTGAGTGGTGATTACTCTTTTATAAGTACATTTGATGCCCAATTATTGATATATGATGTATTTATATTTAATATAATTTCCATATTCTCCGTAAGTCAAAATATAATACATACATGTATGTAAGGCTTGCATTCCCATGCTCTTGCATGACTAGTTTTCATGGATTTGGATTCAATCTTGAAGTAGGTTTATATCAGATTTGTATGAGGGATATTCTCTTATTTGTATGATGTGCCAGCCATATATTATGTATTAATGTGTAATTTCATGTCCCTATTCTCTGTATCTCAAAATCCAAGAAACCCATATGTGAAACGCTTGCAATTCCATGCTATTAAATCACTAGTTTTCATGTATTTTACTCCCATATTGAATGAGTTGTATACCAGACTTGTATGAATGGATTATGATGTTTAATACTATTGGGTAATATATTTTTATGTTGTATATGGTCTCTATATTTCACATCCTTATCTGAACCTTTAACTCTACCTTTCATATGTCAAAATCGAGCTAGTTATGCAATTTCCCTGAAAGTGGTCATGCAACTATTGCACTTTATAATTATTTTATAGAGATAATACCCATGATTTATTACAGCCTGTAATGATGTATTATATTCATCCCCATACTATTTTCTCAAATTTGGTAGGTTAGTACTGCATTTGGAGAGCCAAAAGTGTCATCTACCCTTGGGGGTTTTAACATCGATTTCCTAGTATTTGTGTCCTTTTTTATCTATAGCCAAAATAAAGTTGTAGAAGAAATTGGAAAGTGTATGAGAATTAATATTATGGATTAGGATTTCCTAATATCCCTAAATCTCTTCCATACAGAATTTCAAGTCATTTGGGTTTCACTAGTATAAAGCTAGAAATTGGCCAAAGTTGTGCAAATTTGAGTAACATGCAAAAATGAATTTCTGATTCAAAAATTGAGTGTCTAATTCCTTTTATTAATTTTTAAATCAAATAGTATCACTCCATAATTATTTTGGAAATATTCGGTGGTGTTTGCAACCAAACCAAGAAGGACTAGTTGACCACATTTTCCTAGTAAATTTGCAGTGTTTCTCCTTAACTCCAAAAAAGGTAAAATAGGTATAAATTTAGATAAAAAGTGTCTATAAACCACCTTGGGATGTTTTAAGACTCACAATAACATTCCCTTTCAAATTTGGGACCATATGGTGTCAGTTGGAACTCATAGAGTCGTGACTAGTTAAGCTTGAATTTGCCCAAATTGTAATTTTCTCCAAAATTCCAAGAAGGGACATTATAGTTGTATCATAGCGTGGTCCTTGCAACTGTGCATTAAGACCATCTATTTAATAAAAAAATCCATCCATATATTACTATTATGAATACTCCTCTGAATATGATTATGAGCAATATGAAGAAGAATGTGAATGGTATGAAGAAGAGTTGCCATCTTGCAACACTTTTTACAATTTCATAAGGGATGAGGGTTATTCTTATGACCCTGTGTATTATGAATATTTATGTTCCCAACAAAATAGATATACTCCTATGGATGAATTATAAATATTGAGGGAAACATGTAAAACTTTACCCCAACAATATCAAGCATATCTTAATGTGATGGGAGAGGCATCTAAGTGTTGAGTTTGGTTGTCATTGATGTCAAAGAAGTCCATTAATGACAAAGGAAGTGATGATGTAGCATGTGTAATGAGGATGTAAATTCACATGTTGGTGTTCTGGAACTATCATGAATTTATTGTTACAAACTGACATCATTCTTGAAAAGTGGCAATTTGGTGAAAATCTAGAAATTTACAAGTATGGGAAAATTAGTCAAAACTGCTCTAGGAAAATGCATGCCATAATTCATAGGTTAAGGAAAATTCTTGCCCTATATTTTCAGGATAAATATTGTTGAACTAGATACCTGAACATCGTATCATTTTTATTTAATACTATTTTAGGAAAAAGTAACAGGTCTACCAAAATGGAGTTTCAAGCAGTTTTACTATTTTGTCGTTTTGAAAATTAGTAAAAACGGCTCTAGGAAAATTCACGCTCGATCTCAAGTATTGATGATAAAAATTAATATGATACTACCATGTTGTATCTTGTTGATGGTTTCATCTAACCATGGTATCATTTCTCCTAAATAGTGCTTGATGACAAAGTTACAGGTCTTCCAAAATAGGGTTTTAGACTATTTTGCACCAGTTCAGTAAAATGCCTGTAAAGCTGACTAAGTAGCCTCTGTAAAATGCCTTCCATTTCATGTATATGATGGATTAAATTATTCTAAAGGTACAATCCTCTATATTTTTTATTGGTTAATCTAACCATCTTTTGTCCAATAATTCTATGTGGGTGAATATACTAGCCCGCCAAAAGTGCCTTCTGGCTTCATTTGCATTGTTTCAGTAAAATGCTCTCCAAGGAGAGAGGATGAGGTTTTCGAGGATGAAATTGGAATGGACGGAATCGGAATTTTGTTCTTCATATTATGGATGCTTCATATTCCAAGTTTGATGAAAATAAAAATACACCTTAGTAGATGTTGGGATTGACAAAATTGCTAAAACCAATTTTAAAAGGCCATTTGCAAATGCCAGCCAAATGTTGTCTTTGTGCCAATAAATTCATATAGTGATATGAAATTGTTCCTTGGTAACTTGTCTGCCTATCCATGGTATCATAATTCTCTCTGGTGGTCACACGTGATAAATATAAGCCTTCCAAGTTGAGAAAAAGTATGGTTGTATGTCTGAGTGTTAAACACAAGAAGTCTGAGAGGCCATTTTGAAATATCTGCCAGATGTTGTATTTGTGCCAATAAAATCATCCAATTCCATGAATCTATTCTTTAGTGAACTTTCCATCTAGTAATGGTCTTAGTTCTCCATTTGGTGATCACACGTGTGAGATATAAACCTTCTAAATTGAGAAAAAATCTGAAAGGCAAGATAATTCAGGCATTTCTAAGAAACTACTTCATGCAAAACAAAAAGAAGAAACATGTAAATGAAATGAAAACCTAAAGATGGAGGAGGTTGAATGTTTTATCTATGTTGAAGGGAGTATTTAGTAACAAATCTAAAGAATGCAAACATTAATATTTCAAGAGATATAATTAATAAGAAAAGGCAGGATTGTATAAATTATAAACAGAAATTCTGAAAAAACATGTTTATTATTAAAACATAATTTAAAATCATGAAGTAGAGATATAATTCATAAAATAGAGAATATTATTATGATTAATAAAAGACATGACTTTATAACAACAAATTAAATTAATGAAAGGGCACGATATTGAAAAGGTGTGTTTGGTGAAAGGGTATGATCTTCAAATGAAAAGACACAAGTTTCCAAGAATGAAGAAATTTGATGAGATGTGTGTTAAAGGTATTTATAAATAGAGTTTCAAAAGGAAGAAGGTGTCTCTATAGTTCATATCAATGTAAAGACAAAGACCAAGCAGTGACAGAATTTGAATAAGATCTAGAAGACTTATAAAATCATAATAGGGTGGCAGGGTGGTGCTAGGGCAGGTTGCAAGCCTGCAGGGAGGTTGTAGCCTCCTTTTAGTAGTGGTTGGAAAACAAGTATGTTGTAGCAGACAAAAAAATTATGGGGTGTTGTAACATCCCTATTTGTTGGAGCAGGTGAAAAATCTGGGGTGTTGTTGCATCCTTTCTATAGAAGCAAAAAAAAAATTGTAAATTCATCTTATTAATGAGTTTGCATTTACGGTTTGCTATTTCAGGTTTCCACGATAAAATTATATGTCCTTACTTGTTTTTTATTCATTGTTTTATTTAAATACTAATTGTTTAAAAATAACTAAAAGAAGGAAATATTGATTCACCCCTCCCCCCACTCTCAGTATTGCTGGATATTCCAACACTAAGTCTTACCCTTTTGAAGACTTTGGTGAGTGGTTGTTTGGATATAGGCCTAATATTGCAAATGTGGACTCATTAAAGAAAAATCATCCTACTTATGAAAAGAGCAAAGATTTATCCTACCCTATAAATGAGGAAGCTATAAAAACTTATAAGGACATCACGTGGAAGAAATTGTGTTCTAAAGGAGAGGAAATCCAAACCTATAATTGGATATGAATGAAGGTTTTTTAGTTATAGGTTGAAGGTCCATATAGTTAAAATTCTCATCTATCTCCCTATTCTCTCATTCCTTTTCTCCATTTCCCCCCACTCTCATGTTGATGGTGCACTTGTTGGAGTGGTGCTTTCACTTTCATGAGTATATTTGATTCCCAAGATTGGGTATATGATGTATGTCTTTGTACTCGTATGTCTATATTCTTTGTAATTCGAAATATCAGAAATCATGTGTGAAAGGCTTGCATTCCCATACTCTTGAATGACTAGTTTTCATGTATTTGGCTTCCATTTTAAAAGAGTTGTATATCATATTTGTATAAGGAATTTTCTATGAGTTTGATGATTATTTGGAAGCCATAAATTATGTGTTACTCTATAATTCCATGACGATATTCTCTTTATCTCGAAATCCAAGAAACTCCAGTGTGGAAGTCTTTCATTCCCATGCTCTTGAATAACTAGTGTTTATGTATTTGGCTTCCATTTTAAAAGAGTTGTATATCATATTTTTATAAGGAATTTTATCTAAGTTTGATGATTAAGGGGAAGCCATAAATGATTTATGAATCTGTAATTCCATTACCATATGCTCTGTATCTCGAAATCCAATAAACTCCAGTGTGAAAGGCTTGCATTCCCATGCTCTTGAATGACAAGTTTTCATGTATTTGGATTCCACTTTGAAAGAGTTATTTATCATATTTGTAGGAAGGAAATTCTCAATTGTTTAATGCTATTGAGGAATCCATTTGTATTCTATTTAGGTTCTCTATATTTTATGTCATTATCTGAACCATTCAATCTACTTTTCATGCGCCAAAATTGAGCTATTAATACCATTTCCTCTGAAGCAATTTCACAGAAAGTTGTTATACGAATGTTGCGCTTTATAACCAGTTTGAAGAGCTCATAACCATGATTAATGATATAAACTGATGCATTATATTCATTCACATACTCCATTATAAAATTGGTAGGGTCGTACTTGAGTTGGGAAGGCAATTTGGCTCTCACCCTTGGGGGGAATTTGACCTCATTTTCCTAGTAAATTTGCCCATTTTATTCTTAGCCCCAAATAAAGTTCTAGAAGCCTAAATTCAGATCCTAAGTTCTCATGGGTCATATTTTAATGTTCTAATACTCACCATATCATTTAGTTACAAATTAGATACCATTTGGAGTCAATTGGAACCCCCTAGAGTCATGACTAAAAAATCTCGAAATTAGCCAAAATTGTGCAAACTTGAATAACATGTCAAATGAGTTTTCTTATTCTACCATTGAGTGTATGAGTTATTTTAGGATGTTTTAAATCCCATAGTATCCCTCCACAATATATTTGGAAAGGTTCAGTGGTGTTGGGAACCAAACCAAGAAAGACTAGTTAAGCTTGAATTTTCCCAACTTGTAATTTTCTCCAAAATTACAAGTAGGGACATTACATTGGTATCAGAGAATGGTCTTTGCACCTGTGCATTAATACCATCCATTGAATTAAAATTTTCATCCATGTATTACTATTATTATGACTCCTCTAAAGATGATTATGAGCAATATGAAGAATAATGTGAATGGTATGAGGAAGAGTTTCCATCTTGCAGAAACACTTCTTACAATTTCATAAGGGATAAGGGTTATTCTTATGACCCTGTATATTATGAAGATGTATGTTCCAAACTAACATGAGCTAATCCTATGGATGAATTAGAAATATTGAGAGAAACATATAAAACTTTACCCCAACAATATCAAGCAAATCTTAATGTGATGGGAGGGGTACCTAAGACCTACCCTTTTGAATACTTTGTTGAGTGGGTGTTTGGATATAGGCCTAATTGTACTCATTAAATAAAAATCTGCCTACTTGTGAAAAGATCAAATATTTAACATGCCCTATAAATGAGGAATTTATAAACACTTTTAAGGACATCATGTGGAATATGTGGAAGAAATTTTGTTCTATAGTAGATGAAAAGAGCTTAGATACACCATTAAAGGAAGAGGCAAAGATTGATGAATTGGATCATAAATCACCTCGATGTGATTTCATAGAAGAACATGAAGAGGAAGGTGAAGACAAGCACATAATCTTTACTGATGGGGGTTTTGTAAATAAAAGAGAATCTATTGATGGATCCTTGAACTATGAAGGTGTACCTACTGATGGGTGCTCACAACTCTATGTTGGTGACATAGATATAAGATTTGAAAATGTTGTTGCATTACAAATTTATCATAAGAATGAAGATGAAAACCTTGTGATAGATAATGAAGAACCAATATCAACTTCCCCATCACCACTTGAGATTCAAGAAGTTTATCAAATGAAGAAGAAAGAAGAAGAGAAGGTTCGCTCTCATGAACCATCCTTCATTGAAGGGTCTTTGAATATTAGTGAAATGAATATACATGAGGCCCTTAGAATACTCCATGACACTCAAGAATTGGTATCAAATTCTTTTTGTAAATTTTCTTCATTGGAGGATCCATCCTTCCTTGAAGACATGGAGAAGATTCAAAGAGCAATGTGCAACATCAAAGGTAATTTTATGTATTTTCTTTTTTATATTAACAATGTGGTTGATCTTAGTGAATGGTCACATGACGCATACTTGAAGAATAATGAGGATATTCATAAGCTCAAAATTCAAAATGAGAAACTTCTTAAGAGGTTTCAAGATACCTGTTCTTCCTCCTATGTTTCAGATTGTTTGGAGGATTATCATGACATGATGGATCATGAGAAGCATGGAAAATTACAGGTTCTTGATGAGTTTGAATATGGGCTTGATGAGAGACAATCACTTGGTGTGGTGGAAGAGGAGCTTGAGATGCCTCTTGATAATGGTTACACACTTTTGGAAGTAGTGCATGATTCCACTACCTTGGAACCAACATATGAGGAAAGTGTCACAGTTTTGAGGGAGATGCATAATCCTACCCCTATGGAGCATTCACATGATGAAAATTTTTCACTTTATAATCCTTTGGGTGAGTTGGTTCTTTCTCCTAGATCCTACACTTCCATATCTTACAACATTCATCCTAATGAAGTATGAGTGAAAGGTTTATTTTTTTATGGTTCCACGTGAAGAGTATGGACTTCATATCTCTCCTTTTGATGATGACATGACTAGAGTGCCATCTTCTTTACATTTTCAGTAGCATCCTTTGTTACATTATATGATACATCACATATTCAAGGGTGTATTGATGAGACTTGTTTGAGCCACTTGAAGTCTTCATGCTTTCTTTGCTCCTTATTTGGTTCAAATTTTGGTGGAGGTTCTTCATTCACTTATTCGATGAAAGAATACATGGCTGATTATTATTTTGATGCATCTTACATTATTTTGGAGTAGTGTTATAGGACATGGGATCCTCACCTATGTCATTGGAGCAGCTTTGATATAATACGTGATGCTTGTGTGTATGGGCCAAATGATGATCTACTTACTTGGATGTACAAGCACTTTCATGATCCTTTGATGAGGTACCTTCTTGATGTACACGTATATGATGTAGTTATGTAATTTAATGGTCTATATTTTGTACTCATGATGTTTGGAAGGGTGGAATACAAGCAATGTGATCTGGGTATTACTTGGTTTCAATTTTGGGGGAAACAAGCAGTAAGGGATATTGAGTCACCACTTGACAAGGTGATTGTAATCAGAGTATAGCATCAATGAGCATGGTGGTTCCTCTCCGAAACTTTCTTGGAATCTTGGAAGTACCAACTCAGTACCAACTTCAAAGAATTATGCAGAAGCAAAAAGGGTTGAAAGTTCAGAAAAGGTTTCCAAACGATGGAGGTAAAGGTTATTTCTGAAAATTTTGTTTCGATCGATTTTAATAATCCTTTTGGTGTTAGTGGTGATTTCACAAGATATATCAATATGCAAAGATCCACATATATTTACTTTTGGAAACACACACTTGTAGTACATGAGTGCCACTACTCAAATTGCAGCTAAGGTTTGAAGAAAAGTTTTGGAAGGAAAGAAGGTTATTCAAAATAAATGTTTGAAATTGCTTTAGTACAATAAATATTGAGTGGGGAGGATTTTCATGTCCCCAATTGAATAATTTCCAAATAATACTACTTGAAAATAATGTTTTACTATACAAACATTAAAATGGGTCCCATAAATAATAAATGCTAATAAAATAAGGTGGCATTGATTCATGAAGACACTTGGAAGATTGTGGAACCTTTGGGTGACTAGATTCCCCCCACACCTGGCATGACCTTCATCCAAATTCGAACACATGGGTAATGTAAAGTTATTGGAGGGTGGTGTGGTGTTAAATAGCATATAATGAGCCAAGGAATTATAATTATTAAAGGAGAGTAACTCCCATAGAAGAGGTAGAGACCAGGAGACAATGTGTGCCACTTGGAAGGAGATTCCATGCACTCTATGACAATAAATGATGAAAGATTATAACAAGTATGAAAAATGCAGAATTGATTGCAGCCATATGAAAAATATGACATGACATGGATAAAAATATCCAGCAATATGTCGAATTTGGGATTTATAGGCATCCATTCGAATTGGGGAAATAATTGGAGCATGAAGAGGAAGACAAATGTCATAGGAGTTACTAAACCACTGAAATGAGTTGGAGGAATCCCATGGAGGGAAATTAGACCTTATGAGGAATAATTAATTTAATAAAAGGATTTCATGAGGAATTAGAATATATTTTTCTCATTTGTTAATTGGCCTTTGGGAGTTGGATTCCTTTCCAAGTTGGTTGATGGAGAGGAAATTCAGACCTATCATTGGAGATGAATGAAAGTGTTTTATTTGTATGCTTAAGGTCTATATAGTTCAAATTCTCATCTATCTCTCTATTCTCTCATTCCTTCTTCTCCATTCCCCCACACTCTCATTTTGATGGCGCAGTTGTTGGAGTGGTGCTTGCACTTTGCTGAGTATATTTGATGCCCAAGATTGGGTATATGATTTATGGATATGTACTCTTATTTACATATTCTATTTAAGTCTAAATATCATAAATCCATGTGTGAAATGCTTGCGTTCACATGCTTTTGAATGGCTAGTTTTCATGTATTTGGCGTCCATTTTAAAAGAGTTGTATATCATATTTGTATAAGGAATTTTATCTAAGTTTGATGATGATGGGGAATCCATAAATGATGTATTAATCTGTAATCCCGTGACCATATTCTACTTATCTTGAAATCCAATAAAATCCATTGTGAAAGTCTTGCATTCCCATGCTCTTGAATGACTAGTTTTCATGTATTTGGATTTCATTTTAAAAGAGTTGTATATCAGAATTGTATAAGGAATTTTCTGTGATTTTGATGATGATGGGACAACCATAAATGATGTATTAATTTGTAATTCCATTACCATATTTTCTGTAGCTCTAAATCCAAGAAAATCCAGTGTGAAAGGCATGCATTCCCATGCTCTTGAATGGCTAGTTTTCATGTAATTGGATTCCACTTTGAAAGAGTTATATATCATATTTGCATGAAATAATTTCTTTGATGTTTAATGCTATTTGGGAATCCATTTGTATTATTTTTTAAGGTCTCTATATTTCATTTAATTATCTGAACCATTCGATCTACTTTTCATGTGTCAAAATCGAGTTATTAATACCATTTCCCCTTAAGCAATTTCACAGAAAGTTGTTATATGAATGTTGTGCTTTATAACCAATTTGCAGATCTAATAACCATGATTAATGATAGACCATAATCATATTATATTCATTAACATAAAATATGTTCTGAAATTTTTTAGGGTCTTACTTGATTTGGGAAGCCAATTTGGTTCTCACCCTTGTGGGGGGGGTTGACCTCGTTTTCCTAGTAAATTTGCCCCTTTAATTCTTAGACCCAAGTAAAGTTCCAGAAGCCTAAATTCAGATCCTAAGTGCTCATGGGTCATATTGGAATGTTATAATACTCACCATATACTTTATTTACAAATTAGAGACCATTTGGAGTCAGTTGGAGCCCCATAGAGTCATGACTAGTAAAGCTCGAAATTGGCCAAAATTGTGCAAATTTGAATAACATGTCAAATGAGTTTTATTATTTGGCCATTGAGTTTCTAAGGTTTGTTAGGATGTTTTAAATCCCACAGGATCCCTCCACAAGAAATTTGGAAAGGTTCGACGGTGTTGGGAACCAAACCAAGAAAGACTAGTTAAGCTTGAATTTGCCCAACTTGTAATTTTCTTTAAAATTCCAATAGTGACATTACATATCAAATATTTTTATACCATTCCATGGGACACATGGTGCAATTTATTTGACCTCCATACATACCCATGTTATAGCACACAAATCTAGTGAAGTTTTGAATCAATAATGTTGGAAACAATGCCTTGTCAGTGCAACGCTATTGCCATTTGTTCTACACCCCAAAGCCATGTTCTATAGATAACTTACTAAAAAAAGAGTTGTATATAACATGCCCTAATTAATCACTCCCCAGGTCAACTAATTAAAGTCCTTATCGGTTTATCAGTTAAATTGTCTTAGATATTTTACCTCATCCTATTGTTATAACAAACTTCTTCATTGTCAGGGTTGGTTTAGGATATATGACACGATTGCAACTGTCATTTTGATATTTGCATATATACGTGCCAACTTTTCCTTGAAATAATTGAAATGAAATTTTTGTTCTTCTAATAAATGTAAGTGTGGTTGATCTAGTATCGCCATGATTTAGATACATGTTTGAACATAAGCTGACAATCTAACAATGGTTGTGCCAAAGAACAGAAATTGTTTAATGCACTGTTTATTTCCTTTGATGACCAAAACTATGGTGTCATTCGGTTTATTTGAAAATTGAAAACTCTTCCATCACTTGTTTCCAAAAGTGCAATCTGAGTTTGCATTTAGTGCTAAATTATAGGGTCTCCTTCTAAGTGTTGAAAAGCGTGCACTACTTTTCTTTTAGTTAGCTGCCAAAAAGTGACATGTCAATCCTTTGATTGGAAGTGTACATAGGTTGTGTTGCTCACTGCTAAGTGAAGCATAGATGTCTTACAGCTAACTACCAAACTGTAGTGTGCCATTCCTTTGACTAAAGTGTATATAGACTATATTTCTTTTCATTGTCAAATTGTAGAATGTCCTACAAACTAACATGTGGTTTGCAGTTATTCAAGCTAAAAGTACTAAGATATCATTGTATGTTGTCTAGTTAGAAAAGATAATTTAGATTAATTTCAAGTATTTCTTTCTTCCATTCTTTACACAAAATTTTTCCCCTATTTTAAGAAATGATTCAGAAAGATGTCATGATAGTTGGTGTCACTCATGCACAACTTGCCACATTGAAGGAATTTTGACAATGTTCATTGTTGTCTTTGATAACTGTAACATTAAACAAAAATTGTGAAGTCAATAGCAACGCTAATGGTTCCTTCACCATTATCATTATTATAGGTGCATAAAAATTGTGGATTTGATATCAATGCTAATGGTGCCTTCACCATTACCATTCTTATATGCACATAAAAATTGCCATTTTCATTTTTGTGTTTAATAGCAATCTTATTGACATAGAAATAGTCAACAACTTTGATTATTCTTTCAAGCAACTGAACATAACATTTTGTTTTAGTGTAAAAAATTTCAGCAAGGTGTAATTGCCTTTTGTTTTTGCATCATTTTTATTTTCTAAAACCATTCTTCCTTTTGCACAATTTATACCCACATGAGATTTTATTTTCCAGAATATAGAATTACAACTTACTTTGCAAATCACTTTTCCCCACTTTATCATTTTGCTTTGTAAATCTTGTTATTCCACATGCAATATATCAATTCAATCCACATGGTTTTGTATTTAACCTTACTATTATGTTCTTTTTTTTTCCAACTAATGTAAACAAACAAAACTATTTTCTTGCAACTTTGCAAAAACATGTATTGTTTCCTTTTTTCGCTCATTGCTTTGATTATAATGTACATAATGTGCAGGAACAACTACATCAATGTAGAAACAGAAACGAGCAAATAAAAAAGGTATTTTTTTTTTGCACAAGGAAACTAGAAGACATTTTCTAGCTACTTTGTTTGCTTATACCATGTGACCATTTCTAGCATTTTCCATTATCTCACACACATTTTCCTGTGTCTGATGGACAACTCTATGATTTGCATTGCCTTGCGGGAATTTTATTGCATAAAAGAACTTCTAAAAGCTAATATGCTTTAAGGAAAAACATTGTCTTTAATTTTCACTTGTTTTTTTATCTACAACATTTTTTCCTTTTTTTTATTCTAACAAAAGGAATAGACACAGACAACTCCAGCCATTGTATCTTGTCTAAATAGTGATTTCCTTGATGTATTACTGTTGAATATGTCACTAATCTTTGCATAACATAGATATTTATAGCAAATGGAATTTATGATACGACAAAATGTATCATCTACTTGACATCATTATTTTCTATAAACTAATTTGCAAAACATCATCTTGGAAGTAGATGATACATGGTTATCCAATGTGTATACTTTCAACAATAGTTGTGATACATATGTGTTTTAGATTACGACATAATTAAATTTTCAATTATGAAATCTACCTTTATGTGCTCAACTTTTGTACAAATTAGAATTTTCCAATAGGAAATCTACCTTTATGTGCTCAACTTTTGTGTTTTCTCTTCCTTGTCAAATTCACAATAGCAATTCAGCAACTCAACACAAATACCTTCCTGAAGATAGAGCAGGTAGCAACATTGGGGACATTGTTGCCTCATGGCTCTTGTTATATATTTTATTCAATGATATCTCGTAATTAAAAAAATTATCTATTATTCATTTCCTTCAAAATTTAGGTTTCAATATCATAGTAATTCTCTAACAAATATCTAGGCTTGTTTTTTTATCACACTTATCCAAATTTAAATTCTTGTCTTCATTGAAATGATATTGTATTAACTAGCTTTCAACTTATCTTAGAGGCAATCTTGATCATGATCTAATCTAAATACATGCCCATGATTTTCTACTAGCCATAAACTCACATAATTCATGCACACTGATTATCACATTCTACAACAAAACTATCATGTTTTTTCCTCAAGCATTGTTTACACATTATAATCAAAATTATTACAATACAATTATGAATGGTGCTTTAACAAATATTTTTGTCTTTAGTGACAATGATGTTGTGGCTCTAACACTACTTGATGTAGATGGATGAACCCTCCTACAAATCATAATATAACAGAAATTAAGTATTATACATAAAACCCATAAACAATGCAAACAACTATAATAAAACAACAAATGAGACAACAATTATTCGTCCATAATATGAAGAAATATTTTAATTGGAAAACCCGCTATGGAATGGGTCTCTCTGTCCCCCTTATTAATTTTTGTAGAAAATTTAGTCAAGGTCTTTTCCTTTTCATCAATTACAAATATTATTTGGTTTCTTACTCGAAGGATATGGTAGTCTTATCCCATTCTTCTTGTATGGTTAGCCTCCTTTATAAGCATATGATCCTAATTTTATCTTAATACTTTCTACAACCATCGCCTTGCTCTAATACTGCAATTTCTTATGTATCCCCGACTTTATAACTCTCTTTGTCAGTGGTTCATTAAACCACTCTTATAATAGTCAACTGCTACCTCCTTTGCCTTCATGGCTTTCTCTTCATAACACGACCAACTTTGTACTGCTTTCACTTATGAGGGGTCTATTTAAATTGGTGGAGATTCCATTATATTATAAGTAAATACTAGAGTTAGTTGCGGTCTCTAAGCGCCTGGATCGGGATTTTATTTATGAATCATGGATCGCTACCATTCTTAGACTATTCAGTCTTCTATCTCTGATCATATGTTGAACTATATACAAGTCGAAATGAACTCAAGTGTTCAAAAGTTCCCTTTCAATTTCAATCATTCATGGCTTAAGGATGTGGATTTTTTGAATTTAGTGCGAAAAAATTGGCCCACTCTTACTGTTGATCATGGTTCAGATGCTATGTTCAACTTGAGCACCAATCTCAAGAGTTTGAAATCAGTGGTATCTATTTGGGAAAAAGACAAGAAACTTCGGGATTCTAGGGAACTTGTTGATATTGAACATCAATTCAGTCTATCTTCCTCCAGGCTCATGCAGGGGTTCTCTCTCAGGAGGAACTTGACTCCCTTGCAGTTTTGGAAACTTGAAAAAATGTGATTTTTACTCAGGAGAGGGTTGCCTGGAGATTTAAAAGCTGTGTTACTTGGCTTCATGAAGGGGATGCGAATACCAAGTTTTTTCATTCTTATGCAAATACGAGACGTATTTCTAATTCGATTTGGGATCTACAAGATGATCAGGGTCACTGTTTACGCTCTCAGGATGAGTTAAAGACTCAGGTCGTTAGTCATTTTGCCTCTCTTTTTAAGGACCCGGGGTCTTCCTTGATCATGGACCAGTTGAAGGTTATCCAACACTATCCATCTTTCTTCTCTCAAGAGGAAGCAGTGGATATCGAAAGACCGGTTGATAAGGCGAAAATTGAAGTCATTCTGAAAGGCTTTGATAAAAATAAGAGCCCTGGCCCCTTGACTTGACTGTTGAGTTTTTCCTGTTTTTTTTTTAATTTAGTGGTGGATGATATGCCGGATGCTATTGACCAATCTAGAATTGTGGGTTTTGTTTCTAAAGCTGTAAATGCCACTTTTCTTAGTCTTATACCTAAAGGTGATAAGCTTGTTACCTTTGCAGACTTTCAACCGATATCTCTTTGTAATATTTTTTACATGGTTATCTCTAAGGTGATTGCTAACCGAATTAAACCAAAGTTGGCATAGGTTTTATCAAAAGAGGAAATTGGTATCTTGGGAAAATGTCAGTTTATCAAAGTTGTGGGAATTACTCAGGAATGTATGCACACTATCAAGTAGAAGAATTTAGAGGCTCTGATTTTAAAGATGGATCTTATCAAGGCCTATGATCGAGTAAATTGGGGGTTCTTGAGACTTATGTTTCTCCAAACATGTTTATCTCTTATCACCGGATTATGGCATGTGTGTCCTCAGCGTGTTTTGTGTGCTTATTAATGGCTCACCATCTAATTTTTTCAATGCCACAAGGGGTTTACATCAGGGGTGTCCATTTTCCCCCCTTTGTTTTTATTGGTTATTGAAGGCTTAAGCTTGTTGATTCATGATGCTAAAAGGTTGGGCCTGCTAGTTGGGGTGAAATTATCCTCTTCGCTGACTATCACACATCTCTTTTTTGTGGACAATCTGGTTCTTTTTGGCAATGACAGGGTTGATGAATGGCAAGTGTTTTCTGACATCTTAAACCTCTTTTGTAATTCTTCTAGTATGTTGATCAGTATTGAGAAGTTGGTTTTCCTGGATAATTGCATTTCGGAGGAGAGCACTTTGTCTATTAAGTCATTTCTACCCTATCATATGGATCCAATTGAGGTTGGCTTTAAGTATTTGGGTTTTTATCTAAAACCTCTAAAGTACAGAACTGTGGACTAGCCTTAGCTCATTAAAAAATTCGATAACAGGATTGGTCATTGGGCTCATCGTTTTTTGTCATTGGGCAGTCGCTTGGTGCTTATCAGAGCGGTTCTGCCGGTGATACTAGTTTATTGGTTGTCATTAGTTTTAATATTGATTTCCATTATGAATGCTATTAGAAAGAATATCTATATTTTTTTATGGGGAGGTGAAGCATCAGGCAAGAAATTTCATCTTATGAATTGGGAAACTTTAGCTAAATAGGCTTCTTGTGGTGGTTGGGATATCAAAAACTTAAGTTGGGTTGGAATGGTGCTCTGTATGAAAATCATGTGGCTCGTGCTGGCAGGTAATGGACTATGGAACAAGGTGATTATGACCAAATATCTGTGCAATCTTCCACTCTCATCTTGGGCTGGAAATAATGAGTTGATTGTTAGAAACTCCTCTTTGATCTGGAATAGTTTCATCAAAGTCTATCATTGGATCAGTAGATCCTTGTGTTGGAAGGTTGGCAGTGGTGAGGACATTCGACTTAGTATTGATCCTTTTCTGGGGATGGAGCATGCATCCTTCCTCTCACTAGGTTTGATTGATTTTCTTAATTCAATAGATATATGTTTTTAAAACTAGGTGTGTAATTGTGGTGGTTGTTTTTTCTCTAGTGATTATTGGTTCTTGTCTGAGGATTTGGATTTGGATGGCATTTAGGCAGAGGAATGGTCTGGTTTTACAAAGGCCATGAATGGTGCAAGTATCAGGATTTATATGGCCAAAGATGATCAGTCTAGTCTTTCAATCAAATTAATGGTAGGGTAAATGCCAAATATGCATATTGTCTTATTGTACAAACCCTCAATGCACATGCTCGCAATTGGTGGCCACTATACCATTGAAAACTCGTTGTTTTATATGGATCTTCTTGGAAAATCGTATCACTGCCTGGGATTTATTGTTTAAGCGTGGATGGACGGGTCCGAGTGTTTGTTGTTTGTGTGGGAGTGCGGCCGAGACGGTTAAACATCATTTTCCGCACTGTACTTTTGGTCGTAAGGTGTGGATGGAGTCTGTTTATTTAGTGAATATATCTTCATCTTAGGATGGCATAGATCTCTCCACAAATGTATGGCACTGGTGTTCGAAGGAATATGAGTTACTTTATCTTCTTGCTTTCTTATGTTGGTTGCTTTGGAAGATGAGGAGCAGAGTGATTTTATATGATATCAAGCCTCTTACTACACAGCTTTGTATTACCATTTCCACTTTACTGAAGGATTATCTGTCACTTTCTCTGCGATCCAAGTTCAGGGTTATTGGCGAACCACCAATTTTAAACTATCCTATGGGTTTCTTTTATGGGGCTCTGACTAATGATTCGTGTGGGGCTGGTTTTTTTTGTTTATTAGTGTGTCCCATTTTTATCATGTTAAATTGGGTTGTGGTAATGGTACAAACACACGTGTCAAACTGCTGTCCCTCTGGGGTGTTACACATATTGCATAGAGGATGGGATTACCTTTTATCGATTTGTATGGTGACTCTTTGACCATTGTGAGTTGGGTTGTGTTTATCTCAGATCTTCATGTTTTAGCTCTGGAGCAGTGGTGCAGTCATGTCAGAGTCTTATTAGGATCTTTTCACTCCTTCAATATCCGATATATTTATAGGGAACATAATAATGTGGCAGATTGCCTCTCTAAGGAAGGGCTTAATGTTCCAGAGGGGATTCTTCATTATGTGGAATTTGTTGACAATTAAAAGACTAGTGAAGGTACTTTGAATTTGTTTCAAGAATGAACTGGTCATTGGCTGTGGGTTGATCTTCTTCTTTTTGCGGCATTAGTACCTCATATGGGTTTTGGATTGTATGGAGGTATCCTTTTGAATGGGTCTTCTGTTTAGACCTCCAATGGTGATTTGTAGTATCCTTTTTTTACTGTTTGGTGTAGATTTTGGAGGTTTAGATTGTTGGTGTAGCTTCTTCTTACATGTGTACTCAGTTGGATTTTGACAGAAAATCTGGGCAATGCAATATGTTACCTTTGATTTGATATCAATAACAAGGAACTGTTTTTTCTACTTGAAAAATAAAGTAAATCCACGAAAATCAATTAATGGTGGAATGTGTAAATAGAGAATTTGTATTATACTTAATTTGTTATGATGGAAATGTTATTTGCGTGTTCTGGTAAGAATAGACAAAGAAAAATTGATGTGGCACATGAATGTGATATGATGTTATTTCTCAATGCCAAGAGAAATGGTGAGAATTTCTTGTGGTGTTATTCGTTCCACAAGATATCAGGTGTTTCTTAATGGAATGAAATAGTAAAAAATGACTTGGAGATAACAAAAAGTAATTAAAGTTTATGTTTTTCATTGTGCGCGAGTGTTTTTTTTTACACTCTATGTTGAATGTTTTGAAAATAAAGAAAAGTGTGTTTATTTGTGCTGCGAATAAAATAAATTATGGAGACATCCTCACGAGAGTTGATTTCCCAAGATTTTTTGCATAGTCTTTTAGATGTTGGATATTTGCTGTAGGGAAAATATACTTGTAACTTGAGATGTATGAATGTAAAGAGAGAAATCTTGTTAGAAGAAAGAAGATGAGATTTTATAATCAAACATGGTTTACATATTATAATCACAGTGATCAAGATGCATTTATGAATGGTGTTAAAAATAATAATTTAGTGACAATGATGTTTTGTTTCTAATACTATTTGATGTAAAGAGATGAACCTTTCTATAAATCATAATATTACATTAAAAAAAAAACTAAACACAAAACTCATAAAAAATGAAAACATCTACAATGAAGTAACAAATTTGTTACCAATGAACAAATGAGAACAATCATTTATCCATAATATGAAGCAATATTCGTCCAAAACCAGCAATTTCAATTTTTACCCATCTTAATAGAATTCAAGATGAGCTCTGAAATGATCCTCACAAGACCTCAACTACGATTTCTTCTCTCCAACATAAAGCACTACGAGAAAATGAATTGTATATTGCTCCATTTCATATCAACCGGGCTCAAAAGGGTTGTGTCTACATATGAGGTGATCACATCAATGATAGTGAACTCGACAATCGATGTGGGGCGCATGGGGTGGTCTCATGAGTATGTCATTTCTCAAAATGTGTGGTACATGTTCGAAATGATATTGTTGTGTGTCGAGTGTTACGATATTTAGACACTTAAAGGTTAGTTAAAATCATCTTGGTCTAATATGTTTTTAGGTAAAATGTGCTTATTTAGTATGCACTACTATGCATTTGTACTTATGTAATCTAGTGGTCACGATATGTTCTAGACATAAAGTGATATGACAGTTCATCTTCTCCTTGATCTTAATGGCTATATTGATTTGTGTCTTAGCACCCAATCGGTCCATGATCTCTATTTAAAGAGCATGAAGGGTCATTAGTTGATAACCAATTGTGAGAAACTCATATGTAAATTTGTTTTCTTTTACATTAATATATTGCCTCAATTGTTCAATTGATTAGGGTTGTGCATTGTTTCCCTCTTTGAGGATTTTAACCATGTAATACATTGGTTTGCCGATATGTGATCTATTTGTGTGAGTGGTTGCTTAAGGTGTTCAACTTGTGTGGAAATACCATGTTTTAGTTGAATATTGAGGCGTGTGAAACATGAGTTGGTAGTAGTACCAAATATTTTGACCATATGAAGTAGCTAACACAAATGTTCAATAATTTGTTGCGCTAGTTGCACCGAGAGAAGCGAGGTGCTCTCCAACCCAGTATGGGGGAGATCATGTCATGTTAGTCACGTTATGCTAGTCGACATGAATAAAAATATTAAAAAATAAAAAATGAAAAATGTAAATTACATATCAACTTAAGTAAAATATAAAAATATTAAACTAGCATAGATCCATTTTAAACCCAGATCTATACCGAGAGGGATCCAAACAATAAAAAAATATACACCTCAAGAAATTGGATCCCTCTCAGTGCTTGATAGATACAGGTTTAAAATGGATCTATACTAGTAATATTTGTAGTTATGTTGGTGAGAGCATGGTGAGGCATTGGTGGATAATAATGGCGGATCATTATGAAGGGCCTACAATGGAGATAAAGAGACCATCTTTGTTATACAAAAATGCCTATTGGATTGGCAACGAACTCAAGTATAACATAAACATCTACTTTTTAAGTTAAAGCAAATTCCATAATATATCATAATGTATAAGAATTTAGGAATACCACAATGTTAAATTTTTCATGTTATGATATTTGGATTTTTTTTAATATTTTGATATTTTGGTCATCTTTCCTACAATAAATCTAATCTAAACTTTCAAAAAAAATGATTAAAATTCCATCATATTCCAAATTTTATAAACACAAACATGAGAGAACAACACCCAACCCAAATTTTGACTTCATTAAGATACCTAGAGAAGTTAGCTTCAACATTGTACTAAATATCAATTAAATTATATTTTCACGTTAATTTTGTTAAGAATATGGTTGAAAAACTTGAAAAATTCTTAAAATTATTGATATCACTTATAAAAATTGCATAATCTGAAAGCGACAAAATTTTTTGAGAATGTTGAATCTCTTCGTACATTCAAAACCACAATTTAAATAGTTAAAAATTTAAATTTCACCCCAAAAAAATTTACTATATTCAAAAATAAAAACCATCCTAAAATCTTAAAAATAAAACTCTTTCCATTATAATTTCACCATATAACTATTAAACATTGACGTCATCCACGTTTTCTCCATGGTTTAGGGGGGCCTCCGCCGACTAACCACTTAGGTACTATTGGAATATTCAACAAATTTGGAACATACCCATTCAATGTTCACCTATTTCGATAAGTCAACAAAAATAATACAAATTCTAACGTTAAAAAGGGGAAAAAGCATTGTCTTTTGTAGCGGATTCGTCCACCGCTCAATCTACTCCCCACCGACCCGAGAGACGACAAAAATGACGTGGTGCTTAAGACCATGCCAGGTGGACTAGGCGCGTGCTCTCCACGGGCTCCAGCTTAGATCTCAGGGGCAGGACTCGTGGAAATCCACGGCGGAGCAGTTATCGTTGCCGTACGGGACAGCGCAGCCGGCGAGGAAACTGTACAATTAAATCACCGGCTTCTCCGCATCCTCCCACCATCAAATCTCGAACACGAATTCAAAACAGAACGTCGATTCCTTGGAATGAACGGTGCTTTAACGAGACGGAATCGATCGATGTATTGTTTGAACCGAATAGAATTTTCCTGTCCATAAAACTGAATCTTAGCCCGTGGATTATTTCCAGCCAGTTAGTCTTTTAAAGGTGACAAATCCACGGAGTGTTGCATAAATTTATGCACAAGCTGCATATTTCGGCCCTCTACGCAGGAGAGCGTATAGGGCATTTAGGTTTAAAGCTCTTTTTTGGCTTCTTGGTTTCAGAATCTCAATTGGGATTTTGCTACAAATGGCCTTGTGCTAGGGCTTTTAGGGTATTGGAAAGGTGGTTTTGCAGTCTTCTATAGTGTCATAGAGCACTGGCTCTACATTTCATTTGTGGGCTTCCCCTGTTGGAATCTGTCAATCTGTTAGCAGTTTTATTTGCACAGGATAGCCCACCATATCAGTGTATAGTTTAAGCCTGCCTTCCATTCAAGTCTTAGTCAATTGCTTGGTTTCGCAGCCATTACTTTTGAAAAAATTAGGCATGGAACGAGTTGTTCAGTCTGGATTTTCAGGGATTAATCTTTTCAGTCCACCTACAGGAGGAAGCTTGAGACGACCCCACAATCAGATTGCACTTCAGGTCTCTAATTTATGTCAAGATTATTCTATACATAGGAGGAATGAGTGTGCAATAAGTCAGTTTTGCTCTATGGGCAAAGAGCCTATGCTGATGCCTTGGCATCTAAAATCTACGGGAGCATTGAAACAATATTATGGAAGTCCTTTATTTCAGTGTGGAGCGAGAAACTCAGCAGGCTTTTTTGTTGGAAGTTTCGATGCCTCTCAGGAGGTAGATTGCCTCTCAGAACATATAGCGTGCAAAGATTTCATTCAAGGAGAAAGTAGTGTTTATTCCTCTTCTTTGACCATTGAAGATGCTCAAAAGCATGCAGATTATATGAAAAAATTGGTAAGATTTCAAACTAGTTACAGTTTGCAGAGGTACTCTTTTGAAATTATTCTAAGAAAATCTCTTCCTCTACAATAAGATGTTTGTTTGATTCTCTTCCATGTTTTGGTATCTACACTGTAACATAAATGCAGACTATTCCAATAAACTGTATACATGCATGCTTTATTGTATTAGAAATGTTGGTGCCACGACACGAATTGGCCCTTTTTTTTTTACGAAGAGAGACTAGTAATAACAGGAAGAGAAACGAGTAATTTTCACCTGAAATCCAACAAAATCATTAAGGATTGATGAAATTGCAGATGTGAAATGTTAATATTGCTTTCTTGGTCTCTTACTTTGTTGCATTTTTTTAAAAGCTTAGATGTCACAACAAAGAAGTATTTATCAGTGTTCCGCCAAGTCTATGGGATGCAGGAGTGGGGAATCACACATGGGAATGTGTGGAGACAGCCCCCGAATTTTAGGGAAATTCATGGGACAGGGTCCTTAGCATAGGTGGGAGCGTCTCTAAAATTATAAAAGAATTTCCTTAAAATTATAAAAACATTTGCTTGAGGAATGGTTAGCTGACCCACTAGATAAACTCCGCCACAAATAACCATCCATCAACTCTCCATGAGGTTACTTTGCTTGAGGAATGATCAATTAACCCTTCCATTGACTATCTCGTGGCTTGAATATCAGTGCTCCCCTTCCATGAGAATGCCATAATTGAGGAAGGGTTGGTAAATGCTTCTCCATTCTTCCCTCTATGAGAATACCATAATTGAGGAAGGGTAAATCTACGCTTCTCCATGCTTCCCCTCCATGAAAATACTATGCTAAAAAAAGGGCCAATCAAAACTTTGATTGAAGAAAGGTTAGTCAACCCTTCCACTAGATGCCCCTCAACATAAATACCATCCTTCAACAAGGGTCAAAGGACCCTTCTCCATGCGAATACTTGGCATGAGCAATGATTCCTTGTAACACCCTATTCTAGAAAATTGGGGTTTTTGTCTAAAATTGGGGTGAGGGGATACCTAGGCAATACCCTTTCCCTTTTTAGGAAGGGGCACCCAAATGCCCCCATTTTTTAAAATGTCTCCCACACCTGTGAAATGTTTTGCAAAATGGGGATGGGTGTGTGGGAAGCCCCCTGACCCTAGTATTTATTTTCTACTTGTACTTTAGAAAATGGGTAATTATTTTGACCCTATGTTTAGATGCCATCAGCAAGGGGTATTTATTCAATCAAAGTCACTCAAGCTTAATCAACAATGATAACAATTAATTTGCAACATTAATTTGGGTTTCTACTTGTACTTATAGAAATGGGTAATTATTTTGACCCTGTGTTTAGATGTACCAAGGGGTATTTATTCTATCAAAATCACTCAAGCTTAATCAACAATGATAACAATTAATTTGCAACATTAATTTGGGTTTCTGTGAAAAAAGGTCCCCTGATTAACTTCTTGATCATGGGTCCATATGAAAGAAGCTCACTTCATTTAACTACTTGACCATGTGTCTTTGTGAAAGAAGCACGTTTCATTAACTACTTGACCATGGTGCTCTGCAAAGAAATTTCACTTGCAGAGATCAAATATATGTGTCTGTGAAAGAAGCAACCACTTGACCATGGTGCTCTGCAAAGAAATTTCACTTGCAGAGATCAAATATATGTCTTTGTGAAAGAAGCACATTTCATTAACTACTTGACCATGGTTATCTGCAAAGAAATTTCACTTGCAGAGATCAAATATATTAGTGTATTGCATAGACAATGTAGTTTTCTTGTTTCAACAGAACTTGAAATATTATATCTGATATAGATAAAAGTTTATAAACCTTTCTAAAATTATAGATAAGATGCAATGCTTGATAATATACATTTTTATTACATGTTTAAGATTATACGATCAACCTTGGGCTGATTTTTATTCCTGGTGAGCTCTTTGGGACCTATGGGTTCTCCGGTTTCTCCCTCTGGACCTACAGGCCTTTCAGTTAGTTTTAAAGCATATATCATAGATATGTTTTTGTAAGGCTCATTCCGGATTTCTGTGTGGGACACATGACATTTCATAGCGTCTGATTTTATTCATTTGAATTGGGCAAACAATAAGCACCCATAAATGGCAGAATATGCCCATATATACACTGTTGGATCAGGATGTATGTATGCAGAACTTTAGTGGTGCATATATGTGCAGATACTGTCATTGCTGGGTGCTTACTGTTTGCCCTTGAATTGGTCTATGTCCGAAAGATACAATAATTATTAGACGGTCATTACCATGACAATTCTTAATGTCAACTTTTGGTTTGTCTAGTTGAGAAGTCTTTTGTTGCCTAACTACGTTTCTGTCATTTCAGATAGCCAGCATTGGAGCAGTTATTCTACTGTCAGCACTCACTGTAATCTCAATACATCCTGCTCTTGCAGTAACAACCATGGGTGGTACTAACGCTGCTGCAAGAGCAGGAGGTTCTGTTGCTGCAGTAGCAAGGCAGGCAACTAGCTCCCTTCTGCGAACAGAGCTCCTTAGTAGCGCTTGGACGGGACTTGTTGCTGGCGTTTTGCACACTTTAACAGGACCTGACCACCTTGCTGCTCTTGCCCCTCTATCAATTGGCCGTACCAAAATGGAAAGTGCTGCAGTAGGAGCTCTCTGGGGCTGTGGTCATGATGCAGGGCAAGTAATTTTTGGAATTCTTTTTCTGTTATTGAAAGATAGATTGCACATTGAGCTTCTTCGCTCGTGGGGAGCACGAGTTGTTGGCATGACATTACTTGTAATAGGAGCTATGGGCATTAAAGAGGCCTCAGAAATACCTGCCCCTTGTGTAGCTCTAGAGGCGGTCGATCATCAAGCAGGTGTTTTGGATTCTAGTCCTCCTATGAAAAATGCCGAAAGGAAGTTTGGTTTTGCAACCTTTGCTACAGGAATAGTGCATGGATTGCAGCCAGATGCACTTCTGATGATATTACCTGCTCTTGCACTACCTTCTCGCGTAGCTGGAGCAGCTTTTCTCTGTATGTTCCTGGTTGGAACAATTGTTGCAATGGGTAGTTACACTGCATTTATTGGGTCGTGTAGTAGTGCACTGAAAAAAAGAGTTCCAAGAATTACTGAGGGACTTTCATGGGGCTCGTCACTCATAGCAATTGCTCTTGGAGTGGCCGTTCTCTTGAGTGAATATTTTGGCAGCAGTTTATTTTAGCATTGATGGACCGAATCTTTTCTAATATTTAACAACCCAGCAATTGCTTTTGCAGAACCAGTTCTTTTGAGTGAATTTTTTGGCAGCAATTCCTCAGTCATAGCAAATGCTCTTGGATTAGTTGGAGCAGCAGTTTATTTTAGCATTGGAGTGGATCTTCTCTAATTTTTAAACTATTACTATTAAGTTTGACAAGATCCTTGACCAGTAATTGCATTTGATCTGAAAGATTATGTAACAAGATCCCTATTGAGTCTGTACTAATTTTTGTCCGAAATTCATAGAGAAGTTGATCCTTGACTTGTACTTCATGGACAAATTTGAAGCCAAATTAGCAGTTAATAATATTTCCAATTTCTAAACTACAGATGATTGTGTATTTAGAAAGAAGAATTGATTGTATATTTAGAAAGAAGAATTATATTAGCGATAAAACACTTCAGAACATTGAATAAGCAGCACAGAGAACAAGAAGAATTATTTTTAAGTGATAAAGGAATACTCAAAATATAAAGATTATATCGCTCCTGTAGCAATCTTCAAAAGTATGCATATCCTTTTCCTCATGATTTTTATCTTTGGGTATTGTCATATTTTATGTTTTCTTTCCCATATCTGGTAATGCTTCCTCTGGATCTCAAGACAATTGGGTGGGCTGTGTCCATCCACCCTGAAGAATGCCATTTATGGAGAACTTATTTAGCGGAGAGACACTGTTTTGCGGGAAAAGTGTTTGCATTGTTATTGTGAAAAATAGGATTCCAAAAAACTTGCAATATATTGTATGCAGTGTCGGGCAAACCTCTTCAATGGCCATATTAATTTTGATAACTCTACATGTTTTCTGCTTTTAGCCGGACAAAGAACTGTTGATTTTTACTTCTCTGAACCCAATAAATTCACTCAACAATTGCAAAACACTCATGGCCATATTGCAAAAAGTGCTGTATTCAATAAACGAAAACACATTAATATAAAAAATAGAGGACTTTACTCGATATATATATATATACACTCATGGCCATATTGCAAAAAGTGCTGTATTCAATAAACGAAAACACATTAATATAAAAAATAGAGGACTTTACTCGATATATATTTATTTATTTATTTATTGGCTCATTGCTTTATAAAATGGTTTTGAAGTTTTTATTTGACATAATGTTATTTCACTGCTAAGCAAGGTGCTTTATAGAGAGGAGTAAGGTGCTTTACAGATTGGTATGGGGAGATAACATTATATTTTGTCAAAAATAATAAGTAATTAAAAGAATTTATATTAAAATATAAAATTAAAAATTAAAAACTAAATATCTCTGGTTTATCAATAAATAACAGATAGATTGTTGAAGAAAAAATGGTTTTTATACCAATAAAACTGAATATTCAATTATTACAGAATCAAATCTGTTCTTATCTGACGTAATGTTTTTGAATCAATTGACAGACATTTTTTTGGGAAAAATGGTTTTTATCCATAAATCAAATAACAAAGAATATTTTTGGAGAAGATAGCTTTTTTCGAACGAAACTGAACACTCAACTATAGTTTAGGATTTCAACACTCAACTATAGTTTAGGATTTCACATAAGCAGGGAGAATCTGTAATTTCGGCAATGAAATATAGAATTATGCAAAACAAAATTGACCAAGCAGGCAATAAGGTCGTGGAAACCAATGAGAGGTTTTGCATATGCTCCCAGTTCAGATCCTATAACGAATCCCTTCCTACTATTGTAATAATCCATGAATAGTAAAAATCCCTTTCTACTATTGTCCAACAATAGTAAGTATGTTGAAGGAAAAACAGAGTCAGACATATCTTTATTTGAAATTTTGAATACAGGTCCACTCCAAGATCTCGATCAGGTAAGGTTAAGTATAGAAAACGTCTGAGGTTGTGAACCAGCGGTGGGGTGGGGCCTTTGGGCTCATTAGATAGAGAACCAGGTTATATTAATTGTGAGGGCTTGCCGGCATTTCCCGTGGGACTTCCGTAGCCATTTATGACCTCATTGACGGGGTGACAGCTTTTATTCCTAAGGGGTAGAGCGTTCTCACTTTCAAACTAAATTTCGGCCCTGCCTAAGTTGCAGACGTGGTGACGTCTTCACGTCTTCTATTCCCGTTGGGCAAATCGTTTTCACTTCCAAACTAAGGCTGAGCCTGGCCGAATTTACCAAGCTGCTATCTTGTCTAACAAGCTTGGGGCGCAGAGTCACAGGTTCTAACATGATACAGCTGTTGAGGTTCGGTCGGAACTCTCAGATATTATCAAAAAAAGGGAAAAAAATTCGAAGGGGTATATGTTAAATCTATGTATCTTGCAAGACTCCCCATAATCTTCTTAATTTGTTCTTAATGAAATAATCTCATAATCCGACGGTAGACCATTTTGGAATGGACTCCTCATGAGATACAGATGATCACCAAGAACTTGCCTGTCATCCATTGTTCAGCAGCGTGAACTTGTAGGCAGTCCTTGGAATACCTTGTATCAACAGATAGGAAGGGAATCTATCCTAGTCTATTGAGAGACTACGACATCGAGGCAACCAAATTGAGAATGAGAAGGCCATATCGAACACAGAAGATTTTCATTCCGAAGATTCTCACTACTTATATGTCGCCCAGGGCTGCAGTGGAATTGAATGCAATAAGAATAGGGTGATCGCTCGCTGATGAGACTCTCAATCTATAGATAAGGTTGGACACCCATTCATTACCTAATAACAATCTCTCAGGTTCAAAGCATGCCTTGCGATGTCCCTATTCACCCATTTCCATCTTGCTTATAGAAGAGAAAGAATTGGTTTACCAGTGACGAAATTATCATTATGTGAACCAGCCAATAGCGCAGGCGTACTTGATTCTTAAGTATATAGTGCTCAAGGTTGGGATAAAGACCAACTAAATCGCCCCGCTTTTACTGTGAATTTGATTATTAAATGCGGTGAAATTCACTTTGTAAATTACAATTTGTGAAATCATTTCATTTCAGCAATTACAGTAATCTTTTTTTAGACTAAATGGCACATTTTAAAACTACTCAAATCGTTTAAATCACAATTTTAGCAATAAAAACTACAATTTCAACATTTTTTCCGGTGTTTTGGTTGTCTTTTATACTGGTCCATCTTTGTTAGCAGAACAAAAATTCGAAGCGCTTCAATTAATTAATTAATAATAGGCTAGACTTGAGACTATTTGCACCTTTCCCACGAGTTTTTGGCGTCTTGATTATTTGTTGAAATTGTGATTTTGATTATTTAAATTGCAATTTTGATTGTAGAAATGGATTCAACGTCCTCGATTACCATTTGGGCACCCCGATTATGCAATTTCAACAACCCAAATCTATCATTTCAACAATTCCTGCCTGATTTTGGCCAGAAAACTCACTCGATACTTGGTGCAAATCATCTAGACTTTAGCTTACTTAAAATTAGCCCACTCATATAATCTAGGAAGAACAAGGAAGAGACAATATGGTGGGAGGGAAATAACTGTTGTAGTGTTTATTGGTTGGTTAAGGGTGGAGGTGCTATTCGGTCTGCAGGTAGAACCTCCCCCTCACTTTTTACCTCAAAGAAGTGAGGGCACTATAAGGTAGGATAGCTCCAATGGTTCTACAAATATCTAAAGTGTGGAATGAGCTAGCCATGGTAGATACCTTTAGCATTCATTTTCTAGTTCTCTCGGAAATATGTTTCTTGATTCTATAGTATGGCAATCTACAGATGAAGCCTCTTCATAGGAGCTGAAGTGCCAATTTTCTATCCATATGTATATTGAAATTATTGATTTAACATTGGCTTGGACAAGGAATTAAATCTTTATTTGTTTATGGGGGAGGGAGCTTCACAATGATAGAGACAAACTACCCTCCCTCTATACAAATGGTAGTTAGTGTTACCTTCCCTCTAATTTCTTTGAATCTTGTAGGGGAGAGGGATATGGATACGAGAAGGATGAAGTAATGGAAAAGAAACTAATTGCATCATCCATGTTCTAGGTGTAAGATGATAAATTATTTTCGCTAAGCACATATAAAAAAATTAGGTGGAAAGGTTTACCCTGCAACAAAGGATGGGGTACTAACTACTTCAAAACCAAGGGGTACTAACCATTATTTTATCCCTTGTCCTCTCCAAACTATAGGAGATAGTTTCCTATCATATGGCTCACCGACTTCACTTGCTCTGATAATGTTAGGTTGGGTAGGTTGACAAATGAAGGTCCTTCTCAATTAGGCTAGTAAGTCTCAATCTTATGGGATGAGAAAGTTAACTCAAGCTTCCAGGGGAATAAATATAAGTGATGTACGAACTCTATGTATTCTTGTCCACTTACTGATTCCTCTAGATGTTACAAATAAAAGTAGGGGTCTCTCTAAGTACCCTCTAAACCTCATCTAAGCACCATATGGATTCTCTATAGGGTCTCTCTAAGTAGGAGTCTCTCTAAGCACCCTCTAAGCTTCATTTAAGCACCCAATGGCTTCTTTATGGGGTTTCTCTAAGAACCCTCTAAGTAAGGGTAGGGGTAGGGGTCTCCCTTTAAGCACCCTCAAGGGCATGGATAAGCAAGGGGCAAGGTTCTCCCTCTTAGAACTCTATAAGCACCCTCAGGACATGGTTGAAGATCTTCATTTATAGAGCTCATTAGAGTTCAAAAGCTTTGTTGGCTTACATTCTCCTTTGAGTTTATGGTGTCACTTGAGCATTTTTTTTTAGTGTTTTGCACCATAGCTCAATGTATTCTATCATTTTATATTTTGTTCTTAATTTAACCAATTTAACCCTTTATATAGATGTCATTGAACAAATTGATGCACTTTGCCATTTTATTTTTTCTTGTTTCAACCAAATTCACGTCCCAAATTTATGCACTAAATGTGTTTTAATGGAAAAATTGTGTTCTTATTATAGTGTATAGGACTTTGATTTGTATCCAAATCATTTTGTCAAATATAGTACCAACTTATAACAACATGTCGCACGATTGGAATATTACTTAACCTACCTTAGTTGTGGTGTACTTTCAATAGTATTTAGTTTCTAGGTTGTTGAAAAGTGTGTTATAGTTTATTTACATCTTAATGCAAATTTAGCTCTTCGTATAAAGAGAACTGGGCAATTTTATGCACCAAATAAATCTTAATGCTAAAATTGCATTTTTATTAATTATGATTATGTTGTTGTAGTAGCTACGTGAGGATCATCCTCACAAGATGGCCCTGAAAGAGAACACAAGTCAGTCGAGAAAGGAGGCGAAACAAGTCAAGTCGGCCCCAATGAAAAGGACAAGTTGGCCCCAAATGAAAAATTAAATTGTTGGCAACTTACTCTATAAATAGGAGGCACCTCACTTCATTTTAAAATAAAGCACCCAAGCAAGTTTGCTCAAGTGAGGAGAGAAGTTTGCTATAGCTAGGATAAGACTAATTTTGGGGATCTCCAATCTTGGAGAAGTTTCTCTTTGTGTTTCTTCGGTTTATGCTACTATCATCTGGATGCACATCTATCTTTGAATGATCTATCTCCCTTGGAAGGGTGAGCTCAAGGGTGATGATTATTTTGTCTATGGTTAGGAGATGATCTTTAATCATCATGGTTAAATGAGCTCCACATTGTTTTGTTTATGTGCTTTGTATTTATTTTAGTGATCTCAATTTACAACTAACAAAATCTAACATGGTATCAAAGCAGTGCTAAAAGAAGCCATTGTCGAAAACTAGGGCTTCACATTTTGGAGTGTTTCCCACCTTAGATCATCCTGAACGGAGCATAGAGAAACTCGCCCTCCTAGGGCACATCTTTCTGTGGAGGCCAAATTTTGATTGGAGAAAGTTCAATTTTTGACCTAATACTGCTGGGGTCAAGACCTTGGGCTCCACAAATCCAAGGCTTTTACCTATGTTTTGGCTTGTTCTTACCTTCCACCAGCGCGCCTTGGTAAGGTGCAACTATCTGTGGAAGCCGACTTTAGATCTAGAAATTTTCATTTTTGACCTATTCTATACCGAAGTTGAGAAATTAGGGTATCCAGTTTTGAGTTGTCCGGTCCACAGATATGGGAGAAAAGGAGGTGTATTCAATTCGCCTTGATAAGGAACATCTCCCTCTGGATTCATATTTGCAAGTCTTCACACTTCTAATTTTGCCTAGCCCTTGGTGGGGTTTTTGAAGCAGTTTTTAGGTTGCAGTCAAGAAGATCAACATGAAGTTTGAACATAGACTTGACATGGTCTCCAAGTCTAAGGTTCCCATTAATATTTCTAATGGGGGGATTCCATAACAAAAGAAGAAGGATCTTTCATGTGTCTATTACTATAATTGCAATAAATATGGACACCTTGCCAGAGATTGTTGTAATTCAAACAAAAGGAAGCATGAAGCCTCAAGTATTGATGTCGATGAAGAAGCTCAACATGAATAAATTCAAGCCCTTACAGTTCATGAGAAGAAAAGAAAAAGTGAGGGAAGAAAGGTTCATGACAAAAGTGGAGGTTCAAGCCCCATTCCAAGACAAAAGAAAAGGAAGATACTTTCGCAAACACAATGCTACAAATGTCATGAATATGGACACTATGCGAATTAGTGTCATGATCCAGATAAAAGGGAGCATGAAGGCTTAATTGTTGATATAGACGAATATACTCCACATAAGAGGTCAGGGAATGATGATTCTGAAGAAAGTACAAAAGAATGTCGAAATACGTTCTTCTTCTAGTACTCCCCATGTTGAGACAATAATATAAAGATCCAGGTGGCGATGGACTCCCAACAAGAAAATGAATAGCAGTGGACTCTTATAGGAGGTAGTGGAAGTACACCCATAAAACAATAAAAGATCATATTTGATTTTGCATGCTCTGGTAGACTAGATCTAGTTGTTTTAACATGTTTTGTGCATATCTATATTCCTAGATTTAGGAAGTTTGTTGAGAATGTGATATAGTTCTTTTATTGATGTTCAGTAGGATCAAGTAGTATTTGTTATGATGTAACCCGTAATGATGCACAACATTTCATGGATCCTTCTTGTATGGAATCTCCTTCTAACATGCTTAGAGTAGTGAACACTCTAAGGAGGATTCCTGGACACCCTAAGATGGGGTGGGGAAACTAGCCTCTTGATACTCTCTCTCAGGTACATGAATTGAGTCATGTGATTTATTATGTATTTTCATTTCATATGTGGAATATGGAAGAATAAAAATGTTTGCCCCGATATATTTGATGCCTATGTTAGCTTATATGTGTGTAGGATGGGACCGTACATTCTCCCTGATCTCTCCAAGAAGGAGTGGGAGATTAGTCTCATGATTATGCCCCTTGCTAAGAGGGAAGGGTGAGTATACAAATACCATGCATTCTCCCAATCACTTCAAAATAAGTGAGGAGATCTATTAAACATCCTAAGATGGGATGGATAGGTCAGTACAAACTTCATGCATCCTCCCAATCATTTGGAGGAGTGAGGAGATCTCTCGGACATCCTGAAAAGGATGAAGAGGTTGTCGCACACTGGTACCTATATGACACAGGATGGGACTCTACTCTACTCCCTAATATTATGTGATGGAGTGGGGAGATTGGTTCCATGATTACATCCCTCGTTTAAAGGGAGTGTTAAAGATAATGTAGTTATGAGAGCCAGTCTCAGGGAGGATGGAACCCTAGTCAGTTAACTAGGGTTCCTAATCAGTTAACCAGGTAGTGCAAAGTCCCTATCATGTGTCTAGGGATCCTATTTGTTTCTAGGGCATTCTGTTCAGGGACTAAATAATTCCTTAGTTATAAGGACCAAGCATATACTGCAGGATGAGACAGAGACATATTGATCTGGGACTAGACAGATTCTTAGTAAAGGACCAAGCATGTCGTGTAGGTGGTTGATCAAAATTCAATCTGGGATTGAAGCTCATTCTGGGGATGAGTACCATTCTTTGAGGGAATGTAGGTCCTAGTTAAGGACCAGGAGGTTGATCAACATGATTTAGTCTGGGATTGAAGCTCAGCCTAAGGATAAGAGCCATTCTTTAAGAATGGAGGATCTTGGTCAATTAACCGATATGATGATGTGTGATGCCCTCCTCTCCTAGGACTTCAAGATGGTTGAGATAAATTGTTTCAATAAGGGACTAGCCACCCCTTAATGAAGTCTAGCATTGACCTTAGGAGCAGTCAGGAGGACCAAAGGATCACATCATCCAGTTTGGATATTCCATGTAAACACCTAGGAATAGTGACGATGATTCTTTGTGAATACCTAAGTTTTAGGTGAACATTTATGGACAGTCATTCCGCACCTGTTAACTATGACGGTTATTTGGTGTGAACACCATAGTTCTAGGTGAACATTTGTGGGAAAGAAATTAGCGTGGGAACATGTGAACTATGATGGTGTTCCTGTATAAACTCTTGATTTCTAGGTGGACACTTATGAGCCATGCAGTGATACTTGGCTCTAACACTGGTAAGTCATGTTAGACATAACTCTGATGGCAGTAAGTTGTGTTACATGGATCTGTAGTTCATTGGGTAAGTCATGCCGGAATACCTATCTCTAACACTGATAAGTTATGTTATGCATACCTATGATGCCAGTAAGTCATGTTACATGACTATGTATGCCTACATGAGTAGAGACATAGTCAAGACCTCCGATAACTATCTGAGGCTCATCCCGGGGATGGATTAATAGTCAAGGTCTTTGATGACTATGTGCATAGTCAAGATCTCCAAGGACTATCAGAGACTCATCTTAGAAATGAGGTAATAGTCAAGGTCTTCGAGGACAATGTGTTACTATCTGAGACTCATCTTGGGGATGGAGTAATAGTCAAAATGTTGGTTCCATGTGAACCTGTCTTCATATCCAACATGAGACAGGGCTAGCTCTGCAGGAAGACGTATATGATTACATCCAGTATGAAAAAGGACTATCTTTGTAGTGTTCACCCAGCATGAAACAAGGTTGGTTACTGTACAATTATAGTCACAGTTGGTTCTGTGTGAACCAAGTTCTATGTGAACTCTAGTTAGAGATGATGCTTGTGGATGGCCCTTCGATGTATATAGAGATGTTCGAGATAGTTGTTATGTACTGATGATATCCAAATGTGTTCCATTTGATGATGATGATGCATCTGTGGCTAAGAGGAAGTGTTGTTGTAGTAGCTGCGTGAAGATCATCATCATAAGTTGGCCCTAAAAGAGAACACAAGCTGACCCAAAAAAGAGACAAAACAAGCCAAGTTGGCCCTAGTGAAAAGGAAAAGTCGGTCCCAAATGAAAAATTAGATTGTTGGAAACTTACATTATAAATAGGAGGTGCCTTACTTCATTTTAAAATCAAGCACTCAAGCAAGTTCGCTCAACTAAGGAGAGAAGTTTGCTACAACTAGGAGAAGATTGATTTTGAGGATCTCCAATCTTGGAGAAGTTCTCTTTTTGTTTCTTGGGTTTACGCTACTATCATCTAGATGTACATCTATCTCTAAATGATTTATCTCCCTTGGAAGGACGAGCTTAGGGGTGACATTATTTTGTCTATGGTTGGGAGATGATATTTGATCATCATGGTTAAACAAGCTCCACATTGTTTTGTTTATTGCTTTTTCTTTCTTTTAGTGATCTTTGTTTACAACTAACAAAATCTAACATATTAGATTTTGATTTATGTACAAATCTTATTATCAAACCTAATACCTACTAATTCCAACTTGACACATGAGGTGCCACAAGATGAAAATATTACTTAACCTACCCTACCTTAATGTAACTTCAATAATATTTTCTGTTATTAAATTGTTGAAAAATATGTTATAAATAACTTACATCTTAATGCAAACCCCTTAGTGTCAAACATATACTACATCTCTAACCATTTTTGGTACATTTCTAATAAGCCTCTTTACCCCTTTAACTCTACACTCTAAATTGTAAATTGTATTGAAGTTTACATATTTTTCCATTCCATTACCCCTTGATCTAAACTCTAAATTGTATTGAAATTGGGTTGCACATTGCTCCATCATTCTCATTGGTAAAGACTATTAAAATCCAGTTTTCCTTTTCACTTTCATTTTTTATTTACACCAAACCTAAACACTCTCATTTTCTACAATGATATAGGAAATTTATGGCTCAAGCCACATATGTTTAAGGAATATCTAAAGAAAAAAACAGATCACACTCTTGGGAAAATAAAATAAGTATGACAATGAAGAACGAGGATAAATGGAATGAGGGAAAAAGAAGTTTGAGGTTGTCAATTTGATGGCATGAACGAAAAATCATGGGCAACCATTGAAACATTGGAAAATGATATGTCGACCATGATTTTGAGGCTTTCCTTGAAAGTTTCATTTTCTCATCTAACCATTGAAGCCATGTAGTTTCAATGGCAAATAATGTGTCAACCATGATTTTTTAATCACCATGAATTCTTTCTTTTCCCAAATGGTGTGTCAACCATGATTTTTTTTATTAGCCATGAATGCTTGTTTTCCCATCTTATTGATAGCCATTATGATATCTTATGATTTCATTTATTTAAGCTTAGCATCATTCCTTTATGGTTTATTGCTTATAATTGTGTGGTTGGTTTAGATCAAGTTTGTAATAAAGTTTTTTTTTTCCAAGGAAAAAATTGTAGATAAATCTAAGGGATGCTTCTCTACATTTATGGATGGTATATATAGTAAATTCGTCGGTATAGACTAGTGTGTCTCACTTAGGGGATTCAAACTAGGCACTTGTTTAAATGGAACTAGCCAAATGTCCAACAACATTAGTGACAGTTGATCGAATTAATTCCTTAAGCTAACAATTAAGCTTCCCACTAATTCACAGGCTTGGAATTTTATCATTCTCCTTGATCTTGTATTATTGCTTTCGCTCGAAATAACTCTACCTAACATCGACCATGTTTCTTTCCCTTCTCTTATTAATCTCCTTCTTTGAGTGTGTCAAATTTTCTTGGAATCATGCATATTCTGTGAAGTTTGTTTTTTTTGTTTTAATATTGTTTGTGAGGTTATGACAAAGAAGTGGTGTTACTAATAATATGAAAGTTGTTTTTGCACTTTCAAACCTCTATGATGAGAGCATACCCACAAAGAGATTCTCTGGAGGGAGTAAGGATTTAGTATTGATATTTTCATATACCAAAGAGGATGCTATGTAAATGGAGAGTTGTGAGGAATAGCATTAATGTTATATGCTGTATTTACTTAGCAATGAATATTAGAGATTTCAACGATGACAACCATTGGGCTTTGTGGTTATGTTTTATTGCAAATGCATAAGGCGTTGAGAATGCAAAATAGGGAAGTTGAACATATGGGAATTGAAACCATTTAATTGTTGCGAGTATTAACTAGTTCCTTGAAACATATATAATCATACAATTTTTTTTATTATCATACAAATGTATTCGTTGTATAATTGTGTCTACCAGATTAAGTCTCTAAGAGAGTTTTTTTTATTATCATACAAATATTTTGTATATTCGTTGTAATTGTACAATGGTTTTATCTCCAAGGGTTCTCCCAACAACCTACTCTAATTTCCATTGTGTTTGTTTTTTAACTTTAAACGTGTAAGTTTATAACCACTGATAGAGTTCTTCTGCAATCAACTGATATTCCACAACTCATACAACTAAGTGATGTTTATGGGCTGCAGAATAATCATCGGGTTCTTTCCCAGTTCTGAGAAATAATATGATCTCTTCCAAATGATTTCGAATAGTTTCTACACTGAATAGAGCTACATCCAGTATTTTATCATCAGTAGGTCTTTTAGATTCCCCTATTTCTATTAATGATAAGTGATCAGGTCCATAGTTGTCTTTCCTGGGCTTGATTATTACTTCAAAAGAGAATTCTTGGAATAAGAGGAACCAACTGCAGATGCGGCCTTCTAGGACAGGCTTTTTCCCCATGTATTTGAGAGTTGAATGATCTATGAAATACTTGAACCAATGGAAACATTTTTGTAAGGCGTAATCATCACTAATCATTCTTGCTTTATAGTTGTGTAGTTTCCTTCAACCTTTCCTGCTCTAAATCATCAGTAATCCTGGGTGATCAATCTCACTGATCAATCTCAACTTCCCTTGGAGGGCCAACATAGCTCCAATGGAAACACCCTATGCATCCACATGTACATGGAATTCTTTTATCAAATCATGCAATTTCAATATCAGAATGTTGACCATTTTATCTTTCAATATTGCACAGGCCTTTTCATAGTCTTCATTCCACTTAAAAGCTTTGACTTTCTTCAACAATTGTTTTAACGTAAAAGTAATAGAAGCATAGTTGCAGATAAATCATATGTAGTAGCTTGCATGTCCCAAGGTGGATCACAATTGCTTCACAGATGTAGGTGCCAACAGATTCACAATGACAATGATCTTTGCAAGATCCATTAGGACTCTGTTGCGACAGACAATATGTTCTAACAGGTTGCCAAAAAGAACGTAGAAAATGCATTTCCGCAATTTCAAAGATATATGCATCTTTCAGCAACGATCTAGTATCATTCGGAGTAATGCGATATGATCTATAAGCAAGTCGTAAATTATCCAAGCATCCAGGTAAACCTCCAAAAATTTGTGAAGAAACTTAAGTTGTGATTACAATCCATGAAAATATGAAAGATGCATTTTTTAACTCAAACGACATGAAATTGTAAGTGAATTACCCCCATTATGTCATGAATGTTGTATACTTCTTATCTTCTATTTTCAACCTTAACCTAGTGGTAACCCGAGAACCCGTCTTTGAAGGAGTATGCTTCATTTCCAGCCACTCGATCTAAGACTTCATCGTAGAAGGGTTTTGGGAATGATTCATGGACACATGGGACATTCAAGCTGCAATAATCGAAACAGACTCTAAGATCCTCAATATCCTTCTTGTTTTGGATCATTATGGGGCCAATCCATTCAGATTCATCCACCGGTAAAATTAGACCAGCACTCAAGTGTTCTAAGTCATCTAGGTATGAATTGAGTCTTGCTCTGCTTTTGTGCTGACAACATAGAGGGGTGATTCTATTTCTAGGATTACTTAGAAATTCTTGATGTGCAGGACATATAAACGAACTTTTGGTATTTTTCAACTGGTCAAAGTGAATAGGACTCCCTGAATTGATATTAGTGCATCTATCATTGAATCACTGGTATAAAAGAATGAAACATATTGGTATAATTTTGCACTTATCTTCTTCCAAGACCCGGGTTGTCTTCGTGTTTCGTCATGTACGTACCAAGCCTTAGGAATGGGTCATAAATCGTGGAAGAACTGGTGGATCCAAAATTTTGTTTGCAGACCATATGTTTTCCATTGATGTTCACATTTCTCAATGTGAGTTAAGGGATTCGTCTGGCCTATATAAACTTTCGCAACTCTGTTGGCATGCTTGCAATGCTTGAATTTGATCATCAAAACTAGTTGGGTAGTACCCCAATCAGGGAGGTCATCCTTGTGTTTCACCCACCCCATTGTAGGACTTCCTCCTCACCCCATTGTACGACTTCCTCTAAGTGTTGCATCTAGTACGTCCATCCGATATTCTTTTGCAACGCAAGAATTCATTTTCTGAAGGAATTTGTCTAAGCCATTGATTCCATCGTATACCAGCGTAGATCCAAATTCTAGGCTCTATCAAGAGCCTAGAGGGATCAAATCTCTCTAGGTACAAACCTCTTCTTAAGTATTACACTCAATGAGCTATCAAATTTGGTGTGTCCTATATATACCATTGATTTGATTCAAACCAAAAGACACATCTTTTTATTTAAGGTCAACATATAATATATTTATTGTTAATATTAAATATTATTTATGGCCAACATATAATATTTAATATTATTTTTTATTTTGTTATGAAGGAACATTACAACATCTCCCCGTAAATGGTTTTAAAACCATATGCAAGGCCCTCCTAAAACCATGGGTTGTTTAGGAGGCCTTGCACATGGTCTTAAAACTATTTGCAAGCCCCTCCTAAACCATGTACGATAAAACCATGGGTTTTTTTAGGAGGCCTTGCACATGGTTTTAAAACCATGTGCACGGTCCTCCTAAACCATATACAATAAAACCATGGGTTGTTTAAAAGACCAACATTTTTTTGCAAATAATTCAATTTTTATTTTTTTATTATTTTGATAGGTAGAAACATTACAACATCTCCCCCATATTGTGTTTTTTTTATGATCCACATTTTATTTTTGGATAATTAAATTTTTAATTTTTTATTGTTTTGTTATTTTTTACTTTTTTATTGTTTTGTTAGATAGGAAGATTACAACATCTCCCCCATATTAGGTTGTTTAACATTTATTTTGTTTTATAATTAAAAAATCTATTTTTTATTAATAAAAATAACATTACGTAACGTTAAGTAACGTTACATAACGTTACATAACGTTACAAGATCTCCCCCATACTGGGTTGTAGAGAGCCTCTTGGCTCAACTAGAGGATCATGCACTTCTACTCCAACCCATTGAACTGATTTTATAACTGCAGAGCGTTGAGAAGAGAGTTTGTGTCTTTATTTTTTGCTAAGTATCCCAAGCTTCTTTTGGAATCATTATCAAAGTAGCGAATACCCCTCCAACTTATGGAGCCTTCTATTTTCGGGTTCGCATAGTCTTCCTTGATTCCTATTGTCAATGGGTATATATTATCAATGACATCTCTTTCCATGTTCTCATGTACTAGCTTAGTGTATCACAATCATTTGAGTGAATCCATAGGTTGTGTGACCTTCATACCATTAGCTTCAAAATCCATTGTTTTGTTCTTTAAATTGATCATCTTGTCGTTTTTATAGGCCCAAATACTCAGTAGAATTGGATAGGGATCAATCCTACCCATAATCTTAATTACTTCAAAATCATTGGATGTTTTTCAACCAGCTAAGTCAACTTCAACGTTCTCCAACCGACCAATGGGGAAGATGCAGTATTGGTTCGCCATTCTCAATTGAATATGGGAGTAAACAAGGGAAGGACATCCCAGGACATCCCATTGCCCCCCAAGACATCATTGGCATAATATTAACCTCATATTCCAAATCTATCATTACATTCTTGGTATCATACCCATGGACTTGAGCATCCATTTGGGATTCTCATTTAGTTGTTTCTTTTTTTCATTTCTATACAAATTGAATTTTTCTTTTTGAAAGTGGGGCACAATTTTTTTCTTTGGATTCCGCAACATCCTTCATTTCACTAAGGGTTTTCCACAACTTATAGGTGGCACTTTAATCCTCCATAATACATCTTACAAGGGTAAACCATAAGGAGATACAATATCTATCCTTCCCGGAACATGCCTCCCTTTCGCAACTTCTCAATGAGTCTTCCACTTTATTATATTGAGATAGTCCTACTTCATCCTTGTAGGCTGGTGGAGTTTGCATTTGTCTCAACATTTCAACAATATCTCGATAAATTTACTTCTAGTGAGGTAGGTTGTATTTCATCGTTCATTGGGATGTTTTCTTATTCCTATAGAAATTTTCTTGTGTTGGTTCACTCTTATTCTTATTACTCCTCGCGTAACCGTAAAGCCTACTAGATTATGGTCTTCTCAAGGTTCAAGATTGATTAGATTAGTTGGTCATATTGTATAATATTATCATTTGTAATAATATATGGGCATTTTCTTACAGTATGAGTGTTTGTATGGTAATAGGTACACCATGGTTTCTTAGTTAAGGTGCAATTTCAAGTAAGGTGTCCAATCTAAATACAATTGTAACATCAATTTCAATTAAGGTGTTCAATCTCAATACAATTGTAATATCGAATCGGTCATGCGTGGCCTCCTCCTCCTTCGTCTCCAAAACCTCTTGTGTCCTTTGCCACATCCTCTTTATTTTCTTTGATATGCTACTCAGTATATGAAGCAATACGATATTTCTGTGAGTGCATTCAAATCTCTACATTTCCTGGTACTATGTATGGTTGATTTCCGGAATTCACAATATACAGTATTGGGTACTAAGGAATATTTTTTGTAAAATTGGACAGAATCGTGGTGGATGGAGAAATGATTTCCAAATATCATAGTAATTGTTTAGATAAGATATTTGTGGATCTAGACATGTTGGATGACTTACTGAATGGAAGGGTCTTGTGCAATAGTGGCACTTGGTCCTCCATTAAATAGTTCTCCTGGTAGGATCGGTCCTCCGCTCATTCTAGGACATTTTGACATGTGAAGTCCTTCCATCATACATAATGTGCACCAAACTTGTGGTCAACTTGGTTTCAGTATAGTTAGCTTCTAAAGTCTTTCAGTTAGCACCACAAGATGGATTTGTATTTGTGATAAATCCCTAGTAGAGGAAGAAGTCCTTACTACGGAAACAATAAGATAATTAGCTATCGCTCAATATTCATAGGTTGTTGTAGGGCACTTCAAGGTGAGCTCACAACCTACTATCACATGGGAATTCTGGTTAGGGATAATAGCCCTCAAATAAACCATTCCTTGTGGTGAACATCATGCATAGGAAATGAGAGTTTAGATAATACATCCCTGAATCATTGTGCATAATCCTCGACATAATCTCCTTTCATTTTTCTAATTTTCCTCAGTTTTGTGATGCCTTGCTACTCTAACTTGGGTTGTGAAAATTCATCTAAGAACAACTTCTTTACATCTACTAGAGTAAGGATGCATTCGCATACTAGAATTCAATCAACTTCATATACCATTATAAGGCTCTTCTACATAACGTGGTCCGAAATATAATCAATTTAGATGTCATTGAAGTACCCCTAATGCTCCAGATAGCTTCACAAAGGAACCAATGTTGTTATGCATTAGTGCACCACCTCTTCCCCAAAACTTCAGACATTTTATAGGTGGCCCTACTTGTATTCTATCCATTGCAATAATTGGGTTTCCTACCAACATAAATCCTTGAGGTCTGAGTTGATTTACAATATTATTTCTATCCATCTAAGAATTGCTACTACTTCCACTTGCTAGCGAACTATTTTACAAACTCTTGGAACTATTGGTCATTTGACTATACCAAGGCAACTGTAAAATAAGGTGTTGAGAGTGTGTTACCAAATTATGTGAGGGTGCTTGGGGATGGGATCGAAGGTGTGCTACTGTCATTAATTCTAGTATCTCCTTCTGTGATAATGGGGGGGGGGGGGTTCACTTTTTGGGGTGTTGTTGTTTTCCACGGGTCCTGATAACTCTAATTGTTCTGCAACTTCACCAGGTTCGGCTTGCTGACTGATCGAGAAATCCGCTACTTGGTAACAGAACCTCACAGTCCTTCTCCTTACTTGTACCTCTTCCATAGTTTCCTCTTAATGGGTTATCATGTACATATGTTCCTATTCCTCTTAGCTATGAACCAACCAGTTCCTCTCTCTACTTCATCTGGTGTAGATCAATTTCCCTTTCCTCGTTCCTCTTCCCATTCTGCAACTCTCCTTCTAGTTGTGCACTTCTCTTCTTTTCCTTTCACATCTGTGTTTTCCACCACTATTCACATATTTTTGTTCTTGTTGCTCGCCCAAACCTGGTATCATGACTAGAACCTCCCTCCATTACACGTAGTTTCTACCTTTTGCAATGTGTTGAATTTTAATCCAATTTTCAATCCTTTATAATTATTACCATGATTATATTATCCCACAATTTCACTGTATTAGCACATTCATTTGCAGCGTAAATAAAACAAGGATTAATGAAACATAACCATGTACAGGAACACAAATATTTTAACCTGGGAAACCCAAACGAGGGAAAACCTAGTAAACTTTTCTCAGAAGAAATCAATTGAATTCAAGTGCAATAAAAAACATGAAGTTTATCCCTAGCAGAAGAGAGGTTCTCCCTCCTTCACAAGAAACCCAAACACGGATAGATAATCTTCCAAGAGAATAAGCGAATAAGGGTGTCCCAAAGATTATGCTTCTTGCCTTTGCTAGGCCTTCCCTGGAGATGTGCACTTGTGAAGAGAAGAATATTTTATGTGTGAATGTGTCACATGAAGTGTGAGAACACTTCTATTTATATTCTTCACTTGTCTTGATTTTCACTCTTGAGGCCGAATTGTACTTTTGTATTCTAGGGACAAGTTACCCCTTTTACTGGGGTAGTTGTGCTCTTTCTTTCCTTCCACTTTCTCTGGGACTTATTCAATGGATTGCTTTGAATTATTTGGATATTTATTCATCATAGAAAAGTTCTCCTTACTGATGTCTAACTCCTCACATGTTGATCAAATTCTTCCATAGAGCTCTAATGTTTATTTGACAATACTCTAAGAAGTCTCGGACACTTCTTAGAGCCATTGTCAAATACAACATTAGATTAGACTTGTCTATACCAAAAGGGATGAAATCCATTATCACATAGACAAGTCAACTCACTCTACTAAGAATAGACCACCCTTGTTGCAAAGCACTCCCACATTGAGTATGCAATGTGAAATTTAGCGTTCAAACACTTATAGTCAATCCAAATGACTGGTTAAAGGCTAAGCATTGGATATTGAAGACACCTCATCAGTTCACATGACTAACTAGGGCTACGATGGGTCCATCTTCTACCAACTATTCATCAATATACACATGGAAAATCTGGGAGAAAAAAATGTAGAGTGTTTGCATGATACTAGAACCATGGAGAACATCAACACTCCCTCTCAACAAGGGAGACATTTTGCATCATGCCAAGTCATTACACTTGGTGAGAATGTTCATGTTTGGATCCTTATAGTCCTAACCAATACTCAACACCATTATCCTTATTCACAAGTCTACGCTACATCCATTCACCACAAACCATGAGTGAATATTCAACCCAACATTGTACATGGTTATTTGGATAAGAATTGTGTCAACATCTCGATTATGAGCAAGAGTACGTTAGAGCCATTCACTACTAACTACACGTGGAAAATTATCCCGATGATGCACACTAGATCCATCAACATCTTGATCCTTGTTCACAAGGTTGCACTAGGACCATTCACCACTAACAGTGAGTGAATATTCACCATGATGCAGCTCACCTAGTCCATCCATTGTTAAACTGTATCATCACCTTGAGCCTTTTTTTCAAAAGTCTATGCCAGATCCATTCACCACTAATCCTGAGTGAACATTCAGCCTGATTTTGCACATATGATGATTCATCTAGGCCATCCATCACTTAGATGGATTAGCATGGCCATATTCCCATGAGTGGATATTTATCTGCTCATTTGTGAAACCATCTCAGTATATGTGTCATTCACCTCTCGTGAGCATTTGGTCGCTCGTCTATTTTCACAATGGCTTGTCATTCATCACTAACTAATTCAATATAGTCAATAAGGAATAATGTATTCCTGATGCAACTCATCTAAGGACATTTACTAGAGTTTCACTACTTCTATCTGCAAGAATCTTCCAAAGCTACATTACTTTGCAACTTGTGACACTGGCTACAATATACTCTATATCTTCTATACTGAGTGTGATAGAGGTCAATTTCTTGATAAACTAGAATAATACATCTGATCCCCAAGATGAAGCAATACCTAAGGTGCTCTTTCTATCCATCACACTCCTCCCACTCAAAATATGTATAACTCTACAACTTCCCACCACTTGAGAATTTTCTCAGATCATATCCAGTTGTACCATGTAGGTACCTCAGTACATGCTTTGCCACAACCCAATGTACATGTATTGACTCAACCATAAACTGACTCAGGTTGTTCACTATAAAGAAAATACCATACTCGGTGTTACCGAGGATTTAGTCTACTGCCCACCAAATCTGAATCAGAAGCGTAATCACTTAGCTTCTCCAAATTTGTCATCATAGTAGGATCCATCAAATCTGAATCTGAAGCAGAATCACTCAGCTTCTCCAAATCTACTGTAATACACCAAACGATTAATAAATTGTTAAGACTTTGAATATTTATTTTTATTTGATATTTTGACAAATAAAGTCAAAATAAATGTAATGGAATTATTATTATAATTAAATAACTGAGAGAAATCAGAACTAAAGTAGTCGTTAAAAGAGTGTTTGCTAACCCACAAGGGGGGAATGACAAATGGAAAAAAATGAGCAGGAGGCATCTTCCCTGAAATCATGTCGAGACTCCTTGTGGCGCAATAATGAGCAGGTGGCTTATAAATGACCAAGTCCTAAGCAAAATACTATAAAGTATTGTTTCCATCGAATAAGAGGGAGTCTTGTGATGGAGGAGAAATTATCTAGTTTATGCAGAGAAAGAGATTGTGCATTGATCAGTATTTTCCATTATGGTTCAGTAAACATGCTCAGGGGTTCTAGAGAAAGTAATTTGGTTGCTCTGGGAGTTGGTTGGGAGGAACGCCATCTTCAGTTTCATTTTCCCATAAGTGGTGACAAATTCTTTTCTGAATAATCTGGCACATTAGACTTATTATTTAAATTATGGAAGTAAATTATTAATCTTATAGAACTTATAAACTATTAATATGCAGAAATTATTTATTAGGATTTTATAGTTGTTAATATTTTATTATCTCTTCTTGTATAAACTATTCATGTATAGAGCATTTTAATTAGTAGATATTTATCTACTTTTCTTTAATCATTATCATATTATACAAACCCTAGCATCATATTTATTTTATAATCCAAATATCTGTAATTAAAAACCTCGGAGATCAAATAAGGAAACATATACGAAGATTAGATCCGAGAGGCTTCATATCATCGAAATACAAAGCTAATATCTATTAAACAATGTATATACTGTTAACCATGCTTTTTTTGCCAATATAAACACATCAAACGATAAACTAAGCAAAGAGATCAAGTACAAAATGCTCACAAACAGTCAATTTAAGAGAGTCCAAAGATTGGGGTATTATTTCCTTACAGTCATAGATAAAACTGAAAACGCTAACTAAATTATCTTTCAACTATAAATCCTTGATCAAAATGAAGCCAATACTTTAACTAATTAACAGTACATTATAATCTTAAATGAGAAGGCCAGAGTGCCCTTCTTTTAAATAACATAAACCTTACAGTTTTCTTTATATAATCCACGATGGTTATCAAGGTCGCAAAACAAATTACTAGATCCAACAATACAAATATTTCTTTCTAACTCATCTCAAAATATATAGAGGCTAAGAAACCCTTTCTTTCCCAAACTTTGAGTTGGGAAAGCATTGGATCTCTTCCAACCCACTTTTAAATTGAAATGTAAATCATACCTTATTTTCTGCAGAATAGATTCACCATTAAAGAAGAAACCGCGCCATGATTTGTACATGCACACAAGGCCTGTAAATGTTAGATTTGCTTCGTAGGTTGTCTAAACACAAAAAATCATATTAAAGAGTCTAAGTTAATATTTGTCTTACCTCGAAACATAGCAATGGAATGCTTACAAGGAAGTAAACCCTTTTCATTTCTTAACATGACTCTTTGCTACCAATCAATTCCAAATTAGCAGCTGAAAGGTTGTTGGTGTGTGCAAACAACGAACCCCATACGAATCTCTGCATTTAGAAGCATTCAACTGTAAATGATAGGAATTCATATAAACCCTAAACCCCGAGTAGTAAAAGTAATGTTTACTTTTGAACGAATATTTGGCCATACTTGTGAGGCCAAAGGCAACCCTCGACCTTTCCAACCGACTGAGTAACCATATTTTTGGTACTCTTCTTCCTCACCTAACACGACCAGAGTATAGTAGGTTGTAGCCAGAACTAGAAAACTACAAACACAATTTACTAAGATACTTTATCTTTTAGAGAAATGATCAGAGTGACGAGGGTTCTCCTCCTAGTTCTCCATTACTCTTCCCTGTACAAGCTGTAAGCATGAGATTTCATTATTTTCCTTCTTTTTGCTACATAAAATCAAAACTTACTAAAAGCTTATTTACCTTTTAAATCATGTCATCATCGTTGGTATAGCAAGTTTCTCCATCAACAACAAAGACAGGAACAATGGAAGTTGGAACCTTAAACCCTTCCACACAAGAAATAGAGATAGCTCAAATATTGTGCAGAGAAAGGAACTTGGCCAAACATGCTGATAAACCACAGATAGCACAAGGTAAGTTGTTTTAACCGGATAAGCTCGTTGGCATTCATGCTAGGAGGTAAGCTTAAAAAGCATAGCTCAGCCTGAGTCGCAGCAAGGAGGTTTAGAAACGAAACCAGCTAGCAACCATCACAGTGAACGAAGGATCAATTTGATGACCAAGTACCTATACACATATTGACATAAAACCTAAGAACTTTCATCCAACGTTTGGATCGTGAGGAGTTGCAGGTGGAGGGTTAAGAACAAATTTCATTTTTTACGAAGAGCAGTTAAGTCTGCCAAAACATTAAAGTTGTTTGGTTGCGTTGTCAACTCACAATTCATGGCTTTTGGACAACTTAAAACCTCATTTAAACCTTATATTTCATATGAGCTGTCATCCATGACATGCAACCTTAAAATCCTTGCAACTCCCATGGTCGCAACATTAAAATCCTTTGCACGACGGTTATTAGATTATGTTGTGCATCTTTTAATTTTCATCATCGTATGTAGGAGCTTGCTAGGTATTTATTCCTTTTTAAACCACTTCACCCATATACAAGTAGGGTAAAAAATTTAATAGTATAACCTTAACACATAGTTAGAGCTAGATACATATGCCTAGAGTATTTCATGACTTAGGACAAGGTTCGAAGCCTTAGGATTCAAATCCTTTGTTGCAAAAAGAAACATAATTAATAACAACATTTTCACCTTGTCTTTAATCCATTATTCTGAGAATTATCATAATTGGATTTTGAATACCAAATTGACGACAAGTCTTGTCCTCATGCAGACAAGAAAATAAATTAGAAATATTTATACAAGCACGTTAAAAAAAAAAGTTACGACTAAGAGATTCTTTATGACAATAAATAAATTAAAAAATGTATATTGTGTATTTTGGGAGTTGTGACATCTACACATCAAGGGATCCATATAATTTGAATCTAAAGCAGAATCACTCACCTTCTCCATAGGTATACTCATAGACTTGTATTCCATCATCATGAATCTATTAGGATCTCAACTGTGTACTCCCTGTGTCTGAGGAAGATATCATTTGGTATCTGTCACACTTCTAATCCCAAGAAGTAATGTATTTGGCTAAGATATTTCATCTTGACCTCAGAGACCAACTCCCCCTTGCACTCAACACTAAGCTTCTTTGTTCCTCCAATGGAACATATCATGGACATACAATACCAATATCACTGGATCACCATCAACAACTTTGTAGTAAGGTTCGGAATCCACACCACTCTTGGTGAAGTCCAAGCACATCAAGTAGATGTTTATCCTGACACATACACAACACTGAGATGGGTTTGATTTGTTTTCAAGTTTAGTCAATAAGATGACATGAAGGAGAAATTTAAAAAAAAATGAAGATCACCTCAATCTTTTCATAGTTATTTTATGTGTACTTCAATTTTGTTGCATATGCATACTAACATGCTTCTATTTGTTGCAATGTTTCCAAGATGCAAGCAATGTCTACATCAACAATGAACATTGTATCAAATTCTTCAGTGCAAAAGATTCCAAGTGTATGATTACTAGCAAGGACTTCATGTATAGCCCTAAGTTGGGCAGCGATCCCTTCCCATGAATTATTTTTTTTAAACTACTCAAACACGTTGCATTTCTGACGAAATAAAATTCTATATTTGACGAGGTTGTCGTACAACCGATGGTAACTTCGTCGGATTACTGATAGTCATCAAAAATCCGCCGATAATTTGTCAGTTAACCAACTACCTGGGTGGAGTAAGGTGTCAGTTAACCGACAGTTAATCTGTTGCATTTTCGATGACATAACTTCTATATTCAATGAGGTTGTCGTATAATTAACAGTAACTTCTAATGTTTTTTTATGTATTTTTATGTCGTTAATTCGTCAGAAATCCGACGAGTCTTTCTCGATTAACTGACCACTAGGGTGGAGTATGAATTTGTTTAAAAGACATTTATTGCGTCTCATTTTCGACGACAGCCCTGGAAATGTTTGTCGGTTAATCGATGATATATTTGTCAAAGAATCGACAGGTCATCATTCGATTGACCTGTCGATCCTGTGACTAATTGTTCTCATATTTACGATGTGTTTTTTAGATTGGAGGATATCCGACACAATTCTACCAATGTTTAAAAATATTCCACCTTGTCGGAGGTTCGATGGAGTCTTGTTGAAATTCAGACAAATATGTCATCGTATTTTGGGTTCAAATTTACTTGTGATACCAATTCGTGGGTTCCTACTTGAGACTGTATATAACATTCTTTGTCATCAACAATTTTTCTTGTAGCTATTAAATATGTGTGGGATTGTACTATTCCCTCTGCATATGAATATCTTGCACCCTATGCATCTCTAGAACACTAAATACTATCCATGAATCCCTCTGAGTTTGCAAACTAGCTATCATTCATGAGTCATCTTTGATGCTGATTAGAACTACATGTTTGAAATTGTAGATCCACTTGGAATTCATCATTGACTTCCCTTATGATATTGAAACTATCTCCCTAAAAGTATCACCGGGAGTTGCATGCTTCTTTACATCTTGAAACACCTCTAGGTATGACTCACCAGATCTCAGACTCTATCTTTCATTGTGTACTGTCGACCATAAGAGATATAACTCATATTTGAATTATAGAATATATGACCCACTTTTGTTAATCCTTCCTTAGAAGTCTAGTTCCCCAATATTCGGTGAGGTCACTTGATCTAAGCATAATTGTCGTATTGGATATATCACAGACCATCATCTCTACAATCTTTATAATGGACCTATTATGTAACACATGGAATAAATGTCCACAAGAGTTAACCAATACTAAATTAAACGGTTATATTATTCATCAATAATCATAATTCAAATTAAGCAAATAAAACTTATTACACAAAGTATAAGATACGTATCTTTGTTTATTTTATTTATTCCCTTTTGATCTCTGCCTCCTTGAAGAAATCACTATAGTTTCTGGAAGTGTACCCTTCTCCATCATCTGAAGGCTTAATCTTCTTTTTCGTCAAGTCCTAAACTTCTTGGAACTTGCATAAGTCTTAATCTTAGGTCTTCATGTCTCTTGGAGTGTATCATACATAGTACAAGGAGACACCCAAGGATTCCACTGTCATTGGTATGCATGTGTCTGAATGAATTAGATCCAAGATCCCTTTTGTATCTACTATCATTGCTCAGAAAAGACCCATTGGCATTATTTCCAAGTGTATAACTCTTGCAAATACCTTCATTTTCTAATTTAAGCTTTTGGAATACTTAGAAGTACTCTTTGCAATCTTCATTAAATTTGTCTTCTTTTCTTATAAGGTGGAAGCTATTCAACATTAGTTGCATTTTGCCCTTATTTTCCTTTTCTTTCAAGGCCACCGACAAGAAAAGTGGACAATTGTATAATAATTGTAACATTTTATCTTTTAAAGATCCTTCTTCTCTTGTTTGGAGTTGATCTCCTATTTTCCTTCTTCATTACTATCTATTGACATGATGTCACTATTATCTGTAATAGTGCCATTAAGGGCTAAGAAAATATAATACTAGAGTTCATTTTTGATATCAACATCCTCCGACTTGTCTTCTACTATGGACACCATCTTGACAAAATATAAAAAATCTAACCTATAAACCCTAACAGGAGCGAGGTCAAAACTAAAGTTTGGCAAAGCTAAAATTATCCTCCATAGATAGATGTGACCTGCTAAGGAGAGCTCCAAAATAATAATATCAAATCCGACATGTGTTCAAGAAGGCTCAAAATTGGAATCCTAGTATTCTTGACCCCAGTAGAAATTGGGTCAAAACTAAATTTTCACAAAACTAACATCTAGTTCCATAGATAAAGGCAGCCTCCTAGGGTGAGTCACACTGTGTTATTTTCAAGTCCAAACTATGGAGAGAATTTTCCAAACTCGTGAGCCCTAATTTCTAGATTAGGGCATAAATAGTCTATGGTAATGGCTTCTATTCAAAATACTCTGATACCATGTTGAATTTTAATCCAATTTTCAATCCTTGATAATTATAAAAATGATTATATCATCCCACAATTTCATTGCATAAACACATTCATTTGTAGTAGAAACAAAACAAGGATCTTTAAAAGATAACCATGCACAAGAGGCACGAAGAGTTTACCCTGGGAAACCCAAACGGGAGGAAACTCAACACACATTTCTAAGAAGAAATTAATTCAATTCAAGTACAATACCAACATGAAGTTGATCCCTGGCACAAGAGAGGTTTTCCCTCCTTCATAATAAACCCTAACAAGGGTAGATAATATTCCAAGAGAATAAGAGAATAAGAGAACCCCAAAATTTATGCTTCTTTCCTTTTCTAGGCCTTCCCTTAATATGCGCACTTATGGAGAGAAAACAATGTGATGTGTAAATATTCTTCATTTAAATTGATTTTCATTCTTGAGGCCGACTTGTACTTTTTTTCTTCTTGGGCCAAGTTACCCTTTTTTACTAGGGTAGTTTTGCTCTTCCTTGCCTTCCAATTTCTCTGGAACTTATTTTATAGATTGTATTGACTTCTTTATTTATTTATTCCTCATAGAAAAGTAATCCTCATTGATGTCTAACTCCTCACATGTCGATCACATTCTTCCATAAATATCTAAAGTTTATTTTACCATACTCTAAAAAGTCATAGACACTTCTTAGAGCCAATGTCAAATACGACATTTGTTAAACTTTTAACTTTTAAGCTATATTATATTAGGATCTTATCTGAGAGGATAACAAGCACAGGAATCAATCACAGGAGACAATGAACACAAATATTTTCCTCTGGGAAACCATAAAGGAGGAAACCTCACAACTTCCTCAGAGATAGAATCAGCAACAAAAGTAAAACCCAAAGATACAAAGATGATCTCTCAATAGCAATAGTCTCTCTCTCTCTTGTCCCAGCTTCTTCTCTCTCTCTCAGTTATGCAGTAAAACTGAGTGTCTATGTCTATTTGATAAATAGAGAGGCTCACTCTCTATTTATACTAATTCCCTACTTGACATTAACTCACCAGGGCCGACTTCTCTAGGAGAGTCTAATAACCCTAGTGCCCCGCAACTGCGGGGACTTTAACCCTTGAAAGATAAGGAGGGTTACCTTCAATGACTTTACATGACTTGTTTACTTTATTGGTTCTCCCGATAGGATCATCGGGGTATGACATGACACAATTACATCACTGATACTCCCAATAGGGACATTGGGGTATAATATACAAGTGAATACATTCCGAAGTTACAAATACATCAACGCTCCCTCTTAACTAGGAAGGTATTCTCTCTACACAATTTATCAATACAAGTCTTCTTCTCTGGGTCATCACTAGATCATCATCAAGTCCTCATCATCAAGTCATTGTCATCAATTCTGGATCATCATCAAGTCTGGATCATCATTGGATCATCATCAAGTCTGGATCATCATTGCTTCCACTATCTCAAACAAATGGTGCTATCTCTCAATTCTACTCATCACAGGAAGTTCTACAGAGCCAACCATTTTTCATACTGGTTGTACGCCTAGCCTCCATGTAGGTCTTCATCGTCTTCAGCACTTATATCTGACCATGGAATGAACCATGTCAAAAAGGCCTGCCCAGCACTTACATCTGACCATGGGAGGAACACATCCAAGAACCATGTTAGAAAGGATTTGCACTTACATCTGATCATGTGGGAACACATTCCGCAATCACATCAGAATGTCTCTGCACTGATCATGTGGGAACACATCCCACAATCACATCAGAATGTCTCTGCACTGATCATGTGGGAACACATCCCATAATCACATCATAATATCTCTGCACTGATCATGTGGGAACACATCCCACAATCACATCAGAATGTCTCTGCACTGATCATGTGGGAACACATCCCACAATCACATCATAATATCTTTGCACTTACATCTGACCACGTGGAGCCCAACCTTCCACCATGTCAGAAAGGCTAATGGATACATCCATTCCCTTTGGAGGGGACCTTGATCTGGAGAACACCAAGATTCTCCCTGAAGTACTCAAACTTCACTCTACCTAATGGTTTGGTCAACACATCAGCTATCTTCTTGTCTATCGCAACATATTGGAGCTTCACTGCTCCTCTCTACACCATATCCCTGATATAGTGATATTTAATCTCAATATGCTTCGACTTGTCATGGCACACTGGGTTCTCCGACAACTTCACACAACTCTGGTTGTCGCAATATATACAAGTAGCATCCAGCTAGAGATCAAATAAGTCAGAGAATAGCTTTCTCAGCCACACTGCCTTACAACTAGCCGAACAAGCTGCAACATACTCTACTTCGGTTGTACTCAGTGCCACACATGATTGCTTCCTGCTAAACCAAGAGATCACACATGATCCCATACTGAAGCAACACTGCCTGCCCAATCTGAATCCACATAACCTTCCAGGTTAATCTTCTGATTTGCCTCATACTTGAGACCATAATCAACTGTACCCTTTAGGTACCTCAGAATATGCTTTACAGCAATTAGGTGAACATGTCTCGGATCTGTTAGGAACTGGCTCAATGTGTTCACAGCAAAGAAAATATCCAGTCTCGTATTCGTCAGGTACATCAAGGACCCAATCATCTAACAATACATTACAACATCGACCGAATCTGATGAATCATCACTCAATAGCTTCAGATTCGATGCCATAGGTGTGATCATGGCCTTGCAGTCCATCATCCTGAATCTCTTCAGGATCTCAACCTCATACTTCCCTTGTCTTCGGGAGATTCCATCTGCATTCTCCGACACCTCCATGCCTAGAATGTAATGCATCATACCCAAGTCCTTCATCTCGAACTCAACAACCAGCTTCCTCTTCATGTCAGCAATCAACCCATTTGTACTTGTTAAAAACAAGTCATCTACATACAGTCAGAGCATCACTGGGTTCCCTTCTTCAACCTTGTAGTAAAGGTTGGAATCTGCTTTACTTTTGGTAAAGCCCAAACTAGTCAGGAAGCTGTCAATTCTAACGTACCACGTCCTGGGTTCCTGTTTCAAATCGTACAGGGATATCTTCAATTTACACACATGACTCTTCCTATCATGTGTCTCAAAGTCGAGTGGCTGCTCCACATACACTTCCTCTTCTACTACACCATTAAGAAAGTTGTCTTGACATCCATCTGGTGTACTTTCCATTTCATTACTACAGCTAAAGCAAGTACTGGTCTGATGGAAGTATATCTCGCTACAGGTGCAAAAGTCTCTTCATAATCTATCCCTTCTTTCTAGGAGAATCCACGAGCCACAAATATTGCTTTATATTTCTCTATGCTACCATCTGCAGCATGCTTAATCTTATAGATCCATTTGGAAGTCACAACAGACTTCCCCTCTGGTCTTGGGACAACATCCCAAACATCATTCTTCATGATTGATAGGTACTCCTCGATCATAGCATCCTTCCATTCTTTAGTTTCTGCCGCTTCTTCATAGTTGGAAGGTTCTTTATCAATGATGTCACATAATAGGGCTACATATCCAGAGTATGACCTAGTTCTCTTCCTTTCTCTGTGCATTTCTTCTGGAGCCCCATATCTCTCTGCACCTTGGATAGCCTCCCATACCCATGCAGGTTTCCTCTTGTGAGGATTCTTCTCCTAAGGTGGATCCACAGGTTCTTGATGTTCTTCTATTTCTTGATCTTCTTCTAGAATTGCTTCATCCATGGTTGTATCTCGGATCCTGGGTATTTCAGTTTCTTCAGGATCTTCAACTGGTCTCTTCCTGGATTTGTTGTAAGTTGTGTCTTCATCAAATGTTACATCTATGCTAATGCCGATCTTCTTGAATCCTGGGAAGTATATTCTGTAAGACTTTGAGCTTTCAAAGTATCCCACAAATATACCTGTCTTTCCTGAAGGATCTAACTTTGTCCCCTTTTCTTTTGGAATGTGTATGTACACTGGACAGCCAAATATTCTGAGATGACTGACTTCTGGTTTCTTTCCTAAAAACACTTCTTCAGGTGTCTTTCTCTCAACTACTCTATGTGGAGTACGGTTCTATACATACACAGCTGTCCTGGCAGCTTCTACCCATAGATGCATAGGAATATATATTGATCATGGAGGATTGCCTTTGCTACTTCCATGATTGTTCTATTCTTCCTTCTGGAACCCCATTCTGTTGTGGAATATATGGAGTGGTCAACTCCCTCTTAATCCCTGAATCTCTACATAATTCCTTGAATTCATTTGATGTGAATTCTCTGCCATTGTCTGATCGAAAAATCTTGATCTTCTCCTCTGTGTGGTTTTTTATCAAGGATTTTAATTCCTTGAACTAGTTGAATACTTCATCTTTTTTATTCATGAAGTATATCCATGTCTTCCTAGAAAAATCATCAATGAAAGAAACATAGTATACATACCCGCTTAATGAACTGGATGACATCGGAGTGAATGATTTCCAATATTCCTTTAGCCTTGATTTCACTACTTGGAAATGTCTTCTTTGTGTTCTTTCCTTTCACACATCCCTTGCATACTCCTTCATGTGTTTCCTGCATTTCTGGAAGACCTTCAATAGATTTTCTTGCAAGTGGTAGTGCCCTATAGTGCACATGTGCAAGCTTTCTATGCCAAAGTTCATTTGGTTCTACTGAGTCATGAACCAAAGCTTGTTCTGGTTGGCCCTTCAATCTGCATAGTCCTCCCTCTTGTTTTCCAATTACTACTGCATCGTCAATAGTCTTTCATTTTGGCCACATGAGGACTTGGCCATATATAAATGCAACTCTCATTCCTTTTGCATCTAATGCAGAGATGGAGAGAAGTTTCTTCTTTAGTCCTGGTACAAATATGACATCCTTCATTTTCATAGACTTTCCAGAGTCTAATTTGTAGGAGGATTCTCCACTACCTTTTATTGGATACTGGTAGTCATCCCAAAGTTTCACCTTGTGGGGTGATTCATGTTCTGATAGTTTCACAAAGGATTCCTTAAATCCTGTCATGTGTTTGGAATCCCCACTGTCAATAAGCCAATCATCGCTTCCATGTGTGACAGTTCCCATGAGGGCAGAGATCAACACATATTCTTCATCTCTTGAAGAACCATCAATGTCTTTTTTTATTCTCTTCTTGGAAGGCTCATCATCTTCTACAGCATGAGCATGATGTCTTTTCTTGTTTCCCTTCCTCTTGTGAGATCTATCTTTGTTTCTAGGACAATCTATTGCAAGGTGTCCTCTTTCATCACATGTATAGCAAATGAACTCAGACAAATCTTTGTTAGATTTTATAGGTTTATTCTTTTGGTGAGAGTGCTTACCTTTGTGATGGTCTGTTATGATTTTCTTGGATTGTATTGTGAGAGCTTGATCTTCACTTCCCATCATTTCTTCTCGAGCTAATATTCGAGCTTCTTCTTGTGAGCACTCCTCCCATAGTCTGCTAAACTTGACTAGCTTCTTTCTAGCACAGATCCCTTGAATGAAAGAGTCCCATGCCCTAGGGAGACCATTCAAGGTGGTCATCACAATTTATCCATTCTCTACTTCTTCATCTATAGCTTCAAGTTGTCCCTTGATCTGAGAGACCCTTGTAAAGTAAGACCGGATGGTCTCTGCATTATGGATCTTTAGATTCTTCAATTGGTTTCTGAGAGTAATCTTCCAGTTATGTTATTCCTTTCAAATAACTTGGTCAGGGCATCAAACATCCCTTTAGGTGTCTTTAGGGAGGACACCTAAGGTATGAGATGATCCTTGATTGAATAAGCAATAATCCTCTTAGCCATGACCAATTTCTTTTTATTGTAAGGCCTTAGCCTCATCTCCCTCTAGAACTGGAACTTCTCCACTTATGTAGGAGTTCAATTCATTTTCTTCCAGGACCAGGGAGATCCTATACTTCCAAGATCGGAAGTTATCAGCTCCCTCAATCTTTTCATCAAACTTGTTATGATGAGACATCTTAACAGAGAACCTCAAATGGAAATGTAAAATATTTATATCTTACCAGGTTAAGATGTCGGAACTAGATCTGGAGCTGAATTTCTGCAGAGTTGGTTTTCTAGTTCAGGAGCAGATTTAGGGTTTGTCTTTTCTGGAGTTCTACCCAACCAAAAACTTTGATCTTGATCTCTAAAATTCAATTTTGGGGAGGAGATCAATTCAGGCCTGGGCTCATTCAAAAATTCCACTTTTGTGGAAATCCCTAATTTACCGCAGTAGTGTCGGGTCAAAACTGAAAATGCTCAGAATCAGATTCTGCTTCAACAAAAAGATGCGCCCTAGAGAGGAGAGTCATACTAGCCTCCTTTTGCTGAAAATATGTGGAGAGAGATCCAAAAAGTAGGAATCCCTAGCTTCAACAGCTGCATGGTGTCTTCTTCTCACGTTAGTTTTGATACCATGTTATATTTTTAACATTTAAGCTATATGATCTTAGGATCTTATCTGAGAGAATAACAAGCACGACAATCAATCACAAGAGACAATGAACAAAAATATTTTCCTCAGGGAAACCATAAAGGAGAAAACCCCGCAACTTCCTCAGAGATAGAATCGGCACCAAAACTAAAACCCAAAGATACAAAGATGATCTACCAACAACAGTAGTCTCTCTCTCTCAGTTATGCACTACAATTGAGTGTCTGTGTCTATTTGATAAATAGAGAGGCTCACTCTCTATTCATACTAATTCCTGACTTGCCATTAACTCACAAGGGCCAACTTGTCTAGGAGAGTCTAATAACCCTAGTGTCCCGCAACTGTGGGGACTTTAACCCTTGAACAATAAGGAGGGTTACATTCAATGACTTTACATGACTTGTTTACTTTATTGATTCTCCCAATAGGATCATCGAGGTATGACATGACACAATTACATCACCGATACTCCCAATAGGGACATGGGGTATAATATACAAGTGAATACATTCCGAAGTTACAAATACATCAACAACATTAGATTAGACTTTGTCTACACCACAAGGGATGAAATCCCTTATCACATAAACAAGTCAACTCACTCTACTAAGAATATATCACCCCTATTATAGAGCACTCCCACATAGAGTATGTAGTGTATCCTCTATCCTTCAGACACTCATAGTCAATCTGCATGACTATATAAAGGCTCAGAATATGAGCCTTAAGACACATAGTCAATTCACATGAATAATTAGGGCTATGATAGGGCCATCCTCTACCAACTATTGGTCAATGTACACATGGCCAGTATGGGAAAATTATCTACATAATTTTTGCCTGATGTTGGAACTATGGAGAACATCAACATAACATAGCAACATCATCTCGAGCATTTCCTCGTAGCATGACGATTTTACTCCTTCATCATAATCTAGCTCAATGACAAAAATATGAATTCGACCATCCAGGTCTTAATCCACAACAAAAATTCTTTCAATAATATTCCTCTTGCTCCCCTTTTGAGATCTTCTTCAGCTTTGGATACTGATCGATTATTTTCTACTATGAATTATACAATATAACCAGTGAGAGTGTTTTCTACCCATAAATTGGCAACTCTACGTACTGGGGAATATATATGGTTCGACTCTATAAATTCCCTTCAAGTCCACTAAACAAGCCTCCTCTGTTGATTGTGATATTTGGGAGCTTCCAAAATTATTGGTAGCCACTTAACTAGTGCTATAGAGCATTCAAACCACAAGATCTCGTATTGATCCAACGGTGGTCATCTGTAGATGATATACTATCTAAGTCTCTATGACACCCACCCTTGTGGCTCTGCTTCCTGTGATGTAATGCCCCGATGGTAAGCTCCAAACACTTGTGATTTTGTTATTTGTTATTATGGTGGCACTAGGTGCCTGGACTATGGACTATGGAACTTGTTATTATTTTATTATTACTATTATTTATCTATAATTAAATAAAAGCTCAACATGGACAACAAATGTGGCTAGGGGGTTTTGGATTCCACATGTGAGTGGTTGGGGGTTAGGATTTGTTGCTCTCCCTAACAACTATGCTTCTTAATTTTGATTTTATTAGACTTAATAGATCATATTACACCTAATTGATGCTTAGCATGCACCCATACACCTATGCACCATGCACTGGCATGCACTCATGCACCCGTGCAACCATGCACCATGCACCCATGCACCCATGCACCCTTGCTTGATGATAATATTGCCTATACAAGTTGTCTTAGTTAATCAGAGTAAATTTTGGGTGAAGTTGCATTGCCTTTAGTCAGCTGGAATGATCTGGGGAAATTTGAGTTGTTTTTAGACAGTTAGAAGTATTTTGGGTCAAAATCAAGTTATCTTGAGTTACTCAAAGTAATTTTAGATCAATTCAAGTTGTATTCAAGGCATGGGAGTGATTTTAGAAGAGTTAGAGTCAGTCTTAATGAGTTCGAGTTGTCTCCAATGCATGGGAGTGATTTAAGAGAATTTGAGTAAGTCTGGGTGAATTCGAGTTATCTCAGGTGCTTGGGGAGTGTTTTTCCAGTGAATTTGAGTTAGCCTCAGTGGATTTGAGTTGATCTCCTAATAAATTGAATGGTAGTCCAGTGAATTGAGTTCCTTACCAGTGAACCTAAGTTAGCCATGCCAATGAATTCGAATTGGTATGAAATGATTCAAATAGGAATTCATTCATATCATTATTCATTATTCCATTATTGACTTGGTTTGTCAATGGTGGAGGGATGTTCTCCCTTGAATTTGAAATCTAGAGGATGGATTCAAATGGTATTTGTTAGAAAATGAGGATCACAAAGCAATAACAATAAACAATAAACAAGATGCAAATATTAAAACACATTACAAGAGAGGCGTAGATATAATGCGGTTCACCCAAGATGGGTTGCATCCACATATAAATTTCCAGTCCTTTATTATTATATCGTCCAACAAAATGAAGGGATACAACCTGCAGCAACCCTGTTTCACTTCCTCTTCACACTCTCACAGTCTCTCTCACACAATCACAGAGATTGTTTACAGTGCTACAATGCAATACACATCTGTATTACAATGCCTTCCTTTTATAAATGGAATACCATGGGTTGCCCAAATACCATGGGCCCGTAAATCACTCATTATTGACCAAGTCATGACTCTGAAATTACAACATTTTACAAGGCATTTTTTCCTAAATTTTTGCTACCGGGGTGTTTCCCCTGAACCCCTACCAAGGGGGGGGGGCTCCCAAACTAGTCACACCCCCCCTTGGACCCCCCTAACAAAAATAGGGGGGGGAAATCTCCCCCACACACACACCCGTCAGGTGTTGGGATCCAAATACAACTGAACTAACATATCTGAATCAGGAAGATCAGTCTCCACAACCAACAATCTCCCACTTGGAGACTGAGAGCAACAACTCCATCGCTATTGCACTTGATGGACTATGCTCTGACCCTTGGACCTGGAAAATTTTTCATCTTCACCTTCATGCCTAAAGGCCAACAAATATTGAGAAGGAACTCAGTTTCTCTCTGGTTACTACCTTTGTCAACATGTCAGCATGATTATGGCTAGTATGTATATTTTCCAACTTTAACAATTCATCTTCCAGAACATTCTTACAAAATGGTACTTGAGATGTATATGTTTAGTATTCGAATGAAAGGTTGCATTATTTGCAAGATGAATGGAACTATGCATGTCACTATACAACCTACTATTCTCCTTCTTCTTACCCAATTACTCGATGAACCTCTGCAACCAAATCATCTCTTTACTAGCTTATGTAATGGCAACATACTCTACTTTCATTGTTGAAAGTGCAACAACCTTTTGCAGTTTTTAAATCCAACTTACTTTTGTTCCACCCACAATAAAGACATACCCTGTGGTTCTCCTCCTGATGACTTTATCACTAGCCGTATATGCGTCAACATATCCATGTAGAATAGTGTCTGAACCTCCAAAACATAATGCATGAGAAGTGGTACCTCTCAAATTCTTGAGAATCCATTGATTGCCTTCCAATGCTCTTTACCTTTATTGTTCATATACCTACTCACAAATCCCATTGCATGTACAATATATGGTCTTGTGCACACCATGGAATACATCAAATTGCCAATTGTTGATGAATAGGGAACCTTGGACATGTATTCTATCTCTTCCTGTGTCTTGGGACACATCTCCTTACTTAGTTTGAAACAGCTGGCCAAAGGTGTACTAACCGGTTTTGCATTCTACATTCTAAACCTCTCCAACACCATTTATATGTACTCACCTTGAGACAATGTCAATTTGCAATTTTTCTTGTCTCTTGTTATTCTCATACCAAGGATTTGCTTTGCAACACTCAAATCCTTCATCACAAATTATTTAGCTATTTTCCTTTTGAGCACATTCATATCCTACATGTTAGACCCTATAACAAGCATGTCATCCACATAAAATAACAAGATAATATATCTTCCATTATCTAACCTCTTGAAATAAACACATTGGTCAAAATGGTATCTACTATAACCCTATTCTGTCATAAACTTATCAAAATTTAAATACCACTGCCTTGGAGCTTGTTTCAATCCATTCAAGCTCTTCTTCAACCTGCAAACCAAATTATCCTTCCCTTTTACCTCATACACCTATGGTTGTTGCATATAAATCTCTTCCTCCAAGTCCCCATGGAGAAAGGATGTTTTTACATCTAACTGTTCAAGATGTAAATATTCTACCGCCACTAAACTTAAAATAGTGCTAATTGAAGTCATTTTAAAAACAGGAGAAAATATTTCATCAAATTCTATACCTTTCTTTTGTGCAAACCCCTTTACAACAAGTCTATCTTTGTACCTCTTCTTGCCTCCATATTCTTCCTTCAACCTGTAAACTCGTTTATTCTGCAATGCTCTTTTTCTTGTAGGCAACTCAACCGAATCCCAAATCTGGTTTGCTACCAATGAGTCCATCTCCTCATTCATGCCTTGCTCCCACTTCATTCTAGTTTCTACCTGCATTACCTCTTCATAAAATTATGGTTCACCAGAATGAGTCATCAATAAATAATACAGTGAAGGAGAGAATTGTTCACGGGGTCTACTTAACGTAGTAGATCTTCTTACATTTGAAGGAGTTTGAGGTACCTGTTGTTTCTCTTGATTTTTTGGTGCCTTTGGAAATTTATTTTCTTTGATTTCATCAAGCACTGTGTAGTGTGTATTTTCCTTTTCCTCTTTCTTTCCATGCAACTCATATTTTTACATAACCTTGCCATTGAATACTACATCTCTACTCCTAATGATTTTTTTATTTTCATAATCCCATAAGCAATAACCAAAATCATCAACCATGTATCCAATAAAGGTACATTTCTTGGATTTAGCCTCAAGATTTGTTCTATTTTATTTATCAATATGGACAAACACTTCACAACCAAAAGTTCTCATAAATGAGTAGTTTACCTTTTTACCTTTCCATGCCTCCTCTGGAATTCCACCATCCAAAGCACTTGAAGGCCTTCTGTTTATTAAATAAATTGCAGTATAACATGATCCAAAAAACTGTAAGGGAAACCCTGCATGCAATATCATACGCCTTGCACGCTCCATGATCGTTCTATTCATCCTTTCGGACACATCATTTTCTTGTTGTATTCCTAGGACTTTCTTCTCTTTGCAAATCCCTTGTATGAACAGTAACTAACAAAGTACTTGTTGCAGTATTCACCTCCATTATCAGATCTAAAACATTTTAACTTTTTTCTTGTCTCATTCTCAACCAAATCTTTCCACTTATTAAAATTACAAAACACATCAGATTTTTGTCTAATGCAATAAACCCAAGTTTTCTAGTTGCATCATCAATAAAAGTAACATAATAATGAGAGCCACCAAGAGATTGTACCTGATTTGGTCCCCATACATCTGTATGCACAAGCTCTGACTTTTCACTCTTCTTTTGTTTCCCAACCCTGAGAAATATAACTCTCTTTTGTTTTCCATAAACATAGTTCTCACAAAATTCCAAACTTACCTGCTTCAGATATGGAAGAAATTTTCTTGAGTGGAGAATCTCCATCCCCTTCTCTCTCATGTGGCTAGGCCTATGATGCCACAACTTTGCAAGTTTTTTGTGGAAGCTACAGAGATAGAATAATCGGTATTATGACATAAATACAATGTACATATCCTATCTCCTTTTTCTATTACCAGTGCTCCTTTGGTGATATTCCGCCATGTTTTTCCAAATGTAGACAAACAACCATTATCTCCCAACTACACTGTTGAGATCGGATTTATTTTCATAGCAGGAATATGCCTTACATCTTTTAGCATCCATTCATTTCCATTATTTAACTTAACCCGTACCTTACCCATTCCAACAATTTTACATGGTTCATCATCCCCCAATAAAACATGTCCAAAATCACCTGGAACATAATCATGAAAGAATTTCTTATGGGGTGTAGCACGACATGAAGCCCCTGAATCTACTACCCAGTAATCACTAGTATTATCTAATGCAAGAATCAAAGCATATTGTAACACGTAACCTGCTACATTTCCTTGAGTAGTCTCTTGATGCCTGTCTCCTTTATTCTTTTGAGCTCTACAGTCTTTCTTCAAATCTCCTTTCTTACCACAGTTCCAACACTCTATATTTCCAAATCTGGACTTAGATCTGCTCTTTCTAGACTTGTTGTGATTACATGGGCTCATTCCTCTCTCCTTTTGTCTTCCCCTGCTCTTCATGGTCAGCGCATTACCTGATGTCTCACCTGTTTTTTTCTTCGCATTTCCTCGCTAAGAATAATACCGACAACATCATCAAATTTAAGAGTGTTTGAACCAGGGACAGAGTTACTTACAGCCATGACCAATTTGTTCCAACTTTCTGGCAATGAGCACAAGATGAGAAGATCCCTAACCTCATCATCAAAGTTCACTTTTACATAACTTAGCCTACTAGTAAGCATATTAAATTCATTTAAATGGTTAGCAACAAATCCACCTTCTGACATCTTCATATTAAATAAACACTTCATTAAAAATACCTTGTTGGAAGCCGAGGTTTTCTCATAGATCTTAGCCAATGCGCTCATCACACCCTTTGTTGTCCTTTCTTTTGAGATATTGAAAGCCACCGACAAATCCAGGAACATACATATTGTTCCCAGTTCCTTTATGTCAAGAACCTCCCATTCTTCATCCTTCATAGTTATTGGTTGTTTTGATTTTCCACCCAATGGTAGGTACAAATCCTTCTGGTACAGATAGTCCTCAATTTGCATCTTCCATAACTTGTAGTTTTGGCCATTAAATTTCTCGACCCTAAACTTTCCTTCTTCTTCCATTGCTCCCACTCGAACCAAGAACCCTTCTTTCCTGCGAGTTTACCATCCAAATAGACCTTTTGGCTCTGATACCAATTGTTAGAAAAATAGGATCATAGAGCAATTATAACAATAAACAATAAAAAAGATACAAATATTAAAACATATTACAAGAAAGTCACAGATATAATGTGGTTCACCCAAGATGGGCTATGTCCACACAGAAATTGTCAATCCTTTATTATTATATCGTCCATCAAAATGAAGGGATACAACCTACAGTAACCCCGCTACACTTCCTCTTCACACTTTCACAGTCTCTCTCACACAATCACAGAGATTTTTTACAATGCTACAATACAATACTTAGTTGTGTTACAATTCCTTCCTTCTATAAAGGGAATACCATGGGAAAATACCACAGGTTGCCCAAATACCATGGGACCGTAAATCACCCATTATTGACCAAGTCATGACTTTGAAATGACAACATTTTACAAGGCATTTTTTCCTAAATTTTTGCTACAGGGGCGCTACCCCAGAACCCCCGCTAAGGGGGGGGATCCCAAACCAGTCGTCGCCCCACCTTGGACCCCCTTGATGACTATAGTTGGGGGGAAATCCCCCCCACGCCCCCCCATCAGGTGCTGGGATCCAAACACGGCTGAAATAATATATCTGAATCAGGAATATCAAGCTCCACAACTAGCAGTATTTTGCACATAGTAGTCGTGACTGTCTTGTAGGAGAGGAGGGGGATTCTATGAAATAGATCCTAGTTGCCGCAATTTGTCTTGCAGGATAGGAGGGAATCCTGTGAAGGAAATAAAAGCTACCACAACTTTTTCTTATAAGAGGGGGGTTTGGGGGTTTATGTAATAGATCATAGTTGTCGCAATTTCTCTTGCAAGAGAGAGAAAAAATCATGTGAAGGTCGATATCATAACTACTACAACATTGCCTTGCAGGAGAGAGGGGAAATCCTGTGAAAGAGATCCTAGTTGTTGCAATTTGTCTTGCAAGAGAAGGGGAAAATATTGTTTTGTGTCTCTCAGGTTGTGGGATTGACTATTATCCTTAGAGATCGAATTAGAGAGAGTTCCTTAGTGTGTGGATCCATGACCTCAACTCGAGGGTGACTTGCTCAAGTAGTTTGGCTTAAATGAGTTTAAGGATGCAAGGAATGTTGTCATGTTGATGCTAGCTACATCATAAATAAATAAAGTAGTATTTGACTACTATTTACTATGTTATTGTTGCATATGCACCTGTGGAGGCTGATCTATATACTACAAACTCGATTTCATGTCCATGTTACATGTCTCATTTAGTTCTAATAGATTGGTATCTTGTGGAGCAGTTTTTGTGATGTATTGTTGCATCTATTAGAAGTTAATTTGCTTATGAATTATAATCATTAGAAGGTCTGGTTTTTGGGCATACCATATGGTCATGTATGGTTGTTCCAGATTAGATATTACATGGGGTTAATGGTTGTTAGTTAATGTAGTAAAATCTTATATGAAGTAGTGACATAATTATGCTTTAATGGAGTGTAGAATGTTGATTTACTTGTTTTAGAAGCTAATTTTCACATGAATTAGGATAACTAGAAGGTATGGTTTTTGGGAAGAACATATGGTTGTGTATGGTTGTTTTGAATCAGATCTTACATGGGGTTAGTGGATAATAATTAATGTTATATATCTAATGTATTGTAGTATCGAAGTTTTGCTTAAATAAGTGTCATAAATTTTCCTTACTTATATATTAGAAGTTGAATTCTATTAACAGTATAGAGATGAAGTTAATAATTTGGATAAATGGTGATGGGTGGATACCCATAGATGTAATGATGAAATAAATTTACATGAGAAAAATATTACTATATTGTTTATATTCATGTGTCATCACATTGCATCGCATATACGTTGGGGAATAGTCTTGCATTGGAAGGGTCATATTCCTTCTAATGATTGATGATTTTTATTAATTCGGTTTGCTGGTATGTTCACCTAACCCTAGAGAAAATTATTCCACTATGATTATCTAACAATCATTCTTTCCTTGTTAGTATTTCAGTGTATCCGACCTTGGTGATGTGTTTCGGGGTTGGGTTCATGACAATTATGAAGTCCTCAAACTTCTTATCCCACCAATCATGAATATGGATTATCGACACCTGTGTATCCATGCGATTAGCAACATCTTGTTAGAAGCCAGGTCCTGACATAAGAACCATTTGTTGTCACAAAATAGAGAAAAAAATTCTTGCGTAAGGACCAACAAAGTGCATCATTGTAGTCTAGTATGCTGGCATTTTCAATCCCCCATATGAGGTCTCAATCAAAGCACAACCAATATCTATGTAGAATGAGGATGGTTAATTACATGGACAAGTCATTGAGGCTACATGTTTTTCATATCGCAACATATTCCCCTCAAGCACATTCAAGTATATGTACATTAGAGATACAAAAGAGATATTAAGCAATAAATAGAATACAAGACATTCCATATGCAAAAAAATAGGGGGGGGATTATTCTTCATTTGTATTAACCGGTAAACCTTTGCTACATTACATACTCATGTCTCTATAGCCTCAACTTATCATCCGCAAAATGAATCATCCCGACATTACATGTAACATAAAATCCATAACCCGATTACATTACCCATAACCCAGAATAGACAAAAGGCTTTGATCTATTGCTATCTTTTAGCGTCTCTTTTGTTGGTATGTTCCACCTCTCTTCGATGCTCTCTCTCTCTTTGCTTACCTTGTGCTTATTTAAATAGTTGTGGGAGAGAATCCAAAACTGTTGGAACCATTAGAGGATTCTGCAACTTCTTCCTTGCAACCCATGCTTTCTTTTGCAATTATAGTCCTTTCCAAATTAAACGAAGGGTCCAACGAGAATCGATAGTATAGTCCTCACAATTTTTTCCCACAATATCTTGTCCAAATTCTTCCTAATATGATGAGAAATCCAATGAATCCATGTCCTTTAAACGACATCTTTGCACCAATCCATGGTCGAATCTCTATTTCATCCATCACGTCACTAGGAAGCAAACTACCTTGCTCCACCCAAGCAAGTCTTTTCTACTATGGATCCACTACCATTTTTTATCTAAGGAGAGGGTTGCACCTCTTCCTTAAGCATTCTAAGCAACCACCTATGATTCAACACATCCACTGTACTATGCACCTTCACTAGCGCCCAAGGTTCCACTGTCAGCTTCTTGGAAATAATCCATCGTTGGCTCTCAATGTCGATAAGGAGATGTTAGGTGGCTCCCAAGGCCACCTCCATCAAACACCCTGATTCCTCCACCCGGTTCTACCACAAGGATCATCATCACAAGTGATCTATCCACCCATTTCCATGACCATGTTGAATATTCTGCATCTCTTCCATGATCATATGTCTGCAAAACCAAAATATTCACTTGGTAGGGTGGTCGATTTCGAGTCCAAGGTCTATTCCAAATCACCCATCCTTCCTTGGATTCCTGACATGGTAGGGACACTCTTCTTGTGCCTATCCTGGGATACAGACCTTTATCTTGGACTACAATGACTCTACCCCAATTCCTTTCATAGTCGGTTTTGGATGAAACAATGTATTTCTCCCAGCATCACTAGCTTCACCAAGCAACCCTTCTGGTAGCTCCTAAGAGTCATATTTGTTGGCATCTTCCATTTTTGTTTCGTTAAATTTCAGGCACACTTATATCGAATTGCACAATGTGTCAAGTGCACTTCTACCGTGTCCCGGTGCACTATGTTCTTAGTGCACTTCCCGTGTTTCTCTTATGGTGTCTCGTGTGCCTCCTGAAACTTCTTAATGTATTGAATTTGCCAAGCATGGAAGATTTCCCTTGTTTCTTTTTGCACTAAGCCTCGACATTGTCCGACTCTTTGGCACACCTCCTATGCTCAAGTCCTGTGAAGTATTCCATTTCACAATTATATGACAATAAGCACCCCAGTCTGTCGATCCAACATGATATCTGTAATATGCAGCCTTTCAAGGAATGTGTTTAGTCCTACTCAACCAGTGCAGTGTTCCAACATATCCCGACAAACTATCAATTCTACTAAGATTCAGGCACACCTATACCAAGTGTGCATGTGTTGGGCTCTCTTCTTGTCAAATCGTGTTGTTTTTTTCCAAACTCACTTTTGTCGATGCACCTCACCCAATGCTTCATTCTAGGCATACTCCTTCCTAAGCACACCTCTCCCGACACTCCACTCAACTTGTTGTCGATGTTTCTCTTGGTAGTCCATTCAATATTTACTGATGTGTTACTTCCTTTGCTTCCAGTAGCACTGATATGTGCTAGGCACCCTTCTATATTGTGTGTTGTGTGCACTTCTACCGACGCACTGCCTTTCGGTATCACCTTCCTGCTACAACAATCTGGCCGCACTACTACCAAGTGCTTTCTCTCAATGTGTTGTGTCTCGATGCTTTTTCCAGAAAATATATTCTAGCACTTAATCATGGTAATTGGTATAACTTTAAACATAATAATGACTAAGTGTTAAGTGTTGAACGAATAAGTGTGAGTGGGAAGGTGTAGTATGTCAAGCTCCTCCCTAGGCTAGTCTCATCACCAGGACTGGCTCCTAGGTAATTTCGCACGATAGGAAGGAATGTCGGGAACCCTAGGTTTCTGATTCAAGCTCTTTAAGGCCATGACAACTTGAGTGAATGTGGCTTTACATGTGAATGAATCCAAAACTGCAACAATGATTTGGAATCCAATGGTGGAAATGTCTAAAGCAGAAGATGTTACTACCAGACTTCCTTTTAGGACATATATAAAGATGAAAAAATCACAATGTGTGAGGATGTATATTAACCAATTTAAATCCATTGTGCAACAGTTGGAAACCCATGTTTTGAAAATAAAAAATGAAGATAATGTGATGACTCTCCTCGGTACTATGTTGGAGTGTCATGTAGGTTTGGTTTTAGCTTTGAGAATGCAGTTCAATGTGATTTTGCAAACGATATATTCATTTGTGCTATAGTAAAAACTCAAGAGAAAGGATGTTAGTTTGATCTTGTAGGTGTTATCCACTAAGTTTAACTTAGGTGTATTTCTAGTGAGTAGTCAAAGACTTGAACAATTCAATTGTTCATCACATGTGTTCAAAACTTCACCAGGCCAATCAATGGCCTTTTTTTTAATTTTTTACATGTTCATACCCTGTGGGGAAATTGTAATAAATGACTTAGCATGATGGAATTGTGTAAAAAAAAATTCTTTAATAATACCTAGTCATCAATACTTTACTCTAGGGTGTTTTTTCCATGAGAATTATACGCCATTTTTAATGACTTATAATTTTCGAGCTTTTCACCCACTCCTCCAAAGTCAGAGTAAATGTCTTGGTGGTTAGACCTTAGGAGGTTATTAAAACCTATGTGTCAATGTATATTACCATGCTAATCATTTTTTTTAGTCATATGAACATGTACTAAGTCCCAAATAGTTTTTTTTAAATTTCTGGAAAATATAATTTTTAACGTTTTTCTAGGCTTATTTTTAATAAGTTAATTTAAATTATTCAAAAGGGCATAAAAGTGTGGTCTAGGGGTGGAATTTTCCACGGGGTGCTCATTTTCTAACTCAGAGAACCCACTTAACCCCTAAACCCACTTTCCTAAGTTTTCGAGTAATTATTTATCTCTAAAATTAATTATTACTCGAAAATGGTAAAAAATACCAAAAAATAGATATAGTGAAAAAATTTGCAACTCATAAAATAAAGGAAACATGAAGAAAGTGAATTTTATGAGTTGGAAAAGTAAAGTGGAAACATTCCTAAGGTTTCTAAAACACTTTGGAGTGTTTTTCTCAGCAAATAAAGGCAAGTCGATTTTTCTAATTCAAGTGGAGCACATTTCTCAAGAAAAGGACTGAAATTTGTGAGGATAATAGCAAGTGTTGAGTTATGAATTATAAGTTGGCATATTTTTTGTCTTTTCCATCCCATTCCAACTCAAGCAAAGTGCTCTCTCTTGGGAAATTGCACCACCCTCTCTTGGGCAAAGTTTCTATAAAAGCACGGCATTGCTCCATCATTGAGAGATGGAGGATTGAACCTATGCTCTTGTAATACTTAGTTGCTTCTATATTTTGTTGTAAAGTGAATACTTTGGAGGTCCATATGGTGCAAATTTTCATGGTTGTTAATATCTTCATGGAGGTGATATTTAGCTAGTTGTACTTCTCTTTATTTCAAGCTTGTAGATGTTTATCTAGTTTAGAAGGCTATTACTAGCCCATAGAGTAAACATTTGTAGTTTCAATTTGTTTACTTGTGTTTTTCTATTAGATATCTAAGAGTATCCAACTGTAGTCAATTATACTGAGGCTCTCCCAAATTTCTTTTATTAAAATATACCAGATTTAATCTCGTTTGTTTAAAGGTTGTGTAGCTTTATAGATCACCGAAGGCAAAGGAGGATTTTGAGCTCAGTTGCGTCATCTTCCTCTTCACCACTATTCTTTGGATCTAATGTTTTTATGTCATAGAGGCATTTTGTCTTCTTCGCAACGTTCAAGCTTGAGCTTGTGGGTCTTCTCTCCCATCTCATAAAAAAGAAATATTTCTCTTTAGTTACTTTTCTCACAAGCTTAGATTTATTTAAAATATTATTATGAAGTTTAGGTTTGTTTACATCTTAGATCTAAAGTGCTTTAATAGATATCTTAAGCTTAGATCTAACACTCCCTTTCTAGTTTTCAGAGCAATAAATTTTCCCCATTTTTTGTAAAGTACTAGACAGTGTATTTTATGTACATGCTTGTACTAATCCACTAATTTGTACATTGTTAGATTGCTGGTTTTTAGTACGTTGAAAGAAAAAGAGAGAGAAACTATGGTCAAATTTTGACAAAACTAGCTATTCAAAGGCTCCAAACTACCCACTCATTTTCCCTTTCAATTTCGAGTCATTATAAACCTCATTGATCCCACATTTAAAGGATAAAAGGTCTTCTTTCTCCTAAAAACTTATTGTAATAAAATAAATAAAAGATAAGCAAGTGAGCTACACATCGCCCACGCCCCATTCTATTAATTTGTCACAGTGGTCTAGGAACTGAAAACACAGTCTCACAAAGAATACAGACAGATAATCATAAAATTGGCAAAATGGTGCTGCAATGGAAGTAGCAGCTCTGTATAATAAAATGAATATTGAATAATACAATACAATGATCACGCTGAAAGCATGAATGCCAAGACAATTCGAATTCCCAAGGAGGTCATTCAAATTGAATGAGTGAGTCTAGCTTAACTGAATGTAAGCCATAGTCAACACTCAAGTTAACCACTGATCAAAACCCTAATTCACTCAACTAAGCCCTAACTGAAGTCGGAGTGCAATAAATGACCGAGTCTAACTGAAAGTAGCTCAGACACATGTCATTGTAAGCCAACCAACAAGTGGTAGCGCATCAATGACTCCAATGAACCCCGATGAGGTTAACTGAAGTGTAATTAACCATCAAAAGTGGTTGGAGGCACCCCTGTTGACTCCAGTTCATTAAATAATCATTAAATAATCAATTTAATGAAGGGAGGCACCTTCACTACTTCATTTAACTGATTGTAACCATCAGTTAGCAATAAAGTGCATTTATGACACTTAGATCACCCTCGGAGTGCTCCAGTTAGCCTCCTCAAATGTAGTAGAAGGCTAAGTTAGCCTCCTTGACTGAAGGTAGGCGTGGGTGTGCTCATGATGATGTCATAGAGTGCTCCTCTGATGTCAATTAAGTCAATAAAACTTAGGATAGTGGTTTAACGTGGGTTTAACCAGGCCAAAATGAGTGTGTATGGTTGTAAATGTCTCCAACACCCCCCCTTAAGCTATACTCAGGAGGAGTAGAAAACATAAAGTGCATAAGAATGCTAGGGCCCTGGCAACAAAGGCCATAGGTCACCCTGTACAATACTGAAACTCAAACAATGCTCAAAAACAAACTAAGTGAGGAAAAGAGGGAAAACCCAGTGGAAACCCCCCCCCCCTCAAGCTGAACACTGAAAGTAGTTGGATCACCCTGATGAACTCACCCCCAACAGTGAACAGAGGTAAGTGAACTTCTTTTATGAAAATCTCTTGGTGAAGATGTCTGCAATCTACTCATGAGTCGAGCAGTATTGCAGATGATGGTCCTGTCATGCAGTAGCTCCTTGATATAGTGCATGTGTATCTCTACATGCTTGGTCCTCTGCCTGGTAACTAGATCTGTGGATATATTAATAGCACTTTGATTTTCACAAAAGAGGACAATGTACAAAGTACTACCAAGATCAAACTATGAAAGAATTCCTTGCAACCAAACAACTTGGATGCAAGCATTCACCGCTCCTCAATACTCGGCCTATGCGAAAGACAATGCTATGGCGGCCTGCTTTTTGCTAGACCAGAAAATGGGGCCACCACCAAACATGAAGACATATCTGAAATTTGAATTTCGATCAATAGAATCACCTGCCCATTCGGAATCTGTGTATCCAACCACCTCTAGCTCGGAGTCTGCAGCATAGTGAATGTCGTAGGTCATGGTTCCCTGAATGTACTGGAGGATCCTCTTGGATGCCTTCCAATGAAGATCATGAGGTTGTTGCATTAATCTTGATACAAAATTCATGGCATAACAGATATCAGGCCAAGAATGAGTCAAGTACAACAAGCTACCAATCAATTGTTAATAAATAGTGCAGTCCATGGGAGGTGTGCTTTTTCCTTCTTCAAGGTTGATCCCTGAAAGGAAATGGAATGGTGCAGGCCTACATTCAAACATATTAAACTTTACTAACAGGTCTAATATGTATTTGTACTGAGTGACCATTATCCCATCATAATTTTGTTGAATTTCGAGCCCCAAAATTTGTTTTAAGAGCCCCAAATCGCTCATTTTAAATGCATTGTGGAGAGCAATTTTGATGACTAAAATAGAAGAAATTGTGCTACCTATGATCAGTAAGTCATCAACATATAAAACAATAATAATCAAATGACCATTAGACTACTGTATATACACATTTGGATCTGATCTACACCTTTGGAAGTTTTGCGAGAGAAGGAAGGCATCCATCTTGGAATACCACTCTCTTGGGGCCTGTTTTAACCCGTATAGTGACTTCTTTAGCTTGCAAACCAAATATGAATTAGAGATGTATCCCTCAGGCTGCTTCACGTATATCTCCTCATGAAGATCTCCATGCAGAAATGCTGACTTAACATCCATATGATGTACTTCCCAGTGCTTAGATGCCGAAATTGCCAAAACTAAGCGGATGGAGTCCATTTTTGCAACTGGTGCAAAAGTCTCATGGTAGTGCACACCTTGGACCTAGGAAAAACCTTTTGCCACCAGCCTTGCCTTATATTTTCAGTTGCTTCCATCTACAGCAACCTTAGTTCGAAACACCCACTTGCATTGAACCAATTTCCTTCCCATAGGAAGAGAAACTAGCTCCCAAGTGGTGTTTTTCTTAAGAGAATTCATCTCTTCATCCATGGCAACTTGCCATCTTGGATCCTTCCAAGCATGGTAGTAGGAATTTGGGTCTAAAATTATAATAAAATAACAAGATTCGTACAGCAAATAATCAGGACAAGAGAGCGCAATACCTACTCTTTGGAAATCAGACCGAGTTCTCCTTGGATCATCCGGATTTCCAATGTTATCTCCTGTGGAGGAGAGTGTCTGTCGGGCCCATGTTGGGAGATGATTTTGTACTTCAGGTTCTGATTCAACATTTGATGTTTACTATACACTGATATAAAAAATTAGAGGATCCAAATCAGGGTCATCACCCCCAATTTCATCATCCAAATATTCAATAGAATAGGAAGGAAATTCAGCAATTTTCTCCTTCACTAATTCCACCTCCTGAAGAGGCTCATCGAACTTGACACTCCTTTTGATAATGATCTGTTTTGTTTTGATATCCAACAGCTTGAAACATTTTGATTCATCAGGATACCCAATAAACAGACATTCTATGATTTGCGGTTGCAAATCCCTCCTTTTATCAAGTGGAATTCAGGCCCATGCAGTGGACCCAAACACCCGCAGGTTTGACACATTCGGCTTATGTCCGAAGTATGCTTCAAAAGGGGTCTTCCCTTTCATGGATGAGTGTGGCACTCTGTTCTAAATATATGTTGCAGCATGCATGGCTTCAGCCCACAAATTTGCAGCCAACTTCTTTGATTCCAACTGCATACAGGTGGTCATCTCCTTGAGAGACCGATTCTTCCTTTCCGCTACACCGTTCTGCTGGGGAGTCTAGGGAATTGAATGCTGGACCTGAATACCACTTTGGGAGCATATGTGCAGAAAATCATTACTGACATACTCCCCACCATTATCAGATCTCAAGATCTTGATCTTTTGTCCAGATGCATTCTCGATCAAGGCCTTCAGTTCAGTAAATTTTTTACAGACTTCAGACTTCTTTTTGATAAAGAAGACCCATGTGTACCTAGAAAAATCATCAATAAAAGTCAGAGGATACCTTGATCCATTCATGGATGTGATAGGCATGGGACCACTGATATCAGAATGTATCAGTCCCAAGATGCATGTAGTTCGTCTTGCCTTCCCCCGATCGAACTTGTGCTCAGGGTGCTTTCCAACAACACAGCCCTTGCAAATTCCAGTGGTTTCCTTGATGATCGGTAGGCCTTCAACCATGGAGTTTATCTATAATTGATGCAAGTATTTGAAGTTGAGATGGCCAAACCTCTCATGCCACAGTCTACTCACTTCATTTCCATGAGTCAACAGTGCGGTGGGCTTTGCATCCGCCACAAAATGGGAAAACTCATAGGCTTTTGCATGATGGTTTGCAAGGCCTTTTGCAACAAGTTTCCTGGATGCAAATTCCGTTATCCCTACATAATTCGAGCTGAAGGATACTCTCTTGGGCACTCCTGTATGTGTCATTTGATAAACACTCAGGAGGTTTGATGCCAGTGCCAGTACATACAAAACATTTGAAAAATAGCCATTCTCAATATCAACAGTACCTTGTCCTTCTGAAATGATGGTGGATTCATCTCCCATGTGGATGGGGATGGATTTGCCAGTCTCCAAGGATGAGAAGGAGTCTCTTTCATCCATCATGTGGTTCAAAGCTCTAGAATCTATCAAGAGTGCTTTGGACTTCGAAGTGTTTTCCATAAGGACGTGACCTCTTTCATGCTGTGGTTCCCGATCTTGTTGATCTCTCCTTCGAAAGATTTTCAGAAGATTGATGCGATTTCTATCAAGGAGAGAGGTAGCTTCATCAAGTTTCTTCTTCATGCAGGCATGTTCAGGGTGGAATCCCTCCCTGCAGTATGAACACTTGACTTTTTCCTTTCCATGATTCCCTTTTCCTTTGTTCATCTTTGAGCCGGAAGACTCATCATGCTGCTAGTTTTCAACTTTAGGCTTAGGAGCTTCGAATTTAGTTTTTTGGGTTCTTCTACTGCTTTCATTTACCCTTCAGATCTATGGGCCCCGATACATGGAGGGCTTGATCACGGGAGGATCTGATGATCCCCATCTGGACAAGCTTATCATGTTCACTTGTTAGGGACTCAATGAAGGCATTGAGTGAAGGCATATTCCATCCAAGGGTTGTGAGCTTCCCCGCACGGACTGTATATACAAAAACTGAATAATCAGCTCCAAGTTTGGAGAGTATAGTGAGGATGAGCTGATCATCCTCCTTCTCCACTTTGCATTGCTTCAATAGTAAGACAATGTGCTTGAACTTTGTGAAAAAGTCATTCAAGGTCTCGAAATTGGAAGGTTGGAGAGACATCAACTCATTCTCAAGCTAGTATACTCTCAAATCATCTTACTTTCCATACAGGGTTTCCAATTTGTCCCATATTTCCTTTGGAGTCTTCAATCTTGAAAGATGGAAAAGAAGATCCCGGGAAACAGAGAGGCACAAGAATCTGAATGCTTCATCTTTCTTGTTCAAGAATATGGCTTTATCTGTCACAGAAGTAGGCTCTTCTTCAGTGTCCATAGTGACCCTATAGAGTCTTCTGGCACATAGCTAGATCTCCATGTCTCCTTTCCATAAGTGGGAATTGAACGAAGTCAAGAGTTCTATGGAAGAAGCCATCTGAAACTACTGGAGCGAACGCTTTCACCTGTTAAAAACCTAAAAATCACAGCAAAACGGGCACCGTAAGGTCAGACAACCTGCACATTTTAGGCTTTCATCACACCCAGCATAGTCAATCAAGCAAGCTTGATCAACAATTTCCTTACTTGGGGTATTAAGTGGTAAGCCTTAGCTTTTGGTGCAGTGCTAGAATTTTCAACTTTTGCTCAATTTTTCATGCAAGATCTGTCAAAAACGTTGTTTTTGAGAGATCTAAGCTTTGTCCTACCGTGAGCTCTGATACATATTAATTTGTCACAGTGGTTTAGGAACTGAAAACACAGTCTCACAAAGAATACAGATAGATAATCATAAAATTGGCAAAATGGTGCTGTAATGGAAGTAGCAGCTCTGTATAATCAAATGAATAATGAATAATACAATACAATGATCATGCCGGAAGCATGAATGCCAAGAAAATTCGAATTCCCAAGGAGGTCATTCAAATTGAATGAGTGAGTCTAGCTTAACTGAATGTAAGCCACAGTCAACACTCAAGTTAACCACTGATCAAAACCCTAATTGACTCTTGACTGAGCCCTAACTGAAGTCGGAGTGCAATAAATAACTGAGTCTAACTAAAAGTAGCTCAAACACATGTCACTGCAAGCCAACCAACAAGTGGTAGCGCATCAATGACTCCAATGAACCCCAATGAGGTTAATTAAAGTGTAACTGACCATCAGAATTGGTTGAAGGCACCCCTATTGACTCCAGTTCATTAAATAATCAATTTAATGAAGGGAGGCACCTTAACTGCTTTGTTTAACTGATTGTAACCATAAGTTAGCAATAAAGTGCATTTATGACACTCAGATCACCCCCGGAGTGCTCCAGTTAGCCTCCTTGAATGTAGGAGAAGGCTAAGTTATCCTCCTTGACTGAAGGTAGGTGTGGGTGTGCTCATGCTGATGTCATACAGTGCTCCTCTGATGTCAATTAAGTCAATAAAATTTAGGATAGTGGTTTAACTAGGCCAAAATGAGTGTGTATGGTGGTAAATGTCTCCAACACATCCCCCCTGGGGGGATTTGCAGTGTCTCTTTTTCTTGGAGTGATTTTTTTTGTTTTTCTTGTAGATCTTAATTAACACAAACACAATTATCTTAACAGGTTGTATACTTATTTTTACAAGTAAATTTAATTTAACTTTTCTTTAAATTTATTAGTTTTTGTAAAGAACACTAACCCACTACGATTTTTCTTGGTATCGAAAGGTAAAAGAAAATCATATTGTAGTAATTAGTCTCATAAGTTTTTTTTATATTTACAAACGCACACAATCCGTCCTAGAAGGGATGTATCGTTTCATACTTTTCCTTTTTTCTTTTTTTGAATTGGAACAAACATTTGCTTCTTCCATGTATGCTCTACCCCTCACAAATTTGTCTGACTCTTGGGGATATCAAAAGCGGAAGTGTGCATTAATTAATTCCTCACATTTAATTTAATAAACTCACATTAATAAAATTAGCATCCCCTAAACATCACAAAAATCCGGCGTAAACGGGTTTGGTGAATAGTGGGACTTCAAGGATAGCAGGAACAACTAGAAACTGATTGTGGGGTCCCGTTAGGCTACATCCTTGTTGGTGTAGTGTTGAAAACCCCCCCACGAATCCATATAGCCCACATTTTCCCATGCAGAGCCACTTTTCCAAAAATTCAAGCATACTCCCCGTACCATCTGGTATATCGGGAATCCCCTCTCTCCTTTAATCAATTCATCTTTTAAATAATAAAATTGACTAAGAACACAAATGTGAAACATTTATTTTACAGCAACATTTGCTTTGCCTCCATGGCACTGGTCTTTAATATTTATTATTTGCTTCATTCATTCAAGCTATGTTTTGTCGTGATTATTCTATTTCATATATGTTGTATAGTTGATTTAATCGTTCAATTGTCTTTATTAATATATTAACCTTCAAACTCCTAAACAACAATTTTTCATACAAAACAACTGAGTAAGTAAAGCCTTAGTAATATTAATAGGGTCTACCCCCCTTGGAGTTGTTAGGATTTAAGCCTAAATGGAGGAGTCAAGATCAAGTGACAGTACTTGACTCAAGACTTGCCCCTAATGACACACCAAGCAGCTTGAAGATTTATGTTGTGTTAACCCCAAATGGGTAAGAGACAAAAACATTTTGACGTCGTTGTCGGGGATAAATCTTTTTATTTCTGGAGTTCGACTTACCCTTAGTTTCTTATTTTTTTACCTTTCTTGATTGATCTAAGTCCAACATTTCTAAAGATTGAACTATGTCCATCTGGCGACTCCACTGTCTATAAACCAATCAAGGTATTCCACAAGAAGAAACCCTCTAGGATTACTTGATTTTATTCCTGAACCCGAAAAGGTTATCGAAAGAGAGTAAGTAAGCTAACTTCTCGTAAAATCCTTGAATATATAGGATCTGAGTCTCTCTTAGACATCCATTTCCTTTTTTAATAAAGTAGTAAGATTAATAATATGGATACAGTTGATGCCTATTTAAAACCCCTTAACTTCACTCAGATAGTAGGTCAACCACACACTCTACCCAACAAGGCTATTGAAAAGCTTCTGACCTTCCAAGGGATCAATGTTGTAAGTGTCGAGAGCCATATAGGAAAGATTTGAGAGCCTAAATGTTTCCTCAATTAGGTTAGAGATCCTACTCAACACATGGCAATGTCTATATGAAGTTGTTTGCTCTATCCTTAGAATAAGATGCATGTGAATGGTACATTGACCTTGATGATAATTCTTATACAAAGTATGTTGATTTCTTGAAAGGGTTCAAGAAAAGATGGGGAGTTCAAAAAGAGCATTGCCATCAATTAGCTTCTCTCCATACTATAAAGAGAAATGAAAACGAAACTATGGAGGAGTTTAACAAGAAGTTCAAAGATTTGGTGGAAATCATTCATTCTGATTTCAAGCCACCAGACAAGTCCAACCTTGTTAAATATATGGAAGCCCTTAGCGGAGAAATGAGATATAATTTAAAAGATAAAGAACCTGACACTCTAAAAAAGGCTCAAGAGTTGGCTATTAAGATTGATTTAAATATGCAATCAGTAGGAAAATCAAATACTATTGGATTCATGAGGGCTCTCACCAAGCTGCATGAATCAAAAGATAAAGCACCTAGCCATGATGTTAATGACAAGAAGATCAGGGACTTAAATGAGAAAATGGAATCCATGGAAGCTAATTATGTTGATCAATTTAAAATAATACAAAATAGAATGATCAACATGGAAAGGTCTCAACCTAATTAAAAGAACTTTCTCCTAAAGGAAGTTGGGTTCAAAAGAAGCCTTATCATCAAGATAAAAGGCCTCCAAACCAACTTGAGTCAAATAATATGGTTGAAGAAGTCACGCCTTAATGTAGACCTTGTGATGCACTTCATGAAGAGGCAGTTTGTTACATAGCATGACAAATCCTAAAGCAAGGTATTCTTGAGACGATTCAAAGTAGCAGTTTTTCAAACGGGCCTAAGTTTGTCAATAATGTAGGCCATGTTCATCCCGTTACCAAAGATGCCCAGAAGGAAGCAAAAGAATATAGTCAAAAGATAGGTAATCTAACCAAGAACTTTGGGTTCATGCCTTCATCAGATCAATTTCAAGAAAAGTTCAAGGGCTTAACTTATCAAAGAAGAGGCAATGCTGGAACCTCAAAAAATCAACAATATGCACCTAAGGTAAATACTTTCTAAGATTCAAATGAATTAGATATGGGTGTTTGGTTTCAAAAGGATAAAGTATTGGTACTTGCAAGTGAAATAATCAAAACTCCACAGCAGAAAGAAAAATTGATGAATGTTATAAGTCATCCCCTTCCTAAAAAAGTAACTTTTAAAAGGCCTATATAAAATTCTCCTCCATGTCAGAAAGATGTCACGGAAGACATTCCACTCATTCTGCATACTATGGATTCAAGAAAGGAATATCATCCACCCTTTTATGTATCATTGATGATCGGTGATCTTCTTCTACATAATTGTATGCTAGACTCTGGTTCTTCATCAAATGTAATGACTAAGAAATTTATTAATCAATTAAAGACGAGACCAACCAGACCTTACCAAAATATCGGTGCCATGGACTCTAGAGAAGTTGATGTAGTTGGATTGATTCAAAATCTTCCAGTAAAGTTGTCTAAGTATCCAGATATCCACATAACCATGGACATACTAGTAATAGATGTGATAGACATATGGGGAATGCTCTTTTCAAGAAAGTGGTCGGCAGATTTAGGAGTTTGGATTCGGATGGATTGGACATATGCCAACGTTCCTGCATCAGAATATTTATTGGTAAGATTACATAGAGAGAATTAAAGGAAACATCATGTAGAAGATCCCAAAAATCTTTCAAATGAGTATGTGTATAATACAGATGAAATCGGGAGTTATACTTGTTATTCCACCCTTTTAACCCCAATTAAAGAAAAGATAAATGAAATATGGAAAATGAATTTTGGCGGGGCACATTCTAGAGCAAGAAAAGGGGCAGTCATTGTTATCACTCAACCGAGTGAGCAATTTTTCAACTTTGCTCTCAGATTGGAATTTGAAGAAACTAACAATGTGGTTGAATATGAAGCACTCTTACTTGGTGTAGATATTGATGAGGATATGGGGATAAAAATGTTAAGTATAAAAGGAGATTCAGACTTAGTAATCCTTCAAGTAAAAAATGAGTATGCATGTAAGTGTAAAATGTTAAAAAAGTATAGAAATGTTATCTAGGATCTAATGGAATTCTTTGATGCCCTAAACTTAATTGCAATCCCCGTAGATCAGAATAGCATGGCAGATAAGTTAGCAGTAGAAACTTCAACCCTTGAACCTTCAGAGGAACTCTTGAATGGTAATGAAAATTTAGAAATTAATTTTATACCATCAGTTCCAGATAATATGGAACATTGGCAAGTATTCCAAAATGATGGACAAATCCTAAGATTCATTCACAATGTTAAAGAGTTCTCCAATTTCAAAGTCAACTTACACGAAGAGGGTAAAGAGTATCAAGGAGAAGGTAATCAGTTTGATAATCCTGTGCCTCGTGGACTTGTGTCTTTAGAACAGATGTTTGATAGGCAAGATCAGTGAAAAGTCAAGAAATATTCTCTAAAACCTAGGGATTATATAGAGGTAAATATTGGAAATGATAAAGACCCTAAGATAATTAAAATTGGGAAGGGTATGAACGAAAAAGAAAGAAAATACCTCATAAATATTGCTAGGGAGTATAGATATGTGTTCGCATTTACATATGATGAGCTTGAAGCATATCGGGAGAATGTTTTCCAACACACTGCACCCCTAAAACAAGAAATAAAAGAAGTAAAGCCTTTTCGATAGAAACTGAGGCAAATAAATCCTAAGGTGGCTCCTATAGTAAAGAAAGAATTGGAAAAGATGTTGGTTGTTGGGATCATTGTGCCAACAAGGCATTCTTCTTGGTGTTCCAACTTGGTCGTGGTCCAGAAAAAGAATGGTCAAATAAGGATATGTATATATTTTTGAAATCTTAATATGTCATGCCAAAAGGATAACTATCCACTGCCCAATATGGAAACTTTGTTGCAAAGAATAACAGGATCCCAGATGATGTCCTTCCTAGATGGATTTTTCGGTTATAATCAAGTTGTAATTTAGAAAGAGGATAGGCATAAAACTACCTTCACTACCCCTTGGGGTACTTTTTAGTATGTGAGAATTCATTTTGGTTTGTTGAATGTCAGTGCCACCTTTCAAAGAGCCATGGACTATGCATTCAAGGATTTGATTGGGAAAATCATTGAGATTTACCAGTATGACCTAACAGATTTCTCCAAAGAAAGATTCAGTCACATAGGTCACCTTAAGCAAGTATTTGAAAAATGTAGAAAGTATGGCATTTCCCTTAATCCATCCAGGTCAGTCTTAGGGGTTGATGATGGAAAAATTCAAGGGAATATAATCTCAAAAGATGGTGTTAAATTAGATATGGAGAGAATTGAAGCTATTAAAAAGGTTCCCATCCCTAAGAATATAAAATCTCTTCAATCTTTTAATGGCCAAATTAATTTCATAAGGAGGTTCATTCCAAACTTAGAAAAATTAATGAAACCAATGCAAAAGTTATTAAAGAAAGATGCTAAATTTGAATGGACAAATGAAGGAAGAGAGGCTTTTAAAAATCTCAAAGAAGCCATTTCTAGATCTCCATTCTTAGTTAGCCCATATTATTCCAAGTATTTCCAAATCTTTTATTTTTCCTCAGAAGATACCATTGTAGGGGTCTTGCTCCAGAAAAATAATGAAGGTTTTGAGCAACCCATCGCATTCATGAGCAGAGCCTTGCAAGAGTCATAGTTGAAGTACACTAACATGGTAAAGCAGGCTTATGCATTGGTGAAGTCCCTTAATCATTTGAGGGCTTATGTTGGTTATTCAAAAATAATAGGATATGTTCCCCATTCAGGCATTAAAGATATATTGTCTCAACAAGATTACTTAGGAGTAAGGGGAAAGTGGGTCTAAAAAATTCAATAGTGCGACTTAGAAATTAGACCCACTAAGTTAATTAAATGTTAAGGGATAGCCAAGTTGTTGACAAAAGGAAATGAGAAAGCATTAGGAATAGTATGTCAGAGTAGCAATTCAGCACTAGTTAGGTCAGCAGAATTGCAACATTTAGAGCATAATCAATGGTATGTGGTTATCATCTTTTTCTTCGAAAACCTTAATTTCCCAAATCATCTAGTTGTCCATAAAAGAAGAGAGCTAAGGTTAAAATCCACTAAGTATTGTATCACTCAAAATGGATTGGGTTGGATGATCCCCGATGGGATAATACTTAGGTGTGTTAATCAGCTAGAGTATAAGAAGCTCTTAGCTAAGTTTCATTTAGGATTCTATGGGGGCACTTTGCAGCAGATACGACAGCCCACAAAATTCTCAAAGAAGGTTACTATTGGCCCTATTTGTTCACATATGTTCACAAGTTTGTTAGATGTTTCCCCCAATCCTAGTTGTTCACTGGGAAGCAAAAGCCGGCATCCCTCCCTCTTCATCCAGCAGTGGTCCAAGCCCCTTTCCAACAGTGGGGGATTGATTTTATTGGTATGTTGGTTATTCAAAAATAATAGGATATGTTCCCCATTTAGGCATTAAAGATATATTGTCTCAACAAGATTACTTAGGAGTAAGGGGAAAGTGGGTCTAAAAAATTCAAGAGTCCGACTTAGAAATTAGACCCACTAAGTTAATTAAATGACAAGGGCTAGCCAAGTTATTGACATAAGGAAATGAGAAAGCATTAGGAATAGTATGTCAGAGTAGCAATTTAGCACTAGTTAGGTCAACAGAATTGCAATGTTTAGAGCATCATCAATGGTATGTGGTTATCATCTTTTTCTTCGAAAACCTTACTTTCCCAAATCATCTAGTTGTCCATAAAAGAAGAGAGCTAAGGTTAAAATCCACTAAGTATTGTATCACTCAAAACGGATTGGGTTGGAAGAACCCCCATGGGATAATACTTAGGTGTGTTGATGAGCTAGAGTATAAGAAGCTCTTGGATGAGTTTCATTTAGGATTCTATGGGGGCACTTTGCAGCGGATACGACAACCCACAAAATTCTCAAAGAAGGTTACTATTGGCCCTATTTGTTCACATATGTTCACAATTTTGTTAGATGTTTCCCCCAATCCTAGTTGTTCGCTAGGAAGCAAAAGCTAGCATCCCTCCCTCTTCATCCAGCACCGGTCCAAGCCCCTTTCCAACAGTGGGGGATTGATTTCATCGGTAAGTTTAAGGATAATTCAAGTAATGCATATTCTTGGATCCTTACTACAACTGATTATTTCACTGAGTGAGTAGAAGCAATACCCACCAAGAAGAAAACCAATAACGTTGTTATGGATTTCTTAGAAGACAAAATCACCACAAGATTTGGTGTGCCTAGTAAGATAACAAATGATAATGCCAAAGCCTTCAGTTCAACAGAAATGTCCTCATTACGTTTTAAATATGGCATTATCATATCTCATTCTTCTAACTATTATCCAAAAGTAAATTGTCTAGCAAAATCAAGTAATAAAAACTTAATGACCATAATAAAGAAAACAATTTGAGATAATAAAAAGTCATGGGACAGTAAGATAAAATTTGCACTTTGGGCTGGAAAAATAACTAAGAAAAGTGCAACAAGGAAAATTCCTTTTGAATTGGTATATGTCCTAGATGTCACTCTTCTTATCCATCTTAATCTTCCAGTATATCAGTTGCTTAGGGCTTTCAATTCAAATCAAGATGGGGTTCAAAATAGAATTAATCAGTTGGTTAAATTGGATGAAAATAGAAGAAAAGCATTTGATAAGAATATCAAAAATCGAGAGAAAGTGAAGAGGTCATTCGACAAGTCTTCCAAACCAATACCTTTTCAGATAGGAGATACAGTTCTTCGTTGGGATAAGCGAAGATAGAAGCCGGGAAAGCATGGGAAATTTGATAGCTTATGGACAGGGCCATTTATCATCTCTGATTTGGCCAGTGCCAATTCATTTATCCTCAACAATATGGATGGAGAAAAGTTACTCTTACCAGTGAATGGGAAGTTCTAGAAATTGTTCTTTAGCGACAGTATTTGAATCCCATTGGGGGCGTCTGCTGTATCAAGTATTTTCTAAACCTTGTCTCATTTTCTTTTCAGTATTTTATTTTGTATATTAATTTTGTCTAGTACATTGTTGTATATCATTATTGTACATTATTGTTGTAATTTATTGAATATTATGCTGCAATTTATTATTTCATTTGGAAAAAATTATACATGTGACTTACACACTTTTGGTGGTATGCAGAAACCAGAAGGTTTTAGAGATCTTGCATGACTTCTTGCCCTAGAAAAATCATATCAGTCACAAGTCCCGCAGTTGGAGCCAAAATGTTATCCACTAAGTTGCGCTTAGGTGGATTTCCAATTAGTAGTCAAAGACTTGAACAATTTAATTGTTCATCGCGTGTTCAGAAGTTCATTAGGCCAATCAGTGGGCCTTTTTTTTATTTTTTACTTGTTCATACCCCGCGGGGGAATTGTAATAAATGACTTAGCATGATGGAATTATGTAAAAGGTTTATATTTACTAAGACCTAGTCATAAAAACTTTAATCTATGGTGTTTTTTTCCTTGAGAATTATACGTCTTTTTTTAATGACTTATAATTCTCAAGTTTTTCACCCACTCCTCCAAAGCTCGAGTAAATGTCTTGTGGTTAGACCTTAGGAGGTTATTAAAACCTATGTTTCAATGTATATTACCATGCTAATCAATTTTATTAGTCATATGAACATGTACTAAGTCACCCATAGTTTTTTTTAAATTTCCGGAAAATATAATTTTTTTCATTTTTCCAGGCTTATTTTTAATAAGTTAATTAAAAATATTCAAAAGGGAATAAAAGTGTGTTATAGGGGTGGAATTTTTCATGGGGGTGCTAATTTTCTAACTCAAAGCACCCACTTAACCCCTAAACCCACTTTCCTAAGTTTTCGAGTAATTATTTATCTCTAAAATTAATTATTACTCGAAAATGGTAAAAAAGAGCAAAAAATAGAAAAAGTTAAAAATTCGACAACTCATAAAATCAAGGAAACATATCGAAAGTGAATTTTACGAGTTAGAAAAGTAAAGTGGAAACATTCCTAATGTTTCTAAAACACTTTGGAGTGTTTTTCTTGGCAAATGAAGGCAAGTCGATTTTGCTAAATCAAGTGGAGGACATTTCTCAAGAAAAGGATGGAAATTTGTGAGGATAATAGCAAGTGTTGAGTTATGAATTAGAAGTTGGCATATATTTTGCCTTTTCCATCCCATTCCAACTCAAGCAAAACGTTCTCTCTTGCGAAAGTGTTCCACCCTCTCTTGGTCATAGTATCTATATAAGCAAGCCATTGCTCCATTATTGAGAGATGGAGGATTGAACCTATGCTCTTGTAATACTTAGTTGACTCTATATTTTGTTGAATAAAGTGAAGAATTTGGAGGTCCATATGGTGCAAATTTTCATGGTTGTGAATGCTTGAGCTTAATGGAGGTGATATTTAGCTAATTGTACTTCTCTTTATTTCAAGCTTCTAGATTTTTATCTGGCTTAGAAGGATATTACTAGCCCATAATGTAAATATTTGTAGTTTCAATTTGTTTACTTATGTTTTTCTATTAGATATCTAAGAGTATCCAACTGTAGTCAGTTATACTAAGGATCTCCCAAATTTCTTTTATCAAAATATATTAGATTTAATCTTGTTTGTTTAAAGGTTGTGTAGCTTTACAGATCATCGAAGGCGAAGGAGGATTTTGAGCTTAGTTCCACCTTCTTCATCGTCACCACTATTCTTTGGAACTAATGTTTTTTTGTCCTGCAAACACTTTATCTTCTTCACAATGTTCAAGCTTGAGCTTGAGGGTTTTCTCTCCCATCTCATAAAAATTCAATCTTTCTCTTTGGTTATTTTTCTTACAATCTTAGATTTCTTTAAAAGCCTATGAAGTTTAGGTTTGTTTACATATTAGATCTAAAGTGCTTTAATAGATATCTTAAGCTTAGATCTAACACTTCCTTTATAATGTCCCAAATTTTGCATTGGTTCACAATGGCAAAATCATATTTTCCATATTCATGAAAGTTGTCAAAGGGATGCTAAAAGTCAAATAATTGCCAAGGAGAAAAATCACTAGTTTCCTAGGTTGGGGGTGGAATCTTTGAGATTTGGAATAAGCGGAATAATAAATGATGTTTAGACATTAGAAGAGGATAAATATTTAATAATGTTGCTTATTAAATAAATACAAGAGAAAATTGAAATGGCTATGGAGAATGGAGACACGTGAAGACTATGGGGCCCACTCAAGCTAGAATTCCTATGTTAAATGGCATCCTCCTCTTGTAATTTCAAATCTATGGGAAGCCTAATGTTTTGGGATGGATTATGAGGTTAATACACTTGTCCATATACTTCATAGGTTGAATTTGGGATGAATTGTAACATACATAGGAGAGGAAGAGCCAAGTGGGAGTTTCATGGACACTTGGCTAGATTCCCCTTACATTTATGACATCTATGACACCAATGATGGAGATTCTATGACATTTATGACACAAGTCAGATATGAAGGTTGAAATACTAACATGCTGACATTTCAGGACTTAATAGATCATCTTAGAGGTCGAATTTGGGAGTTGGAGAAGGCCAAGAGGCTCCTACTCAAATTTGGGAGAAGAGGGAAGGTGAAGAGAGAGGCCACATGGCATAGCATGAGAAGCCACACCAATTCGACTTGCCTTTGGTTTATGGATGGATTTGGAACCTTAGAATACCAATAAATTTTATAAAATACATGGATAAGCCATGAGAAGAAGCTTTTTCTCATTTGTGAAATTGTCATTTGTGAATTTTGAGAGCTAGTGGATGACTAGTTTTCTTGCTTATGCCAATTTCGAGGGTGAAAGATTCCCATCCTAGTTGGTGTTTGGAAAGGCCACTTAGATCTTTCATTGAGCTTTAATGGATTATTATTTTTAGGTGTAAGCTACAGGAATTTCATGGACATCTCAATATCATCTTGTTCTTCCATTCATCTCAATTTTTCTCCCCATATTTCAACTCTATGGAGCGAGGCGCACTTGGTGAGCTATTCATATCTTTGAGGGAGCTTCTATTGCTCCAGTATTTTGTATTCTGATGTAAATTATATGTTCTTTAATTTCATAAATCTCTAAGATCGAAAATCCAATATATCTCATGTATTATTGTCCAATATTGAAGAAACAGTGCCATTTCCCCAATACCTTATTGTAAACTCTTGCAATATTGATGGAATCGAATATATGTGTGCACCATTGATTATTTATGAATGAATGAACTGTAATGAAATTGTATTATGGTTTTCATGGTTTGTAGCTAAGAATGGCCATTGGGTCGAATTTCATAGCATTTTGGGAAAACTACATCTCATTCCCCCAAGGGTCCAAAATTGGTTTTTTATATCTTATTGAAAGAGGTGATAACAGCCATGGGATTTCGATTGGTTATGCATGTGAGTCTCTGATAATTTATTCTACACACCCCCTGCTTCACTTTTATAATTTGAGTGAGATTATGTACATTTGGGAATCCATTCCAGCAATTACTCGGGAGGGATTTGAGCCCCAAAATTGCTAGTAAATTCATCTATCTTATTCATAATTTGATATAGAATTCCAGAACTGATTGGAAGACCATATTACATACCTGAACATAATAATTAAGTTATTATTTCATTCATACACCTTCTCTGAATATTTGGGAGCAATTGGGATGATTTGGAGACCAAGACACTAAAACTAGTCAAGAGCCAAAATTGTGAAAAAATTGGAAAATTGGGCATTTTAATAAAATTTTATAAAAGGGGATATGGTATCAGAGCATGATCTTGGCACCTGATTTGGTCTGATATTTATGAGTACAATAATTCAGGGACCACCATTATATATTGAAACCTAAAAGTGCTTTTTGTTGAAGAGGAAACAATGACTAGGGATAAAAGGGGAACCTCATATGATGGTGAGGAGCTTATAAAAATTATGGAACCTATCTTTGAAGACATGAACAAGAATATTATGAAAGGATTCGAATTGTTGGCTATCCAAAGTTGGGAAAATATATTGAATTTAAGAAAACCAAGGAGAAAAATGCATCAGCTTGCTTGAAGGAGCGAAAGGAGGAGACTCATGAACCACCTAGTTCTGAAATAGGTGAAGTAGAAGAAGTAGTACATGAAGAGGATATAAATTCACTCCCAAATGACTTTGAAAAAGATGAGGAAACATCACATGAGAACGAAGAAGAGTACCTTGAAATTATTGAATATCATTCTGAAACAAATTCTACTATGGACATGGACCAAAGAGAATCTACTGATGGATGCTTGAACTACGAAGGAGTACCTACTGATGGGTGCTCACAAAGCTATGTTGGTGACATAGAGATCAGATTTCAAAATGTTGCTGCAAGCCAAAATTCTGTTAAACATGAAAATGAACACCTTGTAGCAGTTGAAGAAGAAACAAGATCAACTTCCTCATCACCACTTGAGCTTCATGAAGTTGGTCCAAGCAAGAAGGAAGAAAATGGGGAGGTTCATTTGCAAGAGCCTCATTTTCTTGAAGGGTCCTTAAAGATGAATGAAAATAATATCCAAGATTCCCTTAGCATACTCTATGACACTCAAGCATTGGTATCAAATTATTGTTGGAGAGCTACTTCCTTGGAGGAGCCATCCTTCCTTAAAGACATGGAGAAGATCCAAAGAGCAATGTGCAACATCAAAGGTAATTTCATGTCTTTGCTTTTTTATATAAAAAATGTCATTGAGCTTAATGAATGGTTACATGAATCATACTTGAAGAAAAATGAAGTTATTCATAAGCTCACAATTCAAAATGAGCAACTTCTTGAAAAGTTGCAAGACACTTGTTTTTCCTCCTATGTTTCAGATTGTCAAATGGTAGATTGTTTGGAGGATTCTCATGACATGGTGGATCATGATAAATTTGGAAATTCGAATGTACTTGATGTGTTTGAAGATGAACTTGAAGAAATCCAAACACTTGATGTGGTGGAAGTGGAACTTGAATTATCTCTTGATGAAGGGTGTGCAATTTTTAAAGAAGAGCGTGATTCCTCTACATTGGAACCAATATATGACAAAGGTTTCACACTCTTGAAGGAGCTGCATAATCCTACCCCTATGGATCCTTCACATTATGACAATTTTTCACTTACTGATCATTTGGGTGAGTTGGTTCTTTCTCCTACATCCTACACTTCTAAATTTTGCAGCAATCACCCTAATGAAGTATGGGTGAAAGGTTTCTTTTTGATGGTGCCATGTGAAGAGCATGGACATTCTATTTCTCCTTTTGATGATGGAATTATTATAGCACCATCGTATTTACATTTGCAGCAGCATCCTTGTTTACATTATGATTATACACATCTACATGGGTGCACCTATAATGTTCACTTGAGTCACTTGGAGACTCATGGTTTTCCTTGTTCCTTTCCTAGTCTATTTGAAGTTGGAGGAACTTCATCCCATAATTGAGTGAATAGTTATATGATTGAAGAACATTATTATTGGCAGCAACATCCTCTGATGTTACATGATGATATACATATTCATGAGTGTATTGATAAGACTTCTTTGAGCCACTTGAAGTATTCGTGTTTTCCTTGCTCTTTATTTTGTTTAGATTTTGTTGGACATTCTCCATTCACTTATTGGATGAAAGAACACATGGATGATTATATTGATGCACATTACATATCATTTGGAGCACATTCTTATTCACAATTTCAACAGCATTCCTTGTTACTTTTTGATGATGCACATCTACATGGATGCACCTATGATATGCATTTGAGTCACTTAAAGACTCATGGTTTTTATTGCTCAACACTTGGTTCATTTGATGTTGGAGGAACTTTATCCAAAACTAGGGTGAATAGACTTATGATAGGAGAAAAAAAAAATTACCAACCACATACATTGTTATATATTTATGATTCACTCATTCATGGATGTATGGGTAAGACTTCTTTGAGTCATTTGAAGTCTCCTTGTTTCTATTTCTCACTATTTGGTTCAAATTTGAGTGGAGATTCTTTATTCACTTCTTGGATGAAAGAATACATGGCTGAATATTTTGATGCATATCACTTCCTTTTGGAGCAGCATTATAGGACATGGGATACTCACCTATGTCATTGGAGCATATTTGATTGGTCACCTGAAGAATGTATGCATTTGGAAAATGGTAGTCTACTCACTAGGAGGTATAAGCACTTTCATGACTTCTTGGTGAGGCACCTCCTTGATGTACATTCTTATTATGTTGTTATATACTTTGATGATATATATTATGCACTCATGATGTTTGGAGGAATGCATACAAGAAAATGGGATCCAGGAATTCTCTTTCCAAATGGTATGGGTTGGAGAGCACTCTTAATTTTTGGAGTGCAATGCAAGCAATGGGACCCTAGGATAGATTTTAGTCCCATTGATTTCAAATTCTTTGGGAAACAAGAAGTAATGGTATATGGATTGCCCACTTAATAAGGTGTTTTTAATCAAAGCAGTGCAGCAACAATAATGTTGGTTCCTCTCTGAAATATTCATGGGATCTCAAAGACTCAAGGTGGGCAGCTCAGTGGCAACTTCAAAGAATCATACAGAAAGAAGGTTATTTAACAACCATGTTTGAAATTGCTTGAGGACAAGCAATATTGGGAAGGGAGGATTTTTAATGTCCCAAATTTTTTATTGGGTCAAAATGGCCAAATCACATTTTCTATATTCAAGAAAGTTGTCAAAGGGATGCTAAAAGTCAAATAACTGCCAAGGAGGAAAATCACTAGTTTCCTAGGTTGGGGGTGGAAGCTTTGAGATTTGGAATAAGGGGGATAATAAATGATGTTTAGACATTAGAATAGGATAAATATTTAATAATGTAGATTATTAAATAAATACAAGAGAAAATTGAAATGCCTATGGAGAATGGAGACACATGGAGACTATGGGGCCCACTCAAGCTAGAATTCCTATGTTAAATGGAATCCTCCTCTTGTAATTTTGAATCTATGGGAAGCCTAATTTTTTGGGATGGATTATGAGGTTAATATACTTGTCCATATACTTCACAGGTCGAATTTTGGATGAATTGTAACATACATGGGAGAGGAAGAGCCAAATGGGAGTTTCATGGACAGTTGGCTAGATTCCCCTTACATTTATGACATCTATGACACCAATGATGGAGATTCTATGACAGTTATGACACAAGTCAGATCTGAAGACTCACATACTGACATGTTAGGACTGAATAGAGCATCTTAGAGGTCAAATTTGGGAGTTGGAGAAGGCCAAGAGGCTCCTACTCAAATTTGGGAGAAGATGGAATGTGAAGAGAGAAGCCACATGGCATAGCATGAGCGGCCACACCAATTCGACTTGAATTTGGTTTATGGATGGATTTGGAACCTTAGAAGACCAATAATTTTTATAAAATACAGGGATAATCCATAAGAAGAAGCTTTTGCTCATTTGTGAATTGTGAGAGCTAGTGGATGACTAGTTTTCTTGCTTAAGCCAATTTCAAGGGTGAAAGATTCCCATCCTAGTTGGTGTTTGGAAAGGCCACTCAGGTATTTCATGGAGATTTATTGGAGTCTTATTTGTAGGTTCAAGCTACAGTAATTTCATAGGCATTTCAATATCATCTTGTTCTTCCATTCATCTCAAGTTTTCTCACCATATTTCAGCTCTATGGAACGAGGCGCACTTGATGAGATATTCATCTCTTTGAGGGAGATTCTATTGCTCTAGTATTTTGTATTCTGATGTAAATTCTCTTTTCTTTAAGTTAATAAAAATATCAGGTCGAAAATCCAAGATAGCTCATGTATTATTGTCCAATATTGAAGAAACAGTGCCATTTCCCCAATACATTGTTGTAAATTCTTGCAATCTTGATGGAATCGAATATATGTCTACACCATTGATGATTTATGAATTAACTAACTGTAATTAAAGTATATTATTGGTTTCATGGTTTGTAACTGAGAATTTGTGGCCATTGGGTCGAATTTCATAGCATTTGGGGCAAACTACATCTCATTTCCCCAAGCATCCAAAACTAGTTTTTTTATATCTGATTGGAGGAAGTGATAACAGCCATGGGATTTTTATTGGTTATGCATATGAATATCTAATAATTTATTCTACACATCCCCTACTTCAATTTTAAAATTTGAGTGAGTTTATGTACATTTGGGAATCCATTCCGGCAATTACCCGGGAGGGATTTGAGCCCCAAAATTGCTAGTAAATTCATCTATCTTATTCAGAATTTGATATAAAATTGCAGAACTGATTGGAGGACCATATTACATCCCTAAACATAATAATTAAGTTATTATGTCAGTCATACACCTTCTTTGAATATTTGGGAGCAATTGGGCTGATTTGGAGACCAAGGCACTAAAACTAGTCAAGAGCCAAAATTGTGAAAAAATTGGAAAATTGGGCATTTTAATAAAATTTCCTAAAAGGGGACATTACATCCTTTCTAGTACTCAAAGCAATAAATTTTCCCCATTTTTTGTAAAGTACTGGATAGTGTATTTTATGTACATGCTTGTACTAATCCACTAATTTGGACATTGTTAGCTTACTGGTTTTTAGCAGGTTGAAAGAAAAAGAGAGAGAAACTATGGCCAGATTTCGCCAAATATAGCTATCCAAAGGATCCAAAGTTCCCACTCTTTTCCCTTTCAATTCCGAGTAATTGTAAACCTCATTGATCCCACATTTAAAAGATCAAAGGTCTTCTTTCTCCTAAAAACTTATTGTAATAAAATAAATAAAAGAAAATCAAGTGGGCTACACAGCACCCACACCCTATCCCCCCTGAGGGGATTCGTAGTGTCTCTTTTTCCTGGAGTGATTTTTCTGTTTTTCTTGTAGATCTTAATTAACACAAACACAGTCATCTTAACAAGCTATATACTTTTTTTACAAGTAAATTTAGTTTAAAATTTCTTTAAATTTATTAGTTTTTGTAAAGAACACTAACCCACTACGCTTTTTCCTAGTATCGAAAGGGAAAAGAAAATCATAGTGTAGTAATTAGTCTCATAAGTTTGTTTATATTTACACAAGCACACAATCCATCCTAGAAAGGTTGTACCATTTTGTACTTTGTATTTTTTCTTTTTTGAATTGGAACAAACATCTGCTTCTTCTGTGTATGCTCTACCCCTTGCAGCTTTGTCTGACTCTTGGGGACATCAAAAGCAGAAATTTGCATTAATTAATTCATCACATTTAATTTATTAAACTCACATTAATAAAATTAACATCCCCTAAACATTATGAAAATCCGGCGTAAACGAGTTTGGTGAATAGTGGGCAAATTCTTCATGGAAAGCGGGAATAACTAGAAAGTGATCGTGGGGTCCTGTTAGGATACATCCTTATTGTTGTAGTGTTGAACACCCCCCCGATGACTCCATCTAGCCCACATTTTCCCGTGCAGAGCCACTTTTCCCAAAATCTGGACATATTCCCCGTACCATCCAGTATATCGGGAATCCCCTCTCTCCTTTAATCAATTCACCTTTTAAATAATAAATTGACCAAGAACACAATTGCAAAACATTTGCTTTGACTCCGCGACACTAGTCTTTAATATGTCTTATTTGCTTCCTTCAGTTAAGTTATATTTTGTCATGGTTATTTTGTTTCATATATGTTGTATAGTTGGTTTATTTGTGCAATTGTATTGGTTAATATATTAACCTTCAAACTCCTAAACAACATTTTTTCATCCAAAACAACTAAGTAACTAAATCCTCGGTAATATTAATAGGGTCTACCCCCCTTGGCTTTGTTAGGAGTTAATCCTAAACGGAGGAGTCAAGATCAAGTGACAGTACTTGACTCAATACTTGCCCCCAAGGAAGCACCAAGCAGCTTGAAGCTTTCTGTTACGTTAACCCCAGGTGCGTAAGAGGTGGAAATAGGAGGAGTCTGCATCCATATCACTATATTTATCAAGTGGAAAAGTACAAGGAATAAGAAAATGAAAAGTTATTTTGAAAGGGAAGAATTTGATTTTCAGTAATCATCTCATACTACTAAAAATAAAGGCTAGTAAGTAAAAATGGAAGACTAAAGATTTTTCCTTCATTTGTTTTTGTTTTGTCATCACTAAAATTCAATTAATTTAATTAGATAAACTTTTGCAAAAAAAGTATTTTTTTTTATAAATAATATTATTGTTTTTAATACAAAAATAGATTTGTCACCCTCAAATGCCCCTATCCCTTTATCCCTTCCCCATTTTAATCACCTTCCCTTCTGATAAGTATGGTGAAATGATGATCGAAATTCCATTGGATTTACCATTTACTAAATAAGAAAGGGAAGGGGGGGGAAGAGAAAACAAGAACCAATGAAATAAGTCTAAAATTATGGCATGAGTTCTTGTTTATAGATCATTGATCTCATTGAGTTAGTAACTATGTTAAATGAAATATGACCCAAAAAGTTATAGGTCACTTAGTGCCAAGAAAATGGGAAGTGTTAACTCAATGGACCTCCAATTAAGCATTCCAAAATGAATTTAGGAATTTAAGGTCTCAAAACTAAGCATCCTGGCCAATTGTAGGCCATATTAGGGGCTTGGATCCCAAGACATTCCACATAGTAGACAAGTGACCTAGTCATTCCCAAAGGGTCTAGCAGAGTCAATATGATGACCAATGACTAAAGACAAAAGAAGAGGTAGTATGGGAACTTTCTCAAGTGTTAGACATCCCAAGAAGTTCACACTTCTAGGTTAATGTAGGGTGACTCAAGGAATAGTAATCCAACACCAAAATACATGTATATGAATTAGGACAAGAGGCAACCAATTCATCATTGGGCGGGTCACATATGGAAAGGTTAAAAAGTAGAACTCTCTATGTGTGTGTGTGAGAGAGAGAGAGAGAGAGACATCTAAAACATTGTAAATGTATGATTATTATTACACTTAAAACCAGTGATTATCTTCCACTCTTTTAAAAATAATAAGATTTCAAAATTGAAAGTAAATGACCATCCATTCACATGGAATTTAAACTTTGAACAGATGCAATAAATATGTATCAGTTTTTTATGGAAGAGTGCAATTCGACCACACACATACACAAACCCACACATATGGTTAAAATTACAGTTTGCAACCATGGTTGTAAAACCCATTTGTTGCTAACAACTATAAAATTAACCCTCAAATTGAAACGTGGTGCTACTATTAACACCTCTTTTTCTTTAGCTTAACATTACAACATTTTTGAACAATTACCTAAAACATGGTACTATTACAAACATAACTATAAAATAAACCTTAAAATATCCACTCCTTTAGGATTAATTTCGACAAAGAAAATAATGATATCACATAAACCCTCAATCCTTCTCTAACATTACTTTAAAAGAAAATATTAAAAAAAAAACTTAAAATTTAGAAATTAAAACAAAACCAAAAAAAACAACATTAAGAAGAAAGTTTTAAAAGCATAATTAAAGAATAAAACAAAGAAAAACAAATGTTAAAAAAAATAAAAACCTAACAAAAATATACAATGAAAAAAAACCCAAAATGTAAGAAAAAACAATTTTGGTTTTGGGAGGTGGTGTAAAACCAAGGACTAAACGTAACCTCTAAAATTGAGAACTTTGGAGGTTTATTGTGAAGTAGGTAAATGTGGTGTTTGTGTGTAACTACCATTGAATCAAAGTATGTAGTTTGAGGAGATACATGTGGTATGGGACTCGGACACTGTCATTCTTGGTTATGGGACAGAACCCACATAGTAAAGAAAGGAATGTAATAGCAGATATTATACTTTGAAAAGCTATCAATCCACTTTCCTAGGAGATCAACAAGAGACACAGACTGAAAAACAGGTTCCAAGTGATACTGTTCATTCAGTATCGAGAGCAAGTTCAACCAGACCAGGCAGAAACCGAAGAGGTGCCATGTGCAATCATGATCTGATAAGCAGAGAGCACATACTGAGGGACCTATCCATCCCCTCCTTTGAAGGTTGTCCCAGGTAAGCAACTTATTTGAGACAGCCAGCCAAACAAAGCAACTGATCTTTTTTGGCAATGTTGCATTCCAAATTAAATCAAAGAGTTTGCTTCTAGGTGGGGGACAAGATGATGAGACAATGGATTCGTATACCGCACTGGCTGTAATAGTACCCTTCTGCGTGTTTAGAGACCAGACAAGGGAGTCCATCCCCGAAACCAAACGAAGGCTGCACCTTTACATACTGCTAGTAAAATTCTCCCATGCAATTTTCCATTCACCACCAATACCCAGATCAGCAACTAAGTACCAGTACTCATGAGGACCCGGAAGAATGTTGCGAGCACTGGCAAGGGAAGAAATAACCAATTTCAGCAAGGAAATCGAGGAGATCCAATGGGAGGGACAGAGACTTTTCTACACCTACGATCGGATCAATGCCAAGACAGATGTTGTGGCCATCACCAACAATCTATGCAAGTCCACGGCCCAAAACAGGAAGTGTTTGCAGAAAACCCCTCCAGAAAACAAAGCCACCGCGAAACTAGACTAGTCACCTTCTTAGCCTTGTCAAATAGTCGTTGCATAATAAGAGATTACTAATCTATGTGCATTCATAAAATAAATGTGTCACAATGGAAAGCTATTTTAATGGCACATCTATCATACATATAGTCCTCACGAGTCATGTAGTGCAATGTGGTATATGTGTTTCTTATGGCACAACTATTAGTTATGTGGTGGGTATGGCACAAGTGGCACATAGCGTGTATATATTGTGCTTACTTCCACAAGTATGCAATGTGTATTAAGTATTCTAGAGGGTTATATTGGTCATGGTATACTCTATATAGATTAAAGGGTTATATTGGTCATGGTATCCTCTATATAGATTGAATTAATATTAATGCTTGTGTAGTTTTCATTCAAGTCACTTTGTTACATTGGGTCTCACACTGACATGGTCAAATGATGGAGGCAACTTGACCACACAAATACATATTATGTGGAAAATGAGGAGTTTTAAGTCAATAGTGATTCTAGGTGAGTGGGAGCGTGACTACTAAATGGCATTCTCACTTATGGTTATTAAAGTTACAATATCGACACCATTATCTAGATGTCAATGACTCAAAAGCTAACTTTAGGAAAATTAGTGGGAAAATATGGAGTAAATTTGATAAATTAAATCATATGGATAAGAAAATATTATTTTAATAAAAAAACAACAATAAAATATGAAAAAAATATGATATTGTGTCATGCTTTTATGAATGTTGGAAATGGCATTTGTAAATGGAAAGTGACACTTTTTGGGCATGTGATATGAATGATACTTTGGATATGTGTATTTCGTAATGAAAATGTTAAATAATAATTTAATAAAATGAATTTCTTTCATTTGGCTATAAATATAGTGCTAGTTAGAGCTTGGGGGTAGGTGAGTGAAACGTTTATGTGCTAGAAAAATAGTTACACGTGAGGATAGATTATTTGAAAAAACTAAGGGATTGAATCTTAAATACAATTACAAGTTGTCGAAATTATGTGGAAAGAGAGGTGGGGTAAATTGCAGGGTAGGATGAGGAATGAGTGGTTTCTGAAGGAGAAGAGTGTGGACTTAGAACCCTTGCATGGGGATACCGTAGAACTGGAAGGATGTTGGTTGAGATGAAAGTGATTGAACCACTTCTATTTTACCAAGCGAACTTATTGAAGAAGCATTGAACCAATATCCCCATTTATTTGTGTTCACACATCATGAATGCTACCCATTTTAGTTTCATTATTTTATAGAAATGGGATCATTTTTGTAAACATCATCAACAAGGTTCAACTTAGAGGAGAAAGGTCAAATGTGGAATTATATCAATTTATCCCATTGGAAGGTACTTAGTATATAAAACAAAGACGGGTTTCTTTTGAAGTCCCTAATGTTTTTTTGGGGGGTGCATTCAAAAAACAATAGCAATGGTCCCAAACACCATGGAAATGAGTGGGTAGCTTTGTAGAATTAAAGTACTTGAGATCCAAACATGAGAGGCAGTTAGTCAAAAAGGGACATTTTGGAACATTTGTTGACTAATGTCACGATCATATTCATATGTATCTTCATATGCTATACTTAGGGTATTTTGTTTTTACTATTTTTAAGTTGTAGAATGACTCTATTTCTTGAACGACTTGCAAATATTTCTTTCATAGAACTCCCTTTTGAAAACATGTTCAGTGAAATAATAAAGCATTCAATGTTAGCAGAACTAAAGAAAAGAGTGGCATCAATTGTGTGTATTCTTTATTTTTTCTTTATAGATAAATAAAATAAAATAAAAACAATGGGAGATATCAAAATGGGGACAGTCCAAAGGAATCGTCATCTCTGAGAGAGGGTGGAGTAAGGCATTGCTTGTATGAAAGGAATGTTTGATAGGATGTGAAAGCAAAGTAATTAATCTTAAAGACCACTTATTCTATCCCTTCTATTTCCCATGGTCATATAGAAGTAAAGGCTAAAGTGAGCAAGAAAATGAAAGATTGTAATATAAATATATCAAGCTAGCCATGAAGTGGAAGAGTAGAGACACAGAGAGATAAAAAAAGTGTTTAAGGTAAAACAAAAATCCTTGGGGAACTAAAAGGTTTTTATTTGAGTATATGAAGGTATTACCAATCCAATGCAGTTGCATAGGCATCTAGAATGAACTATGCGTCCATATTTTCTAGCCATAGTTGGGGCATAGTAAGGTTTTAACCAAGTGTCAAACAAGAAATAAAAGAATGAATCAATAAAATGATAGGACAAAAAATAGAATAAGGAATCATGTCAATGTATCATTCCCTAGACATGCCAAGTTCTTATAAGAAAATGTCAAAGGGCATACTTTTGATATATTGGTTTTCTTGCAAAAGTAGGAAGAGGTTCTTTGCTTTGACTTTATCCTCCTCTTGGACATAATCAATAGGATTAACAACCATTGGTATGTCCCATAAATGCAATTGATATCCAAACCTACAAGTTGGGAGTTCATTTTTTTTCAAGTATGTTTGTGATGATGAGTTTGATGTTTTTCCAAGTATCCAAAAAGCAATGTTGAATCACAAGACAAATAGTTATCAATGATTTGCTTAATTGCATCATTCGAGTTGTGCCCATATATGGGTGCATTAGGAATTCACAAGAGACAATGGTCGTGTTCATTGCCCCTATTTTGGAACTCTATGACAAATAAATAACATCTATATGGTCAAAAGAGATTGCATGGGAAGTTATACTACCAATTTTGTTTACAAAATAAGTATGTCAATCTTCATTAAAGATAATGTACTATTTTTTGTATAATGGCATATTGGATAGATCATCAAGAGCTACAACATCTGGTTTAATATTTCATAAAATATATGCATATTTGTACTCTAGTTTTCCTTTAAAGACGAAAACAACAATCATTGAATCGATGAAATCACAAGGCAGTGCATGCTACACACAACACAAATCAATAGGGACAATTATGATTGTTCTAGTCAAGCCAAATTGAGATCTATTGTATCTGAGTTGTCATATTTGAGAAAAAGAAATGCACATGGAAACAAGTGTTTTTTCCAACATAGCTAATCCCTTTACAATGGGAAGTGTTTCATTTCTTCTAACGTCGTTAGGTGCACTATAAGGTGGGAGAAATTCATTTAACAAAGACTTCTCACATTGTCTATATATTTGATCCCCAAGTGTTATGTTCTTTGTATAAAGTGCACTTGCAAGGAAACTATACATCATGATACCATGGCTATCAATGTCTATCATGTCCTTTTGAAAATGAGTTGGTTCACAAATTACACATTCATAGATAGGGGTATCTTGAATAGTTTACAAGTAGTGATCTATAGCTTTGCTTGCTCGTTCATGTTCCTTGGCTATTTGTTGTTTTAATGTTTCATTTTCTCTAATTTGTGCTTTAAAACAATGGAGAGATTTGTGTTTCTTCATTCCAAAAGCCAAGCCATTTTTTATTGCTTTTTTTTTATAAGTTTTAATTGGAGGCGGGGCTTGGTTAATTGTTGGGTCAATTTTTTGTTTTTCTAATTTGGCCTTTCAAATAATGGAGTCAAATTCCTTTATTTTTTCCTACGAGTTATTTGCTTTTCCCCTCTTCTTTTTTGACATTTGAATGTAAGGAACAAAGCATCTACATGTTTTCAATCGATATTGGAATATGTTGTAGTGTGTGGCAACATGTTTTCTAGCGTGTGTCTTGTTGTAACAATGGTTCATAGTTAACATGTGGCAAGCAAGAAACATCCTGCAGCAAGCAAAGCATTGACGATCGATGATGACCATAGGAAAATTTGCATTCAGAGGTTCTAGTTTGAAGAGACCATATGCATATATACAAACCCATTGTAAAAAATTGGCAACCTTCTATATTTTTTCAATATAAGGAGCAAACATAATATTAACAAAGGATTTCCAAGTAGCATCCCAATGCTCTTCATCACTGATGAGCTATGGAAAATGTTCAGGTAAGAATCTAACGGTAGACAATTGTTGGCCAAGGTAGCCATTGCATAATGTTTTTTAAGCACACTTTCTCAATGAAGGAAAATAGTACTTACACAAGAGGATGAATATAGATTCAAATAAAGAATCATGGCAATTAGTAGTAAGAGCATGCCATCTACTAAGTAGTTGCTTAGAAAATGCAAGTTCCATTGAACAAAAGGTTGTCTCCATATCTTATGACCTAAGCCCACAATGAGTTAGAATAGTTGAAGGGATATTTGAATTCAAGATAGACTATGATCTCAATGAAATAATTAGCTCGCAATACCTAAGGGAAGGGTTTTGGTCATGGACAAGTATGTTATTTTGACATCCTGAAATCTATGAAATAAAGATATTTGCACTTTTTTGTTAATGAATATACACAAATTGCAATAGAAAGCCATTTTTCCAACCATTTTATGCATAGCACATCCCACCATAGGCCACATGAACCCACACCTTGTTGTGAGCATGATGAAAGTGACATTATGTCAAGGTATATTTGGCTAATAACAACTCCATGCAATTCTCTTAAGAAACCAATATTAAGTTGAATATCCATGAAGTGTAAGGCATTCAAATCTTTGTTGTTCAAGTATTTTTTGAAATATGTAATAATTCCTTGGTGTGTCTGAAGGGATGTGTACTAGAAATGAATCAAAACAACAAATGCATCAAATAAGCAATCCTCTGGACTGTATACGAAGTATAGGAATCTAAATAAGCCAAAAAGGAGATAGAGCACCATTTATTCCTACTAGTTCATTCTCTATAATGGGTTGTTCATTTAGATCGAGAACATTTCTCATTGTCATAAGGAAATAGGTACAAAATAGAGTGTTTGCGTGATCCAATTGGTTAGTCAATATACAATTGTTATAGCCTAAATTTTGTACACTTGTGACATTTCAGTGTTCATTACAGACACACATCATCACCATATAACATACATCTCACAAAGCTTCCTTATAAAAAATCAACATGTGGAATGAAGTGGTTTTGGCATATTCAAACTTTTACTCACCTATGCAACTTCATAAAAGGAATCCTACGCGATATCGCATGGGAAAAACTTTAAAACCTGTTTGGTCATGCATGCGTGCAAGGCTCATTAATTCCACACTACATTCAAAGCTCCCCAACTGCATTTTGAGTGACATTGGCTTCTATTGGGTACCAAAGCATTCAATAACCCCGTCTTTGTACTCATAAGCCACCTCATGGAGAAGAGCATGCACATATTGTACCATTTTTTTGAAGTCCTCTGAATTGACTATAAAAGGAAGCCATGGGCACGCATTCCATAAGAAATATTTAAAGGAACGTTATGTTGCAAGAATCTTCTTGGAGAACATCTCTTCCATCCACATTGTTACCATTCATTGGAATCTCAAACTCCCTTGACTTCTTTCTTAAGAAGAAAGTGTTTTCCTTCACATTCCAAGTCAGTTAGAGAGCAATTAGAGAGAATTCAAAGGAAGCTACATTTATCATGATGGTTCTATTGTATTCAAATCATTTCCATTGGACAATAAACATTTGGTTGAAGTTCATCTCTTTGTCGTGTTTCCATATCATTTTAGCAAGTTTAATATTAGAAGTAGCGCTTGTATTTGTTGTTATTTATTTTATAGTTGTAACATCATAGTATTTGTCATATTAACCTACTCATGTGTTGTTTCTTTGGTTGCAACCTACAACTAAAGGATATTTAGCTCGCCATTGAGCCATTTTTTCCACAATAACAATGGTTCCCTCAAGAGTGTAATGGGAATTATAAATGCACTTGCAAAAGGACACTCTCTGAATCTTAGATATTGGTAGCAAACTCTATAAATTAAACAAATGCTAACTTTTATAAAGTTAGTGGAATTGGATTCACCTTTTGTGTAGCAATGTTTGTATGAAGTTGAATTGTGCCTTAAGTAGGAAAGCCATTGTGTTTGTATGAAATTGAACTATGCCTTAAGTAGGAAAACCATTGTGTTTGTATGAAATTGAACTATGCCTTAAGTAGGAAAACCATTGTGTTTGTATGAAATTGAACTATGCATTAAGTAGGAAAACCATTGTGTATCTAAGAAGGTATGGATAAATAATACAAGTTTCAGCCAAACCCAAGAAAACATTGTTGATTGTTTTTCTTTGGGGGGTGTCAATACTTATGATGTAGTCACCCCACCCAATCAAGCTCAAGAACTTGTCAAAAGTTAACTATGTCAAAATAAAAGAAAAAATAACTGCATGCTAGTCAAATATAGGATTGCAATAGTTAGGTTCTTTTGTTGAAACGATGTTGGAAAACTATTTTCAATTGGCAACTCAAGGAGGCCAAAGAGTGAGAGTGTGGTATGGGGTTGTCAAAAGGCTTGTCAAATAATAACTTTAAAACAAATCACAGTATGGGAAAAACACCAGAAAGATATAGACAATGGAAGTAGTATCACTTACTTATAGTGTCTAGATGTAACCTATGCATATATACTTATTACAATAATTTTTTTGGGGTGTACAGGGATCAACGAAGTCTCACAATGACCGCAAACAATTCATGAAGGCCTATCCCACACTAATAATAAAAATTACAACTTGGAACTTTTTTCTCCCTAGTTGCATATTTTGACCATGTGAAAACACTATGGGAATAATGACTAATGAAGTATGCAACTCATCAAAAACAGATGGATCCATACATTATGAAGCCTCAAATGTTAATAGAAAATAAAACCAACGTGGGAATTAATCAATCATTTCAGTCTCTATCTCGAGTCTACCTATTCTCCTCACAAACCAACCATGCACCTTGATTTAAGAAGTGGAACACGTTAGTTGTGCACCCCAGTTGGGAAGGAAGGATCGGTAGGGGAAATCACTCACTCTTAAGATGCAAAGATTCTTTTAGTGCACAAGAGATTCTAGAGGAATTTTTTGCTAAGAACTACTTATCAAGGCAAGTGAATTCTTGATTTTTTTTCTTACTAGTTGAATATTTTCACCATGTCAAAACATTACACATGACCTACCCAATCAAGTCAACAAACCGTGAAGAACAAATGGGTCCACAAATGGGGAAGCCTCAATTGTGTATAGGTAACCAACATAGGGTAGTCACTGAAACTCTCTTTTAGTACTTTTGAAAAATAGTTTCGAAGGAGATTGTTCAAAGGCATAAGCCTAAGAAAATGTTTATGTGTTGTATGCAGGCCATATTTATGAAGGCCTTCCATTGACTTTTAGGAAAACAACCTTTTTTTTCAAACAATGGCTAGGAAACAAGGGAAAGCAATATTTACTTCCACATTGAACTAGATTTAGCATAGTGATGATTCTATTAATGGACCACAAACCACCCTACAGGAAGTTTGCATTGGTAATTTCCCAAACAATCCACACAACTAAAACAACCAAACTATACACAATGGTTCCCTTGGGAGTGTAATGGTAAGATGCACCTATAAGAGGACAATAAAACTCTCAGAAATTACAATATTGGTCGCAAAGTCTATAAAACTAAACAACTTCTAACATGTATAAAATTAGCAGAATTCGATTTGCCTTTTGTGTAGAAATGTTTCTATGAAGTTAAACTATACATTGAGTAGGACAGTCATTGCCTATTTAAGGTGTAAATAAATAACAAATGCTTCAACCAAGCCTAAGAAACTCTTTTTATTTTTTTTGGAGGGGAGGGGTGGGCGGGGGGGGTTTGCATTCTTATGTTGTAGGCACCGCCCTCATCCAGGCATAGAAAACATCAGAAGTAGTATTAAGACCATCAGCGAGACAATGTCGTTGGAAAAAACTGTCATTTTGAAAATATCGGCAAAAATAAAATAAAAATATTGGTTGAGTTAGAATATTTTTGGATTTTTGGGGAATTTTTCGCTCGGTTTGAAGAGGGTAAGTAGATGTTTATATATAAAAGGGATAAAGGGAAGGGGTTGCTTTATATATATAATTTTATTTTATTTTATTTTGCGATATATTGTCGATGTTATCCGACATTTTTGTCGATAAATACGATACATTGATTTTTGGTTTTGGACCCTTGGTGACATATTCACTGACACAATATTTGTAACTTTGGTCAGAAATTAACTACACCAAAGTACAAGATAAAAAATAGTTGCATTGTAGTCAAATATAAGCTTGCAACATCTGCCTTCTTATGTTGAATTGATGTTAGGAAAACTAATGATGACTAACAGATTGGGGAGGCGAAAGAGTAAGAGTATGGTTTGGAGTTGCAAAAAGCTTGGAAAATAATAAGTTTAAAAAATTATGGTATATAAAAAACACCCAAAGGTTATAGAGGATGAAATAGTACCTTTTGGTTATAACATCTAGATGTAGCTTATGCATAAATACTAATTATTAGAATTATTTCTTTTTGGTTGTGCAAGGAACAAGAAAGGCTCATGATGGCCACCTACAATTCATGAAGGCCTTTCCCATTTAGGTTTTTTTTCTTTCTAGTTGTAGATTTTTACTGTATCAAAACATTTTGGGCATCATGGTTGGTGAAGCCTCAAATGTCAATAGAAAATAAAATAAAAAAACGGTGGGCATTAAACACCCTATATTCCAACGACTTTGGATTTGAGTTCAATTGAGCTCTGTATATTTTCTTGTTGCATACATTGATATTAGTGTGAATTCATTTTGCGATTTGAATGAATCTTTTTGAATAATTGAACTCAGGAAATTTTGACTATAGGGTATGTTTTGGCAAATGGATTACCTGCAAGAGAGAAACAAAACAATTTATAAAGAGCACATAGTAAAGGAAAACAATATTTACTCAAATGTCAAACCAAATTAACCAAAGTAGGGCTATTTTCAATGCACTAGAGACTTTGGAGTAAATTTGTGTCAGTGACTCCTTATAAAGCAAGAGAACTCTTGGTTGTTTTTCTTATTGGTTGAAGATTTTGATCATCTCAAAACATTACTTGTGACCTCCCTAATCAAATCAACGGACCATGAAGAACAAATGGGTCCACAAATGGGAAACCGTAAAGTGTGTATAGTTAATCAAACTAGGTTTATCATTGAGACCACATTAAGACTATCTTTTAGCACTTTTTTCAAAACTAGTTTGGAAGGAGATTGTTAAAAGGAATAATCCCAAGAAAATGATTCTATGATTTATGTAGGCCATTATTGGACCAATTGTGCTTGACCTTTAAGATAAAGGTCATCCTAAGAAAATGATTCTATGATTTATGTAGGCCATTATTAGAATGATTGTGCTTGACCTTTAAGATAAAGATCCTCCTTTTCAAAAATAATGTCTAGGAAACAAGAAAGTGTTATTTACTATTACATTGAACAAATTGAGCGTATTGATGATTCTATTAATGGACCAGAGACCACCCTGTAGGAAATCAACACAGGTAATTTCCCAAAAGATGCAATCTTGGGTGTTTTTCTCACTATTTGTAAGTTTGATTGTGTGAACATTGTGGATAACATTCATACAAACAACATCTACATGTCAGAAGCAAATCGGTTTGCAAATGAGTGCATAGGATGAAGAACAACCAAAATGCCTCCTTTTTCAATGTTATTTTAACCAAAATCTTGCTTGAAAATTGCAATTTCTGCAATTATACAATTTCAACAATCACAAATACACGTCCTAGACTAAATGTCGGATTTTGGAACTACCCAAATGTTGAAATTGTGATTTGAGCAGCAAAAATTGCAGTTTTAGCAACTCTTCCTCTGTCGGATTCAAACGGACAAGGTGAAATTTTGGTTGTTCCATATACTGTTCCACAAATGAGAAAGCTACACATGGAAAAGGTAGTGCAAACAAGATAATCATTGATTTCTAACAAAAAACATTTCCTAGAAGTCTCCCACTATTATGGAAATTGTGCTCTATTTGGGTCAAGTTTAAGAAGAGGTTCTGCAAAAGAAGGCCATCTACTCTATGGGTGAAAGATTTCATAACATCAAAACTACTAATCACATGCTTAAAGCTATCATTAAGAAAACAACAATGGTATTTTTTTATTCTAATTATAGTTTTCCAGATAACAGTAGTATCATCAAAACGTTTACCAACTATCTCACTCAAGTAAGAATGATGTGATATGGAAAATCTTGAGCAACAATGTTGTGTTCTAGAAACATTTTTCCCAATGGAAACATTTTCCATATCACAACATTATCAACTTATTACATAAACATTGCTTCTCAGAGAAAGCAATATCTTTCCTCTGGGTTCTAAACAGATTTTTGAAAATTAGCAATGCTAAATTCTGCATGTTTTTCCCCATTCTGGCTTTGTTCTAGGTCCACCCCATGATGCAAGTAGGGTATTTTGTTCAATACTTTAGGGAGCATATATTCGTGTATATATTTGATCGGGATTTGAGAGTGAAAGCTAACATATAATCATGTATATTCTAGCAAGTTTTTTGGGGGAATGTAATTCTGTATGCAGAGGAATAGAGTCTAGACTCTCTGGCCCACCCATATTAAGATTTAAGTTGTCATTGTTATCATAGATAAACAGATACCGGTGCCATAACAAATGCTTTGGGATCTAGCATGTGAAAGCTGGGCTCTTCCAACACAGGATCTTAAATAGTTTATGCTTGGATTCAATAGGGAAGTTCTAGCTCTATTCTAGGTGCGCTTGACACTGCAAGCAGGACATGTTGATCAAGATTTTAAGGTGGCTGCTAAGATATTAGAAGCAAGATGTTGATAAGATGCTAGGATCCATGTCATTTTATGCCTTTTGTATTTGATTATTGAAGACATTAGAGTGTAATCTAGAAGACTCTATTTTCGAGATAAGTAACATATTGTGTTTTTAATTATTTGTTTCCTATTCATTGTTAAATTTTGTAGCTCGGATAGGTACTTCTACATGGGGGTGTTTAACACATAGAAGTGGTCTAAGAAACATAGCTCTCTAGATAGTCTTTTAAAAGTGTATTTTGTAATACTTTATGGCAAGTGGTATTGGAAGGTCCATGGTATGATGTGTCTTGTGGTACTAGGTGTCACATGGTAATTCCCATGGAATTGATATAAAGTGAATATTATAAAAGAGTCTATGGAGAGTTGTATTATGCCACGGTTGTCAGAGTGAGTCATATATCTTGGGTGGTCACAACATTGATAAGAGTGAGTCATATCTCGTGTGGTGGACAAGAGTGAGTATATCTCTTGTTGGGGTTTGTCTTTACTGTTGAGGGTTTGGGCACAGTGAGAGTCAAGAGTCTGAGATTTGGAGAACCATATCCAGAAGCCAAGTGATGTAAGTGATGTTTAACAAAACTGCAATTAAAGACAAATTGTTTGTTAGTTTTTTCCATTAGGGTTTCCAAGGTACATCTTGTGTTTGGTTTTCTTTGTTCATCTATTGGTTAGCTTAGAAGTGTGTTTCAGTATTTATTTTCAAATGTGCATTGAAAAAAATTTGTTAAGTAAATATGAAGTGAATGATAAAATTGAAAGTTGTAATTAAATCTACTAAAAGTTTATAAAATTTAAAAATTAGAGGAAATTTGGGGTCTAAAATGGGTCTACTAAGGAAAATAATAAAATAATATTTATTAATTTTGGAGGGAAAAAAAGTAAAAATCTATTTTATTTGAATTTCGAGCGGGAGCACTCATTGGATGAGAAATTAAATTCGAGCACTCATTGGATGTGGAATTAAATTCAACATCCAACAAGTACCAGCACTGCATACTTTTGATTAACTCCACTACCCATCACCACGTTTTTCATATATTTCTTGTTTTTTGGGTAACGAGGTCCGTCCAAAGTATGCAGTGTGGTACTCGTTGGATGCAAAATTTAATTCTACGTCTAACGAGTATTCTTGCTTGAAATTTGAGTAAAAACACAATGAGATATTTTTAAAATACGAACAAGAAATAGTTTCTTTTTATGACAAATATGTCAAGTCAACCATTATGGTTGACTCATTTTATTGAAATTCTATTTGGTTCCGTCAAGAAATTATGGTTGGCTTGTTTTCTTGTAAGGTCCATTTTAAACCCCAATTTTCCTCTAATTATGATATAATAGGAGAAACCCTTCACAATATCGAGAAAAGATGGCCACAATACGGCCCATACAACATACTTGGTTGGAAGTTGAGTTCATGGCACCATGGCTCACCGCCGGCGTGGCCAAGTGAGGAGTGACGACGTTCTAGAAGCAACGCAACGTCGTGTGGTTGTGGTCAAGGAATAGTAGTCGCTAGAGAGGAGTCATGTGCAACAAGTGGCCATGAAGTTGAACGTTGTTGCAGTAGCCATAAAGGAGGCTGAGCGTAAGGCCGCGAACGACATTTGGTGCAGATCGAGCTAGGCCAACAAGGCCGCAGGCAAATCGACGACAAGGTCGAGTCTGCGCTAGGCATAACGACAAGCACGAGTTGGATGGTGAAGCTCGTAAGACGCTGGCGAGTTGAGGCTGAGAGGTGGCATGCTCAACAAACTCGCAATAGTGTGGAGTTGACCACGAGCTGAGTTATATCTCTTGTTGGAGTTTGTCTTATTGATGAGGGTTCGGACACAATGAGAATTCAGAGTCTAAGATCCGGAGAGTCGTATCTAAAAGCCTGGTGTTGTAAGTGTTGTTTAACAAATCTACAATAAAAGACAAATTGTTTGTTGGTTTTTCCCATTGGGATTTCCAAGGTACATCTTGTGTTCGGTTTTCTCTTTGCATCTATGGATTAGCTTAGCAATGTGTTTCAATATTTTATGTTGTGTTCGGTTTTCTCTTTGCATCTATGGATTAGCTTAGCAATGTGTTTCAATATTTTATTTTCAAATGTGAGAAAATTTTGCTAAGTAAATATGAAGTGAATAATAAAATGAAAAGTTGTAATCAGATTTGCTAAGAGTTTATAAAATTTAACATTCACAACTTTAACTAGAAGTTTCTAATTTCTTAAACCTTCATATAATATACAGATAAGAAATATGTTTGTTTTCTTATGTACGTTAAGAGGTGTTCTTCGAATTAATGGAATAATACTTTATTGATGAAATGGGAAACCTCGAAAAGTTACAAAACGAAATAGAATATATATATATCCCTTAATTTTAAAGTAGTTCCATGGTATTTTAGAACTTTTCTGTGAAGATGAATTGAAGAAACAAGTTTTCTTAAGCATATAAGCATGTACGTATTTGTTCATGATTTTAGACTGAAACCTAACATATAATCATGTATATTTCAGCAAGTTGTTTTGGGAAAGTAGTTCTTTAAGGGAAGGAATAGAGGCTATACAATTTAGCTTACTCATATTAAGATCTAATTTCTCATTACTATCATAAACGAACAGATACCAGTATCATGACAAACATTATATACAGATTTTGTAGGTAATTTCTTACTCTGTTTCGGGGTGCAAACCATGCTATAAGCTAGACATTTTGATTAGGATTATAACGCATCAACCAAGATATTCTGATATTGGAAGACATATGTTGATAAGAAATGGGAAATCTGGAATTCCATCTTCAACAAGCTACTTCAAAAATTGGGCGAGCGAAAACAGAATTAAAAGCTGCTAAATATCAAGGAAGGGAATGAAAATCTGAAATACAGAGAGCATAACATTGAAATTGTTACATTGACCACCACAGTCCTCGTGGAACAGAGCAAACTCGACCAAATTTTGAATATCATTTATTACTACTATACATGAAAATTACAAACCAAAGTCTATGCATAAAGTTCACAGATTTAGACCAATTAAATAGAAATTTCCTTAAGAATAACTTCACATGTCTTCATCTGTGAGATGTAGAACAGTTGGTGGCGGGTTATGGTTAAGACGCCCCCTAAGCTGGAAGGCCGCCGGTTCTAATCCTGTCGGATACCAAAAAATCCAAGCATGTTAAGGGTTGGTGCGGTCTAGGCCGGGTGCGATCCCCGGGTGATTTTGACGGCTTAGATGCCCCTGGTTCGTGGTTTCTTAGCCAATGGCAACCCTGATAGTCAAGGGGGTTCCACCACTTTGCCAACAACAAAAAAAACGTCTTCATTTAAAAACTACCATGCTATCTAAGCGATATTGCAAAGACTATTCAACTTTTTTATCTTTATCATCATGCCATCCTTTCTCTAAAACAAGCAGCCCAGACATCCTAGTTTTTTTTAGAGGTTTCTCCCGTTCTCTCTTGCAACCACAGCGAAGAAAGAACTATGGACCCTTAACATGAATTTCTTATTTATATATTCTAATTCTATAAGTTTGACCTATTGAATGAAGTGGGTCTCTATAATTTGGATGTCTATCATCCAAGTCGTGTCGTTTTGTCTATGTCGATCCACCTTTCATGCACATGCTATAATTAACAACAATCCAAATTTAAGTGTCCAATCAACCCTATAGTTATGGATATGTTTATCTTGTTTTGTGACACTTGCTCCTTGAGAGCCAACTTTGACTATACCGGCATAGATCTATCATAAACTTGGCTCTAGCAAGCAAGCACCAAAGGGGATCCAATTTCTTGAAGTGTAAATATTTTTATCTTAATTTTTTTATGTTTAGAAAAATTTACATGTTAGTTTTGAGTGGATTTATGTTGGTTTAAATTTTTTTATTTTATAAGCTGACATGGATTTTTTAATTACTTCTTCATTTAGTTTTTTTTTTTTTTTAATGACCTGGCATGAATTTATTTTTTTAACTAATTATTTTTTGTAATATAACATTACGTACATGACAACATCTCCACCATACTAGACTGTAGAGCACCTCGTTACTCTTGGTGCAATAATTTTGACCATACGTTGATTCTGGAATAGCAAGTGATGGCGTTAATTAATTTATTTATTTAAAAAATATACGCAAACAATAAACCACTGAACCGCTCCTTTAAAAAAAAGACAACACATTAATTAGTTTATTTAAAAAACATATACTGACAAAAAAAAATATCCAAATTGTATTGATCTTTATAGGTATTTAAAGTCAAAGCAACACAAATGAACAAAGCAATAAATTAAGATGACATGATTTAGAGTTTTTAAGGTTTAAATATAACAAATAAACCAAAATTATCCTAACTTTATTGATCTTTATAGGTATTTAAAGCTGAAGCAAAACAAATGAACAAAGCAATTAAATTGGATGATATGATTTAGAATTTTCAAGGTTTAAGTATAACAAATAACATTTATTAGACCTGAGTGTTAACTCGATCAATGGATCACAGGGTCAAATCAGGTAGGTGGTTTGCAATTGATTTGTCCTTCATTGATATTCTAGGGAAGATGGAAACCTGCAAGGATTTCCTTGGGGAAAGTAGTAGTACACGTGCAGACATAAATAAAAGAGAAGCAATTGACAAAAATGATAATATCCTCTGAACAAAGAATGAATCCAATATCCACATTTGTTGAAATGGTAAATGGTATTGCAAACTCCTAGTATCAATAGTGGATCAACACACTATAATGATGACCCTTCAAGTGGAGAATAAACTAAATAGCAGAGATTTGTGGACATGGTAAAGCTAGAGTTCACATAAAAATGAAATGCTCTAATATATGAATCAATAAAAGAATATGCATTTTATGTATTTGTTCTTTCTTGTTCCTTATTTCTTCAAATGTTAAATTTTCAAAATTTTCATCTATAAGAAACATACTATAAATTTTCAAACTTTTCATCTACAAGGAACCTACTAGGAACCTACTGGAATACACATGCACTCTGTATTACACATAAACATAAGAATAGAATATGCAACTTAAATACATGTAGTTCTGTCATTTTCCCTATTTCTCCTAACTTTTCATATATAAGGAACCTACTAGAATACACAAGCACTCTGGATCACACATAAACATAAGAATAGAATATGCAACTTAAATATACGGAGTTCTGCCATTTTCCCTATTTCTTCCTTTAGGTTAAAAATGATCGAGATGTTTCAGAAGTACAACACAATTATTTTTCATAATTATAAACAAATGCTAAATTTGCAAACCTTTTATCTATAAGAAACCTACTAAAACCACACACAAACATTTGGAATCACACATTAACACAAGAAAATGTGGGATAACACCAAAGTTGGCCGTTGTATGTATATATTTATTTTTTTGGCATTAAAAGAATCAATTCGTTTCAAAAGTATTGGAATGAATTATCTACCTATGACCCTCTGGTTTAATGACGCTTAAACATACTATGCTTCTAGCATCTTATAACACCATAAATTAAAACTTATGGTTATGCTTTTATATACAAAAACAAATTTTAATAAATTATAGTATTAAAAAATGCAACCTGGTCAAGTGTAAGGATGAAAACGCAATTAGTCACTGCTGACACTGATTGCCATTTACACATCCTTGATTTTAATTATCTGCATAAAATCGACATTGCACTTAATGGTATAGTTCATTCGAGTGTCATTTATACTACAGAATGGTTGCCTTGCAGAATAGTGTACTAATAGTATGAATCCTTGAACAACACAGTACTAATGTTAAATCCTCAAGAATCTTTACATGACGACAATTAGCAAACTACTTGGCAGCTGTGTACACGCAAGAATCTTTCCATGACGTGGATTAGCAAACTACTTGGCAGCTGTGTGCACGCAAAGTAGAATATCTGGAGCAGGGAACTAGATTGACACAATATAGCGTAAGAGTTCCAATCTGGACAAATATCCACACAATGATTTATGCAAACCCTTCCATTCCTTTTCTATTTTATGATTCAATATCCCTACATAAGTTATCAAAGATAGAAGCACATACACCAGATATTGCTTTGTTCAGTTTTGTTGCTAGAGTGTTTAATTGCATAACAAATAAAATATGGAATAAAATATGGAATAAAATACTGAGACGAAAATACAAAAATGGACATTTTATTACAGAAAACAAATCAGAAATCCCATAGAAAACAGAATGTCCATTATATAAATATATTAATAACATTGCAAAACCTTGTTAGTTGTTAGATGACATGATATATTGAATTTGAAACTAAACAGTAGAAGTTGGTGTTATAGATGCAGGATAAACACACAAAGTGGAGATAAAATTAGAATAGCGGCTGAAATTTTAATAGTTGACAACCACTGAAAAAATACTTGATGTCAACTTATTGAATCTCTTATGGGAAAAAAGTTTAAAGTACAATGGTATGTTCGAAAAAGGTTAGCACCACAGATATGGCAATTAAAAAGGCTCCATTTGATGAAATACAAAACCAAGCAACAAAAATCAATTTTGCATGGTCACGGGTGCTAAAAGGCAAACTTCAAGCACAAAATACATGTAGAAGAGTCCATTTTCAATTTTCCAAAAACTGGTACTCGAGTCTTTTTACTTTTCCAAAATAGTCTCGCTGTCCAATTTGTCACATGAGAGAATCCCACAATTGACCTCAGTGAATCACATTGTAGTACAAAAAATGGTGCAAGAGTATAAAATGTAAAAAAGCATTACCTGTAACACAACAAATAGCCATGTCTTACATGCCAAGCAATATATTTAATGTCATAAATCCCAACTCTGCCACTAAAAGATGTAACTTTGAAAGACCAATGGAGAACACAAATTTCTGAGACCAAAGATCAAGAATATGAATTATGTAAAACACAATTATTCTTCTATGCGGTTACTTTTCTCTTTATGATTTTATATCATATGTATTTAGAATGGGTTGTCCTACAAATACAATGAACAAGCTGATGTTGAAAAGTAGCGATCTTGAATTAAATGACCCTGGCTCCTCCAATGGACTCTTTTCCATGAGAGATTCACATCACAAAAAGCCAGTCATTACCTCTAAAATACACCAAGAGAAGAGAATCGTATACAAGGTCATTTGAAGTTGGTGAGCAGAGAAAACAAAACGTAAACATGCTCCCAAGAACTACTAAACTCTGCCCAAGTAATTTTTCAAAAACGTGCTGGTGGAGACCTTTCAACTACCACAGTTACTGTTTCTGCTACATTGTATGGAACTTGTCTGTGCACACCATTTCTCATAGGTGGATCAGTGTTATTTGAATTTTCTGCAGCATATCCATTTAGTATGCCTGCATGATATTGACCATCCCGAATTTCATTTGAAAGGTGTCTTGAATTCTCTAATTGGTTGGACTCTAGGTTAGCTGTAACTGAACCCTCTACATGGTTAGTTCCCCCCATTTCACCTATACTTGTTTCACTGTGAACTGAGTTCTCCACCCTAATAGTACGGAGCAGATCCTGTAAACGTAGGAGGTTGCTCTGCCCCATGGGTTGAGCTCTTATGTAGCGACTGCTGGGCATACTTGTGAAATTGCTTGCCGAGGCCTGAGAAGATCTACTAGAGTCCCCAGTTTGAGATCGCTGTGTGTTTGCCAGAGCACTAAGATCCAGATTAGGAAACACAGAACAGCGGCAACGAGGGCATTTTATGTTAAGGCGCAGCCATTCGTCAATGCATTCTACATGAAAATTATGCGCACATGGGAGCCCACGTACCTGTAATTACAAAACTATCAGAGAACGAGACTAACAATTTACATGTAAAGCACAACTACACCCAAGAAGAATGTAATGAATATATAAAAGACAAGTGACTTCAGAAAGATTAATCTTATTTCTAACAGAAACAAATTGCTTACCTCATTCCCAACACGGAACTCCTCAAGGCAGATAGGACACTCACTGCAGTCTGTAGGCACTGCCTTCATACGGAATTTTGGGAGCTCCTGAATAAGTGCTTCGACCGCTTCCCTCTGCATTTTATTTAGTTTCAGAGCAAAAGTTCGAATAATCAAAATCTCTTATTGAGACTATATCGAACTTAAAATCACTTCATAAATACTAGAGAATTACAAGCCACTTTTGTAGCCAACACCTTCCATTCCAGTCATGTACTTTCCATACATCATCCAAGGGGATAAATTATTTCTGCTATTTGATCATTCGTGGTTATTCAATTAAGATGTAGTGATTTAAAAACTTTTCAATAGAAATATGTTCAAATTTTAAAAATCCAGAACCGGTGACCAAGGTTGGACAGCAAGATGTTTTTGGACATTTGGGGGAACCAAAAGGAAGCAAATACAGTAGGATAAAGCCATTGTTCGACCATTCCAGGACATGGGAGAGTGGGAGCAGGGAAATCCACATGGGATCATGCGGAGATTTCGCCCAAATTTTAGGAAAATTCATGGGGGGTGGGAGGGCGTCCAGGGTCACTAACATAGGGAGCCCCATCTCCAAATTATTAAAAATATATAAATCCCAACATATTAACATAACAATGCCTCATCCCATCAAGGTTGGACAGCAAGATGTTTTTGGACATTTGGGGGAACCAAAAGGAGGCAAATACAGTGGGATAAAGCCATTGTTCGACCATTACAGGACATGGGAGAGTGGGAGCAGGGAAATCCACATGGGGTCATGTGGAGATTTCACCCAAATTTTAGGAAAATTCATGGGGGGTGGGGGGCCGTCGAGGATCACTAACATAGGGAGCCCCATCTCCAAAATTATTAAAAGTATATAAATCCCAACATATTAACATAACAATGCCTCATCCCATCACCATTTAAATACTAAATACTAAGTTCTTCATCGTGCAAAGTAAACACAATCGTCGATATGATTTATCATATTTCAGTATTTGAATTTGACATATTGGGATCCTATTTTTCAATAGCACCCTGACCCCCTCCTATAAGGCTCTAGTCCTTGCCTCTACCTCGAATCTCGAAATTGATCCTCCAAAGACATTAGTCAACACCCTACAGTTTTGATGAAACTTCTTAATCCAAGCTTTAAAATAAGGTAAAAAAATCAAAAAGCTTCCCATGCTTAATAAATGATTTTGCTCTAGTGAAGGGTACATTTTTATTAAGGTCCTGATAGAGGAGTTCAACAATCAGCACCACCAACATCAAGGTACATAGAGGGGTTGATGTGCTTGATTAAATGCCAATCCATACCATCATACATGATAGAATCCAGTGGAAACGTTGCAATCCTGAAATCCTGAATACTTAAATATGTTGAATTCTAAATAGGACCTAAAATTCTACTTTTTGCATATGAAGTCCAATGAGGTTGGAAACACTCTCAAACAGCCTGAAACAATTAATGGTAAAGTTAAAAATTGAAGTAAAAGGATAGAAAATTAAAGATAAGGAAAATGTCACTTTACTATGAAAGCCACGGAGAATTTAATATTACCAGTTAATGTTAGATAACTCAACAAATACCAAAGTCTGAAATCAGACATACTAAATCTGAAATCAGGTTCTCTAGATGAGTAGGACATTTTGTTTTTTACGAAAAGAAAAATGCAAAAGTCAGGAGGCGGCATCTAGGCGTCCTGCTTTTCGAGAGGGGACATCTAGGCATCCCTTTTTTGTGGAACGTCTTGCCATGCATTTCTCCACGTTTCGCCAAATTGGGGACATGGAGAAACGTTTCCGCAAGCGCCCCCACATCCCAGGGGCGCGAGGAGCAAGGGGGGCATTCCCCCGACCCTGGCGACGCATCCCCGTGTAACACTAGATAAAACACTCTGGAGTTGGATAATGACACAGCATGATGTTGACAGCAAGCCTGAGCTCAACCAAGGGTGGCAGTGATAAGACTAGTCATTGCAAATCTCGAGCATCAAATTTTACAATACTTTTTTGAGTATAATGATGCCAAAACGGAGATGATGGCCGGCTTCTAGGATAGAGAATTTTTGTGGAAATGAAGCAGTTCTAGGGAGTTCAATCAGGATAGCCAATGGTGCAACTGGAAGTGATACCTTAAACCAACAGACAACAAGATACAGCCAAGGTACAGGTGATGGCAGCAAACTGATAGATGACTGAGTAGCAGGCAGATTAAACCAATCAAACAAGTTACAAGACTGTATAAGATACCAGGAACAAAAAGAATAAACCAAATACAGCCAGATTCGATGGTGATTACTAGGTTGGTTAGCTGGCAGCTACATCTAATAGGCTATAACTTTGAAAAATGTTTTTATGGTATTGTGATCAAACAGTAAAAGACTTGAGAGTTGTCCCAAACCTTGCTAAACCCACTGAGTTTTAGTAGGAACTGCCGAGTAGGTCCCACTGAGTTTCAACAGGAATCGCTTAGTCAACATAGAATAGTCGAGTCATGTGATTTCAGAGTCACCTCTGAATCTTGAATCTTGATGTTGGACAATCTACTGTTTGAAAAACTTTGGTTATTTTGGTTAATGACTCATGATTTCACGCCATGGTCCATCACGGATTTATATAATATATACTGATGAATGGATGATGATACGATAATTGGTTATGATCATCTAATATACTCGGTTATAATTGGATACGTTATTTTTGCATTATATTCAGTGTAATCTCTTATGTATAAGTTAATATACAACATAAATTAAATGTGAACTCATAGATTGTTCATTAAGACAGGTAAAGTTGAAAGATTATGTCCACCTAAGTGTATGTATGGTGATTTTGTATGTGTTCCTGCCCATATCCATGACAAAAAACTCATATCTAGATTAATCTGTGGAGGGATAAAATAATTAGCTGAAAGGGAGAGGAGGCATGGACAACCTGATTGGATCCACATTGTCTGTCAATGACTCAATACCATCCCACCAATGATTTTTTTCGAAAAATGTGATGCTAATTGTGGTAAATGCAAAATTAAAATAAGCCATAACATCATGCATGTATTTGCTATTTAGAAAAAACTATTAGAAGTTTATATGACAGAAACGCACTTAAAATGCAATGGAAAGAAATTTAAAATTTAGCAATATTTGAACATTTTAATGTTTGAATAAAGGCATAAATTTGTGCTAATTATGTACTCTCAAACTGTGGTATAATTAAAAAGGTTTCAAGAAAGTATAATATATCATCTCAAATGTCTTACAACTTCCTATCGGTAGTCATTATTTCCAGTAATCTGAAGATTTCTGTTTTGAAGCTCTTGTTCCTTGAATGAGACAAGAATACATTAGAAAACAATACAATAATATTATTATGTGAAACAGCCAAAGATTACGGTTGAAGAATGAGCATGCAGAAAACAAAGAAAACAAGGGCAAAGTTCTAGGAATTGATTATCATTTGTCCCTCAGTTTTCCAAAACTTATGATGGTCTGGGAAAATATACTAAAAGATGCATTTTTCATTTAAGGAAAGAAAATCATTTAAGACACATGTCCAATATGTGCTGGAATAAAGGCAATTATATTCATATTTCCAATAACCGAAATTAAAAATAAAGGGGACCTGCTGCACCTTTACTAGGGTTTGACCTTTGAACTTTGGCACATACCTCACAAACCTCAAGTAAATTCAAAATTTTCAGATTTCAACAAATTAGTACATCTTATTCTCATTGGTGGATCAGATAATACATGATTAAGCAACAGGAACATCAGGAACGTTCTTGACACTTGTCTTGACCCCTCCAAGTTCTCCTAGTCCAGTGATGTTCCCAGGCAATTGAGAGCTTCAAGACACCCCTGACCTGTCAAGGAGTATCCCAAGACTCCTCAACAAGCCAGGAGCTCCCAGAAGCTTCTTGAGTGTGTGAACCCTATCTGGGTGCTGAAACATGTAAAGGAACTATTTCAGCACCCAGTCAACGAAGTATGAGCCCCAAAGGGCTTATTGTTATGCACCTAACCACAAATTGTTTAGTAAGCATTTGACTCTGTATATGAGCTATTTTGTATCTATCATCATGACTTTGTATTAATATTATATTTGTAAAAAGACCAGTCTTATATAATAATGACCTAATGATATTATTAGTGACTCAAATCTTAATATAGGGTTTTGCATCATTAATGTTATAAATAGGGGTTTTTCCCCCTCATGTATCTCTTATCATTTTATAAATACTAAATTAATTCTATTACTCAAATTTGCAGGTGCAATCCACCCGTGGTTGTGCATGTGCCCCCACTTGTTTTTCCTTGAATTTAGCTCTTTATTTATTTTCTTACTTTGGTTATCCCCATTGTTGCAGTAGTAATTCCACTCCAAAAATTAGAGCAGTGCAAGTTGGTATCAAAGCTTCAGTCCATTCTCCCTTTTGTTGTGTTTTTAGAAGGAAAAACAAAAAACAATACGTTAAGAGTGCCACAAAATTCAAAAGAGTTACTGAAATTTTTTTAACCGAATTTTCAAAAATAACTTCAGAACCTATAAGTACTCAAAAGCTTAGGCAATTTCAAAAAGTCATCCAAACTGGAAATAGATAACCAAGATATGAAAGTATGAAAATAGTTATTTAATATTTTCAGTGTGCTTCTGCTATGGCCATGACTACAAAGTCAAGTTTCTAAGCCACTAATAAAAAGAATGTGTCAGGATTGCTTTACCCATTGGTAAATCCATCATCGTACTTTCTTTGCTTTCAAAGCAAAATATCACAGGAGGCCTCCCTCTTCCCCAGAATATCCCGATGGAGGGGAATGCTCAACCACCAGCCACAATAGCAGCTGATAACCCAAGGGACTCAACCAGACTTGAACCTGTGACCTGGGGCCTCCCCCGTCAGCAACATGTCTTGGGCGGATGGTTCAACTGATTGAGCTAACCCTTAGGGGCTACTTAGTTCCATAAGGATCTATCATGTCTTTTAGTTGGGTTTGTAATAAAGAAGATGCAAGCATTTAACATCAAGTCAAAGCATGTTCTGATTTTAAAGGAAGAAAAAAACTTTTGTACAGCAGAGCTCATTGCTTTTTATAGCCTACTCAGCTTGAAGCAAGACCATGCCATCTATAAGGAAATTTCCACAGTTACAATCTCACATGGTATATTATATAGTATTTTGCAATATTCACAAATTACAAGCTCTGCAAGTCGCTATACATTTTCAGCCTCAAAACCCCAGTGGAAACAGAAAAAGCATAATAAATTTCAGCTGGGGTTATCTTTTATTCTTGTATGAAACCCTGGCATGATGTGTTCAAAAGACACAGTGGTGGATGTATGCGATATATTTTGTATTTTACTCAGTATAGATAATAAATATAATAAGGAAATAGATTCTTGGTTGGATCTGGAATATGTTTGTGAAGAATCATATATAGATATCTTTCAGTAGTGTGCATAGGAATACTTTCATCTTATCTTTGTTGAATATTATCCTCTCTATGATGAATATCCATGTCAAGAGGATTTAGAGGGACAAACATGATCTCCCATTTTCTCTTCCATAAAGCTCTTTCTCCTTATGATGACTGTTGTGAGCATAATGCATTGATTGAAAAGGAAGCAAAAGTTGTTGAGGTAAACTCATGCATAAGAAATGTAAGAGATTTTAACTTGAATGTTCTCTATTAGCTGTGTTACCGAATCCACTACCATAGTGTGCAGGATCCGCGGATCCGATCTGGATCCGCCTAGGATCCATCAAGGAAACAGATCCTCTGGAGAATGGAAAGGATCCTCGTCCAAGGAAATGGATCCTATGCAGAAACAAAGACATTCACAAATTTTCAAATGGATCCTGAAACTTCCAAGGCTTTTTGTGATCCACTGATTCCCCCCAAAAAGTGATTTTTAAATGAAAAGATTTCCAAAATGTTGAACTAGTGTTTCAGGCTCGGACTTAAATGGCAATGTTAAATTCCTCGAAGTAAAAGTGACATTCTCCTTATCTTTCCTTTTTCATCATTTTACTTAAATTTTTAACATTATCATTAACTGTTTAAAGATGTTTGAGAGTGGTTCCAACCTCATCGAACTTCATATGCTAAAATTAGAATTTTAGATCCCATCAGAATTCAACAGACAACAATTTTCAAGATTTCAAGATTGCAACATTTCCACTGGATTCGATCATGTATAAGAGTAGGGAATTGGCATTTAATCAAGCACATCATGTTAAAGTTTAGGGTTAGTTCAGATTTAACATAAATAGATCTACTACAATGCATAAACAGATTTATGAACAAGGTTAGATTCAGAATAGTATTGTTTCAATAAAAATCAAACTGCAATAAGACAAACATAATTTTCATATCTTTCAACTTTAACACTCCATTGGTCACTGCGGTAAAGTTGGTCCTTGAGATGATTCATTAAATGGCACGTACAGTAACAAAAATAATAAAAATAATGTACAGCAGTAAAGAATCATACCAATTATTTTGAATCAACCTTATACTCAGATACTTTGGGTTTTGATCTTGCCACCTAAGGGACAAATCAACTGAGCAAACAAATTGCATACTTTGAGAGAGAGAGGTTTAAAGCATAAGGAAACAGACCTAAGATTCTTAGTCAACAGAAAGAGAAACTTCAATTAAATACTCAGACTTGAGCAGCACAGTCATGCTATGCAGAGACACACAGTCATATGGAGCAGTGACATAGTCAAGATTAACTTCACACTGGCAAGGACGCTGAGCAGTGACGCTGAAAGGAATATATTCATGCTGAGCAGCAAGATACCATCATGCTGAAGGGAGAGGTTACAGTCATGCTGCTAGAGCTCACACAGTCACGCAGGATAAGAGGAATGCAGTCACGCGGAGCAGAGAAGAGTGAACAGTCACATGGAGTAGCGTTATGTGGAGCAGCAGAATAAATCGCAGTCACGCGGAGGGAGACCCGGGGTCACGCTGGTGCAGGTGCAAACAGTCACGGTGAAGGAGATGTTGAAATATTGTAACTTCGAAGAATATTCTATATGTATCTTTTTGTGGTCCCCGATGGTCCTACCGGGAGAACCACTTGTATTACTTTGTATCCCGATGCTTCTAATCGGAAGATCTAATAAGAGTCATGAGGTAGTCCCCTCTAATTGTAAAGGTGGGTCATTAGCACCCCAGTGTGGTTACTTGAGCCTACATGTGTAACTCGAGCCTACATGTCGAATGAATTAATTCAAGTGAACGGATGAATATAAATAGAGGTGTGGTGCTCCTCATTTGAGACACACACTCTCACTTGTGTAGCACATTAGTGGAGAAGAGAAGTAGCTGGAGAAGGAGGATAAGGCTTTGATCTCCTTGCTGGTTTTATCTTTTATCTTTTTGGGGCATCTATATTGAGGAAGCTTTTGCTGGGTTTTTCCCCTTAGGGTTTTCCCAAGATAAATCTTTGTGTTCCTTTTGTATGGTTGTGCTTGTCTATCTTTCAGTGATCCTGTTTAAATGCTTTTGTTATGAAAATGAAATGAAATACTGATGTCTTAGCTAAGCATATGAAATGTTAACAGGAGACAGGGGTCACACTGGTGGAATGCAGTCACGCTGGGGGCATACACAGTCAAGCGGAGAACAGTCACGCTGGGAAATCACGCAGAGAGGAAAAGAATACGGCCACGCTAGGAGATCACACAAAGAGAAAAATACAGTCACGTGTGAGAGGGATGAACAGTCACGAGGAGGAGCAGTCACGCTGGTGAGAAAGGGCAGTCACGCTGGAGGAGTCAGACAAGGAATCAGATCCGGATGCATAAATAAATCAAGACCTTTAAATTTATAAGCTTGTCAAACCTTAAGTTAGGGAACTAAAGGTCCAAACAAAAAATATAAAAAATAAAAATAAAGGGATCGGTGTAATAATAAAAAAATGGTCCAATGGTAAAATAAAACCATAAAGTAAATGTTCAATGGTTTTATAATAAAATCATAAAGTAAGTGGACCAACCATAAAGTAAAAATAACTTAGGTTAGTGTACAAAAATTAAACCCATAAGGTAAGAGTCCTCATAACAAAGGTACACAAAATAAGAGTGCTAGGACCAAGTAAGATAAAGGACCATGAGTCAACCAAAGGGGTCACAATAAGACAACCCACATACCCACAAGATCAAGGTGAACCATAAAGGTGGACAAACAACTCTTTTTACCTATGGGACCAATAAGACCAAGGGATTTAATCTTTTCTCTCTCTCTCAAGGTACATTGTTTCATACATTTTATCATCACTGTATAAGGGGAAGATCCAAACTGGATGGTACGATCCTTTGGTTCTCAATACTGCTCCCAAGGGTTAGGTGCTAGTGACGTCATCAAAAGGTGGCTAGTCCCTTGAGAAGCAACCTAGCAATAACCGGTTAGGAGAAAGGACATCATCTTGGTCAATTTGACCAAGATTCACCTGGTTAACTGACTAGGGGTGCTCCTGCAGGAACTGCTTGGTCCCAGACCAACAATCTGCCTAGTCTCAGACCAGGAAGTCTCTATCTCAACCTGCAGAATCTGCTTGGATTTCGTGTCGAAGAAATTGTATGGTCCCACACCAAAATACCCTAGAGACATATAGGGGCCCTAACTACATGTTAGGGACTTTGCCATGGCATTAACCTGCTTGGTCCCAAACCAAGAACCCCAGGAGACTATTAGGGGCCTTAGGGTACCTTCTAGAGTCTTACTCTACCCTAGTTAACTAGTACGGTACCATCCTCTCTGAGAATGGGTTTCGCAGCTACACTAACTTTAATACATCAACCTCTCTATGTACCTTGTTGGTTGTTTAACTCCTACGTCGTGACCTTAATAAAATGTACCCTTCAATCAAGCAAAATCACTTATTAAGCATAGGAAACATTTTTCTAATTCAACCTCATTTTAACTGTTGGATTAGAAAGTTGAATCAAAATTGTAGGGTGTTGACTAATGTCCTTTGAGGATCAACTTCAAGATTCGAAGTAGTGGCAAGGGATAGAACCTGGAAGGGGGCACGAGGTGTTATTGATGAATAGGATCCCAATATAGGCAATGATTTTGATGATTGATCGTGTTGATCTTGTAGCCTTGTAGGCATAGCATGTTTTTTGGACCCTATAGACCATTTAGTGCCTGGTTGATTATGCATTTTGATTCAGATAAGTATTGCACACTCGGTGCCATTTTGATATATTCACCCTTACATGGTATATACATGAGTAGACTGTGCATATTTTGTCCCTAATCATTTGGAATTATGGTTTGGAATCTTCAAAATAAATTTTTCCCACTAAAATTTGAATATTCTATGTATTTTTTAAAATACCAAGTCACTACATTCAAACTGGTCTAAGCCATGGTCAAGTCCGAGTTGATCCTTAGTTAAGTCCAAGTCCGAGTTTTAAAACAATGTGATAAATACCTAAAGGCTATACTTTAAGAGCAAGCCTTGATTAGTAAAGTGAATGTCTTTTTAGATTAACTGGATTTAATTCGGAGAAATGCCTAAGTTTTGGGTATTAGTGATTTAAGCTAAGCCGCCATGAAACTTGTGTACAAGGACAGGTGCAGGGACAGGGACACCACTTTTTGAAATAGGGACTTGGGTAATTTGGAGAAATGCCTAAGTTTTGGGCATTAGTAATTTAAGTTAATTAAATGAATCACAACCATTGATCTCAAGTGACTGAGATCTAATCTCAATCATCGAAGTTATGGTTTTGGTTCATCCCAATAGTACAAAAGGCGACCAAGGGGAGAGGAGAAGACACACATCTCACAAGAGAGAATCTCAAGCATTGAGTGGGAGAGAAGAAGGACTATCTGATTTCCAATTATTTCCTTGAGTTAGTGTCTTACTTATGAAAAACGTCACTAATAAGGTAATACCTCTCAGGAACTTTGGAAATTCACTTTATTAAAGTCAATTAGTAAAGCGAATGTCTTTTTAGATTAATTGGATTTAATTTGGAGAAATGCCCCAAGTTTTGGGTCTAGTGATTTAAGCTAAGTCGCCAAGAAACTTGGGTACGAGGACAGGTACAAGGACAGGGACACCACTTTCTGAAATAGGGGACTTGGGTACGTCGAGGGTACTATATATATATATATATATATATATATATATATATATATATATATTACAATGCATATGAAATTTAAATTATTTTCACTGTACATATATATTCATGTGCATCCATATGAATCTAAACCATTTATATCATGTATACAGCAAGGGTGCACACTGCATAAAACTAAAAAAACATCAAGTGCAATCCATATCTGACCCAAAATACCTAAACAAAGAGGCTAAATTGCATATAGAGTCCAAAAAACTTCATGCTATAGCAAATAATTACATACCAAAATCCTTGCCTATATTGGGATCCTATTCATAAATAGCACCCTATAGCCCCCTCATCTAGGCTCTAGCCCTTGCGTCTACCTTGAATTTTGAAGTTGGTCGTCCAAGGACATTAGTTAAAACTTAACACCCTACAGTTTTGATGAAACTTCCTAATCCAAGTGTTACAATAAGGTAGAAAAAACTTCCCATGCTTCATAAGTGATTTTGTTTGAGTGAGAGGTACATTTTTGTTAAGGCCATGACATTGGCGTTCAACAATAAGTACCACCAACATCAAGATACATAGAGGTTGATGTGCTTGATAAATGCCAATCCCATACCCTCATACATTATAGAATCCAGTGGAATGTTGCAATCCTGAAATCCTGAACATTGTTAAGTCTGTTGAATTCTGAATGGGATCTAAAATTTTACTCTTGCATATGAAGTCCAATGAGGTTGGAACAACTCTCAAATATCCTTAAACAATTAATGGTAATGTTAAAAAATTAAGTAAAAGTGACATTAAAGTCACTTTTACTTTAAGAATTTTGTATTACTGAATTTAATGTCACTTGTACAAAATTGGTTGGGCTCGTACCAAACTAGCCCCTATGCATCCCCAAAACAAGGGTACACCATACAAAAATGGTCCTTGGGCGTCCCCAGGTGTCCCCAAAACAGAGGTACCCCGTCCCCTCTGCAATCAACATCACCTAAATCTATGACAAAAGTCTCGCGTACTTCAGCCAAGTTTCGGGTACAGAAGGGTGCAACAGGGTACGTGAGTACGGGTATACAGTACAGGTACATACCCATGCTACATAGGATGTAAGTTAACTAAATGAATAACAACCATTGATCTCAAGTGAGTGAGATCTGATCTCAGCCATCAGAGTTAAGGTTTTGGTTCATCCCCATCCCAATAGTATAAAAAGTAGCCACGGGGAGAGGAGAAGACACACATCTCACAAGAGAGAAAATCAAGAATTGAGTGGGAGAGAAGAAAGATTTTCTGATTTCCAGTCTCATAGCCAAGAGAGAAAAAAAGTAGCAGTCCGAAAAGCAGTAGGGCAGCCATACCAGATCAAGCAGAGGCGTCGTTGTTCAGCAAAAGCAGGTCGTACTGCTGTACAGAGTCCATACAGGTCGTACATCATACAGACCAGTCATATGGATTCTGTACAGTTGTACAGACATACCGTGTGGAATCCATACAGTTGGATATACAGGACGGCGGAGAAATGGATTTTCCTGAGCTTTCTGCTGAAGTTTTTCTGGAGGAGATTTGCAGGCGAAGGTTGTCTTCTGAGGGACAGAATGTGCCAGGTTTGCTATGTATTTTTCAGGGCCAATTTCCCAAGAAAGGGGCCCTTGTATGGAATATTTTAATGAAAAACTGATATTGAAGGGCAGAAGAATTGTGCATGCGTTTGTTGATCTGTTTCCAATATTTTGCTTCCGCTAAATAATTCAGTTGATTAATTCTATTGGTGCACATAAATCAGTAAGCTAAAATTTAATATTTGTGCAAGGAAAATCACTAGGAGTTTGTTTGTCTAGTTCTGGGGTTTAAAGGATAAAAAATTAAAATTAACAGGAGGAAGAGGTACTTTGCACCCTGACAGCTCTTAGTCTATGATATAGAAGAAAGAAAAGTAATTGCCCTGTGATATTGAAATAAATTGCACATGGAGTGATCAAAACATCAAAACATGGGATAGGAGTTGTCTTCATCTTTCACCCATTTATCAGTAATTACACTGTAGCACCATCATAAAAGCTCTTTACCGTGTGTATGAACCAATGCTACACACCACAAGAAACACTCTTTATTTGCGTGTATCAATATACATACAAATGACCCATAAATTCTTACTGTTGCAGATGCATTTAAATTATGAATACAAAGAGGCCATTTAGTATTTAAACATGCAAGGAAGAGGGAGAGAGAAGAAAATATACCTAAATGATTTGGATGCCTTAATAACCTCGCATTTATTGACAAACATCTAGTTTTCCATACTAGCACCCATAGAATACAAGTTAAAAGTCCACTGAGATATAAATAACAAACCTGCGCTGATGTCAAGTAAAGGCCAGGGTGGTATGTCGCAGTATCTTGTCCCATGCCCCGCATCTCCTGCCCAGCAGCTTCAAAAGCCCAATCAGGCACTCTGATAAGATCAACCAAAACCTGAAATAGAAAGAAAGATAGAGTTGGTGTATTTTACAGAAAAATAAATATGCATTCATAGGTACGAATCCTATATTCATGTTCTCGTTGAAATTACAAATATAAATTACAATTTACAGCCAAAGTAATCAGAAATTTGGAAACAATGGCTCAAAAAAGAATACTCTCAATAAATTATTGCAACCTCATAACCAACTGAAACAGATAAAGAGAATAGAAAGGTCCATCATTTGTTTGGGGAGAAAGTACAGCAGGCAGACATAAGTCACTCGACTTTTCTTGGAGCCCAAAATGGACAGAAAGAAACCAATCAATTCAGTTACATATTAATTAGACACTCATGGACAATGAAGGCTCAATGGTCAAACCTAGTCATTTCTGTGTCACAAAACTCCAAGAATGATGAAACAAAGACTAAACAAAAGACTTTGAGTTAGATATACTAGAATTTAGCATGCAATAGACAATCAAAACTTGAGGCCCGCTACAACATAAAAAATGTAATGTGGCTGGAACCGGGAACACACCCCAAATTCAGAAATTGGAAACCCTTGTGCCCTTTGTAGATGTGCCTGCCTCCGCATCAACCACTGCAGGACATCAAGAAAATGATTAAGAAATTAAAGTTTTAATTTTCTATATACATTTTACATTTAAACTTCGCAAACAGTAAATTTCTGCAAAGGCATTCATGTCTATTTTTTTAGGCACCAAAAGAGGAAAAAACGTGTACATGGAGAATGTCACAAACAGCTAAAGAACTATAATTGACAAAAAGATATGGATCCCCAGCCCATTCAGTTTGCATCAAATCCATCTTCATGTGCTTTGCTTCAATCAAGTCCTATTTTGACTGCAACAAGTCATTCACTGAAGTAATGATCTAAGTCCCTCTTTGAATGAGATTAGACTAAATGAAATCTTCATGTTCTCAGGGCATTTATTGTCAGAGGTGATCAATTTCACACATGATAAGAGTTAATAGTTGTATTCTGGGATGCTACACAGTGCCCACACCATTTACACCAGACAAAAAGCTAATTTGGAATTTAAAATCTTATCTTAGAATTGACCAACTTTTTAGAAATTAATTTTAGACATAGGATAGAAATTATTTATGTACTTGCATCATTGACATTTTGACTATATATATATCTACTAATAACTTTTCTTATGTAGGGTTAAAAAAACTTGTCTTATGTGGAGATGGAGACAGTTATCTTTTCTTTTCCCAAATCATCTAGCAGAAGCCTAACCTTCTCCTTATAAGATATAGCATCAAAGAAGTGGTGACATTGCAACCTCATATTGCATTCCCTTGAAAAATAATCGCTTCTAAGCAGTCTGATCTTTCTTGGCGAAGTATTCAGTGTACCTTGTTAACTTCACAAAAGGTGTCATTATTGGGATAGATTAACTACATACTGTCATCACTTTCTCACATCTTGCATGGTGGCAGTGACAGTAATATGGTAGAATAAGAAGGATAAGGAAGTAAGCTTCCATTCTATTACACTGCACCTCTACCCAAAAGTAAGCTTCCACTCTGTTACACTGCACCTCTACCCAATGCACCTTCAGATGTGCCCCAAGGAGAGAGAGCCGATTTTTTCGACCAGGAGGGGTGTTATCGAACAATGGTGGTCATGGCTGGGCTCTTTGGTCCTTCCTTTAGGAGTAATATGGCTTAATGGCACTGCTGACCTAAGTCACATGGTTTGGATTCGAATTCGAGTTCGGTGAGGTTAAAACTCAATTCGAATTGAACTTTCCTAATTAAATTCGAATAAGATTCGCCATTAAATTCGTCTATATACATACTTCAAAATTTAAATTTTATAATATATTGAGCTATCTCATATAATATCCCTAAGAATATATATATAAAATATATATTATGACCAAGAACAATATAAAGCATTGACAAGTTATAAGTTATAACTTATAACTTATTATGTATTAGTTTTAACTAAGCATTGATTATGTATTAGTTTTAATATAAGTTATAATTAATCATAAATCATTAAAATAATTAATCATATGTATAATCATTAAGGTCAACAATTAATGAAATATTAATAATATATAATATATATTACCAATTTACCATATGACATGGTAGAAGTAAATTATGGTAAGATTGTCAATGGTCAGCGCGAAAAGAGGAGATTAGCTAATTGCTAGGGAAGACAAATAAATTGTTGGGAAAATTGTAGCAATCAATCTACATATATATTAAACCCTTCACCCGTAATTACTATGTGGTTATACAGCCAACAAGCATTTAAACAATCCCTCGGCTCAGTTAAACCAAATATCTTCTCTGTGTAAATGTCAATTTGGGAATGGGAATCAACAGTGTAGGATATCGACTTGAAAACTCTTGCCGGCGCTGGAAAACATTGTTTGAAACAGTCGTTGGTTTCGTTTAATCTGCAATCAGTCTCCCATGAAATTAGCGAAGGGTGTGCCCATTTTACAATAGACTCGACTTTGTTTCACCTGAAACTGGCCTTCCACGAAACCGTAAACAACAAAGGCCTCCCTTCGAATTTCTTAAGCTCAACTTGGACAAACTTGGACGAAATTTAATTTTAGGTTGAGATTCGACAAATTTTGAACTTGTAGGTTGAAATTTGACGATTCTTGTGACTTAGCTGCTGACTACCCTTTGTTGGGGTTTTTAACCTCGAGGTTAGTGTCCGAAGCTTCTAAGGGTTGACAACTAGGCCACAACGCCCCATATCTTGTTTGTGTGCTCTGGTGGCCTTTTATTCAGCTATGACACATTTGTCTCCCTTCACAACCACCTAGGTCACCCTCCTGGCCCTTCAACCAGTTGGCACCTTCTCTCCCTGGCCTTATCTCTTTAGAGGAAGCCATCCTCCACGTCAAGTCTTCTTGCTGCTTTGAGGAGGGCGTTGAGAGATTTTATAGCACTCTTGGGGTTAGATGGAGTATAATGCCCTCCCTCTAGCTCAATCCAGCCTTTCATTCGAAGTGATTCGCTTATTTTAGCTACTTTTGGCACCTAGGGTAAAAATACCCCAGGTAGCCTACATTATGGCTATTTTTTATATTATTTTGTTTTAATTTTTTAAGTTTACATTTTATAATTTCAAATTGACATTTTAAAGGCATGTCGGCCTGGATTTTTTTGTAAAGTGAGTGTGAGATCATATAAATAGATCTCCTCGCTTCATTTTTAAAACAAGAAAAATGGGATAAAACATTATGTTACTCTTTACCCTTCTTAGGGCTCTTGGAGTGATGCGCAACTCTTAATGAGACTTCTTTGTCTGGTTTAATGGCAATCTCTTGAAGTATCTTTGGTTCTTACTCCTTGCTAAGGTGATGCTAGAATTGTTAGCTTAACACATGCACAAGGAGGTATCTATGTTCTTGTCTTGATTTCTCTTTGTTATGTTGATGGATGATGCTTGTTTATGGTTGAATGGTAGCCATTAGTGCTACATTTTGTCTAAGCTAGGTCATTTTCAGTCTTTTGTCACCATAGTATTGTGAAGGACATCCTCTAGAAGGAGTTCTAAGAAGCTTGGGCCTTAGGTCTCTTAGTTTTGCCCTAGCTAGGCTTCCTTTAACGAGCCCTTGTGGCTGTTGGAGAAGGCCCTAGCTTGCCAAACTTTGGAAAGATCTCTCAAGAGGAAGGCTGGTCACCTTTCTTGATGCCCTAGGGTCAGGGTAAAACCTTAAAACCCTTGTCCTCAAACAATTTTCCTTCAAATCTCTTGCATTTGCATGTGTAAATTTGCATTTCCATGGTAAAATTAGGGTTATAGTTGGGTCTGCATTTTTATGTTGAAAACCCTAAAAATCAAAAAAAAAATTCTTTATGCATTTTTTGGCCTCCCTAAAATTTTGGCACAAGGAGGTATCTATGCTCTTGTCTTGATCTCTCTTTGTTATGTTGATGGATGATGCTTGTTTATGGCTAAATAGTAGCCATTAGTGCTGCATTTTGTCTAAGCTAGGTCATTTTCAGTCTTTTGTCACCATAGTATCGTGAAGGACGTCCTCTAGAAGGAGTTCTTAGAAGCTTGGGCCTTAGGTCTCTCAGTTTTGCCCTAGGTAGGCTTCCTTTAACGAGCCCTTGTGGCTGTTGGAGAAGGCCCTAGCTTGCCAAATTTTGGAAAGATCTCTCAAGAGCTGGTCACCTTCCTTGATGCCCTAGGGTCAGGGTAAAACCTTAAAACCCTTGTCCTCAAACAATTTTCCTTCAAATCTCTTGCATTTGCATGTGTAAATTTGCTTTTGCATGTGTAAATTTGCATTTCCATGGTAAAATTACGGTTATAGTTAGGTCTGCATTTTTATGTTGAAAACCCTAAAAATCAAAAAAAAATTTATTTATGCGTTTTTTGGCCTCCCTAAAATTTCGGCATCCTTCCCTAAAAATTCGGCCTAGCCTCTAAAGCCCTAAAATCCCTAAGGCGGAATTATAGGGAACAGTAAAAATACAAAAATCCTAAAATCCCTAAAATCTGCACCAAGGTCCAAAACCAACAGGTTTACCCTAAAACAGTCCTAACAGCCCTAGGGCTGCTTTTTCTATCCTTTTCTCCTCCTCGGGGCTGCTCCAAACCTCATTTTGCACCCTCAGCTGCCCTCTAAAATCCTCCCCTATTGCTTCCAGCCTGCCCTTCAAGGGTTGTGGCTTCCCCAAGCAAAACTTTGGGCTGTCCAAAACAGGCCTGCCACACATCTAAGGCTTGTCCCAGACTTGAACAGCCTTGAAGACAGCCCTATCAGTGACTGTCTTGACCTTGAATCTATTATTTAACCCCGCATACAAGCGAACAAACATTGGTTAATAGGTTACATAACTGCTGGTTTAAATTACATTTGGAAATGGACTGTTGACACCTTCAATTACATGTTATTATCAGACATTATATGTTCTCTTTATGTTTACACATTATATGCACACTTTGTTTAAATGTGGTCAATGCTTGAACTTTGAATAGTATTATGCAGCTGTTAATGATTACTCTAAACAATTCATTTCAGACCAGATTTGAAAGCATCCTCACTAACTGTTGCACATACTGCCTGCCTATATAAAGTTTGGATCGATACTTGAACACATGTTATATGATTACTGCTGTCATAGTTATTAATATGCCATTGAATTCACATCATTTACTATCACTTTCCTTTGTTCATACTGCCGCTAGCGCTGCTGTACAAGTGTTGTTCGGATTTTGATGATGATAAAGTACTAGTAATTTGAATTTTGGCTAATACTTACATATCACACTTGTTGCTCATTGGAAATATTTGGTTAACAAGGTGAAGGACACTCCACACTCGTTGCATATGCATGATCTAAGGTTAAAATTGGCTATTCGCTTGTCCTAAGTTCAAGGTTACAAAAACTAAACCGATGGTCGAACCGGCCGACCCTGAAAATCGGAAAAAAAACTAGATCACAAACCCGGTCCACCAAAATTACAAAAAATACTTAAATTTTGAAAAATTATATCTATATTCATGTGCAACCATGTGAATCCAAACCATTATACACAAATTTGCAAAAAGGGCTCTTGTTATGTGCCATACTGAGTATATTTCACTAGAACCTTCCCCATTCAACCAACTTTTTTATTTAAAAAAAATTATAAAATACCCTTTTAAGTGTTGCTGTACAATTATGTGTGGAACTGGTCAAAACCGGAACCGGAACCGGTAAAACCGGACTAAAACTGGTCAAACCGGTCATTTCTAGTTTGAGACACCGGTTTGACCTAGTGAGGCCCTAAAACCGTTCGGACCGGCCGGTTTTACCAGTTCCGGTCCGGTTTTTGTAACACTCGTCCTAACATATCCATAGATATTAGTATATCTTCTTCATTTCTTGATTTGACTCCAATAAGGCACTGGTCACTAACATTCTTCGAAGAAGCTATTATCTGGTGTTTAGTGTCCTTACATGGTTACAATAGGACTCTCCCCTAGGAGGTTTCGACTTCCAAAGCAGTTTGGAAAGAGTGGCTAAGGTGACAGTGGTCACTCTCTCCCTCGTATGTTTGTCGGTGACTAGCCCTACTAGTTCATCTGGTAACACACTCAAATAGCATTTTAGAATCTGAAGAGATAGATATCATTGAATCCACACAAATTTGAAGGAGGATTTTTCCTCCATCCCAAAAGACCAACAGAATTTAAAGCCCATTACATTTGGTCTATATCCAGGTAGCAATAGGCATTAACATGTTTTTATTTTTACCACCTTCAAATGACAAAAACTAATGAATCGTTTTGTTTTTATAGCTTAAAGCAATACTCTAAATTCACTTGTATTTCAACATTTCTGCCATTTTTCTGTTGTTATATTAAACATCTGCACATGTATTTCTCTGTTGTCATAATACCACTCGATAATATAACATACCTATTCAATTTGCATCATCGTAGTATTGAACAAGTAAAAACCAAGAGACAAACACAAGAAGAAAGTCACATCAAAAGTATGTAACTTTTCTCTATTGTCCAAATACCACTCAATAATATAACATACCTATTCACTTTACATCATCACAATATTGAACCAGGTTAAGTGATTTATTCAAGAAATAACATTCAAGAAATGATACATAACCTCCCTCAAAAGTGCACCCTCAAGGAAGAAGTCCCACATGTGAACAAGGCTCCAAAAGGGGGACAAGTTAGGGTTTGACCCAAGCAAGATTCCTTCAAGTAATAAATTAATCCTTGTATGTGATGCGTCCTCTATAAGTGTGCAATAAACTCCATGTATTTAGGGCACCCCTCAAGAAAGAGAACCAACCTCTAACAAACTTTTTAAGCAACTACTTGAAGCACATTTGGCTTCCTCAAAGTACTTTTTACAAAGGCACGACAAAAGTAAGGAGTCAAACCATGTATGAATTGTTGATGTAGTAGTTGCATGAGGCATCCTCACTATGTTGGCCCCAAAATAAATACCCATTGTGCACACTAAAAGAGAAGTCAGCCCATCAAAAGAAGACAAGTCAACCCCACTTGAAAGATGAATTTGTCCACATGATAAAGTATAAATAGAAGGTACCCTCACTCATTCTCATCAAGCAATCAAGCAAGTTCGCTCCAAGCAAGGAACAAGTTCGCTATTGCTACAAGAGGAAGACTTTCTAGGGTTCTCTATCATTGAAGAAGTTTCTCTTATATTCTTAGGGTTTATCTTTCTGCTACATATGTATCTAGATTCCGGATGTACACTGATTTCTGAACTAATTATCTCTATTAGAAGGTTGTTGGGTTTTCTCCCTTAGTGGTTTATGTTACCAACTAAGTTGCACCTAGTTGGACTTTCATGCGAACCAACAAGGTTTGAACAAGCACACTTGTTCTTTCATCAAAGTTCAGAAGTCCACCATGCTTTTTCTGGGAAATTTTTCAATAAAAATTGTAGCACATGTTCATACCCCCTTACTTGGTGAAATTGTAAAAAATGTGCTAGCATCGTCAATTTTATAAAAGACTCGGCTTCCTAGACTTAAGACATCTAGCCGACTAACCCAGAGTATTTTTCCCCTTGGTAATTATTTGTTGTTGAAAAAACGACTAATAATTTCTGAGTTTTTCACTCACACCTCCAAAGTTGTGGTAGTCGTCTTCTAAGTCACACGGTTCAGGTTCGGGTTTGGGTTCGACGAGCATTAGGTTCGGTTCGGGTTCAAATTTTTCGATGAGGTTCGACATTAGGTTCGAATATATATATATATATACACACACTTGTTGTTTATGACAAGTCTACTCACAAGTTTATGCATCTAAGAGCATGTTTCTACTATTTCAAATTATAGAGAACATTTCATTTATAGACAACTTAAATTAACATGGAGAAACATGATCAATTAACAATAAATATAGGCCTAGCCGCCTAGCATGAAATTTGTCCAAATCTAACCTTTCCTTTATGCTATGGTTTTATAAATTTGAAGTCTGGAATTTGGGATTTGAGTGCCCTTTTACTGTAATTTCTGTCTCTGAAGAAGGCAGTCTAAAAGTCAAAAAAGAGACACAATTTTTGGCATGAAGAACATGAAATGCATCCAATGCACATTCTCCTCTTGTAAAAATTAAATATCTCAACAGAGAATCTTGACGATTTGACGGCAACCAATATCATACATGAGTCAAATTCTATCTGTTGATGAATTAAAGTATTATTTAATTGAAAAACATTCTTATGCTTTAGTTAAGGCTATTGAAAAATTCAGACATTTTATCATGGGTAAATGTACAGAGGTAAAAGTCCCTTTACCTGCAATAAAAATTTTGCTTTCACAAGCTTATCTTTCAGGTACGCTAGCACATTGGCAATGATTTGAGAATCATGACATATTGATAGTTGATTGATACAATCAATGGATGAGATTTAGCAGCATATCTAGCTCGCTGCTCAACATCCAGAGCCAACCACTTCCTCTGAAAATGACGATGATCATTTATCATGAAGTATTGTTGTTGTGTGACTGTCTAAAACTTACAGACAATTCAAGATCGATGCCTAGGTTGAGTTTGTGTAGAACAAGAAGCTGCAAAACCTTGAATACAAAAACACCCTGTAGTAGAGAAAATGGAAAGGAGAGATAGATCATCATCAGACTGCAGTGCCCATTGACCAGGGCAGACGGAGCCAGGCCGAAGTGTGGCCGAAAAGATGCATCGATTCGCGGCTCGCCTATAATGCTGAGGTGTGTGGGAAAAGAATGCCAAAACCAATGAGACTCCAGTCTCCTTATAAACCTATGTCGTTGTAGTTGCCATAGCTGCTGCCGTTCATCGTATCTACTATCCGCATCCGCATCCGCGCGATGGTGAATCACTGAGGACGTAAGGATTGAGAAAATCAGTGGCATGGGAGATGACACCAAATTAGCGAATGGTTGGTGGATGATGGCATCCTCATTGAACTCGCAAGAGTGGTGTTTGTATTGGCGATTTGGGAGATGGTGAATTGGTGGAGTAAGGTCGCCTACATCATGGGAGGTGGCACCTCCTTCATAATCGCCACTCCACTTCAACTCTGGTTTATCCCTTAAATCACTCATGCAGCTCAACATTGACTCCTACTTCATCTCAAGTGGTGGATTCCCCCCCCCCCCCCTCTCTCATATGGATTTTTAAGCGGGCATCCTTTCCTCATTTTCTCATGGTCAAAGGACCGAAGGTCTGCTCTAGTTGTATTGTATTGTATCATTTTTGGAATAATAAAAGGCTTTGGAGGTATCATGTGGTGCATGGCTTAAGTGTTGGATGATCATTGTCTCATGTTTTTGCTGAGGTAATCTGTAGATTTTCTTTTATGCATTTGTTATTCCTTGTCAAATCTAGCCTCATTGAAGGATTAGTACTAATCAGTAGGAGTGAGTGAAGTAGTTTCTTTGCTCTCTTAATTAATTTATGTTCAAGATTTAGATTTTGCACACTGATTTGGTTATGGCTACGCTCTTCTTGTCTTTAGCATGAGTTTTTACTAGATTTTACAAGTATCTTGGCAAGTGTAAAGGTGTTTTACAGGTGTTTCTCTTGGATTTGTGTGAGATCTTGCTTGCTTCTCTCACTCTCCAAGAACTCATTGTTGAAGAAGCAGAGTCCCTCCACTCTCCACCAACGGATTCCATAGCCCAAGCATTCCCAAGCTTGATCTCTTTCCTTCTCTCTCTCTGTCCCTCAATTTTAGATCAAACATTTCCCTTTGGTTACGGTTACTCAGATGCTTAAGTAGTTTAGTTTCTCTTTCAAAGAATATCTAAAGGATGATCTTTTTAAGCATGTTTCTAGATCTAAAATTGTAAAGCATCATTCTTGGAATAGATCTAGTATTGTAAAGTACTTGTGCATATTTTTCGACCATTGAGTACTTAACTATTTTATGCTTTTAGAGTTATATTTAACACATTTGGTGTAGGATAGGTGACTGGTTTTGATCTTTTGTTGACAGGACAAGGAGAAGTGTTGCTAGAAAATTGAAGATCTAGGCCATCAAAGGCCTCCCAAAACAACCTTCTTCATTCCTAAAACCTGTAAGCCTTTAGATCCATATCTGTAAGGACCATTGGCATCCACCTCAAGCATTGTACATATCGTAATAAAATATCCCCCCTGGGGGGTTTTGCGTCGGTGCACTGTTTTCATGGTTTCGCTTCTATTAGTGTAGTTTTGTTTTATAGATCAGTATACTTTGTTATTTCAAATCTCAATGTCATTCATTGCAAAGTAATACAAGTACTAACCCCACGACTTCTTGAGTTACCCGAAAGGGGAAAGAGATGCATGGTAGGATTAATTAAATAACATTTGTTTGTTTATTTTATATTGCCTTTACTTTTTCAGCAATCTACTCCCCTTGCTTTCTCAATTAGGGTTTATAACCTGAAAGAGACTCTTGGGGATTTGATAAACAAGCAAACACTGTTCAAAAAATATTTAAAATTAACAAGGCCTTCGTTGTGTATGCTCTACACCGCTGCGGTTCGACCGACCTGTTGGATGCATCAAAAGCAACGTGGGTGACTAGTTAAAATAAGTCCTATTTTCAAATTAATTTCCCAAGGAAAAAATCCAACGCCTCGATTTAATCCATAATGGGGAAAGTTCACAGAGGAAGCGGGAACCACTGGATAGTGACCTCGAGATACCGTCAGGCTACACCCTCGTTGGTGTAGTGTTGGACACGTCCCAAAGACTCCGATCCAACCCACACATTCTTCGCGTGGACCACATCGGATAAGGGTTTTGGACATACTCCTCGTACAGTCAAGTATATCTAGAGTCCCCTTCCCCCTGTTTAATCCACTCATTAATTCATAAACATAAACGTGGATCCATGTTCCACCCTCCTGCAAGTCTCTGAAGAATCTCTTCTGTCCAATCATGTGACTGGATGCTCCACTGTCAATGTACCATATACTGCTCCTTGTGGTGCTTGCCATGCAGGCTATCAAGCAAAACTCCTCATCAAAGTTTTGCTCCACTGTCGATCCAGATCCAGCCATCTGAGTGTTACTCTTTTTCTTCCTGTCTTTGCACTGGGAGGCAAAGTGTCCCTGCTTGTGGCAAATAGAACACTTAACCTTTGATACGTCAAGGTTCTTCTTCCATCCTTCTTCCTCGTTGCCTTACCCTTGCTCCTCCCTGTAAGGGCTAGAGCCTCCTCATCCACAAGCTGTGGGACACTGCTAGATGAGACTGACCCTGGACCCATGCGGGTCTCCTCCTACACAAAGTCATCCCACAATCTCTACCAGTCAGGGAGCTTCTCCCTAACAACCACACCTTTGACAAAGGTGTCCCATGGCTTAGAGAAGCCATTGAGGGCTATTTGAACTAGCTCCTCATCCTTAATCTTAGAGCTAACAGCTCCAAGCTCATCCCTGATCTATGTGAGTTTTGTGAGATATGGTACAACTCCTTCTCCCTTGGCCATCCTGGTACTGCGCATCCTCTCTTGCGGCACCATCTTTTGGTTCTCGTTCTTGCTTTGGTACATACTTTCCAAAGTCGTCCACATCTCTGTTGCGATCTTATTCCCGGTAAGGTGAGGGACTATATGGTCATTCACTCCATCCATGATAATCAGCATGGCCCTGGAATCAATCTTCTTCCAAGCTATCAAATCTGTCGGATCTGTGGTGCAACCTTTGTGGAGTCAATGTGCTCCTCTGCATCATTGACGTCCAAGATCCTTGTGATCCTTTCTTTCCATGTAGGGAAGTTATGAGCACCCTGGAGTCTAACCTCAACTCTCAACTGCACGGCCATCCTGAAGTGTACCAATCAAACCCTAGATCTGGAAGTCTAGGTTTGTGTCTTCAATAGATCTACCCCTGATCTATCACTGCTGCTGCAAATCTCTCAGCTTTAGCTCACCAGAGCTCTGATACCATGTAAATTTTCCTTTAAAGCACAAATAGGGCTAAAACAGTATATATTTAAATTTCACTGAAATAACCACACATGAACTTCTTTACAATATGCAGCAGAATATAAAACTGACAACCATTTACAACATCAATCACATCAATAGAAACGACACAATCTTTTTGGGTAGAAAATCCTAGACAAAACCCAAGATGGGAAAACCAGTGCTGCACTATGAGAGGATATTTTTATTAAGAAAATACAGAGCTTTTACAATATCAGAAAATCGATTTATGCCCTAGATGGCAAAATCGAAACACCCAAAAATCACTGAGATAAACCTATGAGATGGCACGGTTCTCAAGACAACTTGTTGTTGTACGACCTGTAGCTGTATGATGTTGCTGCTATTGTTGTATGGTGTACCTCCGCCAAAGTCTCTTGTCTATCTCCTCTACAATTTAGGGTTGTCTTCTTGAGTTAGTGCTCCTCTGTCTTCTTCGCCAAAATTCTCTCTCTCACACTTCTTCCTCCGTCTCTGTCAAAATGCAAATATGTCCTCTTCACCAATTGATCTCTCTTTTATAACTTTAGGTAAAGCGAAAACCCTAATTTCACTTTCACTTAAAATCAATAAACAATTAAATCACTTTAATTATTTTGGGAAAAATAATTAAATACAATTGGCTTCCTAATGTAAGTCTTTTGCATGCAAGAACACATGCATGCAGGAAGACCTTCCTTCTTGTTGTTAGTGTAACATATAACACATACCCAATAGCATAAAGGTTCTCTTTAACAAAAACCCCAAGTAAGTTTGATAACTCATCCCAAGGTATATGCTTTGAAAAGTATGGTTAAGAAGGAAAAATCTAAATATCAACTCGACACCCAGAATGAAAGGCATAAAAGAAAAAACTGTGAAACTTTTGAGAAAAACAACTCTGAAACTTTTGAGAAAAACAACTCTAACAAAATTCAATCCAAAGGCTCAAGTCTCACATTTATAGACTCTAGAAGAAAGGTGAAAAGAAAAATGGAAGCTAGATGTCTACCTCTCTATTGGAAACCTCCTACCGGATTGGAATTGCACAAGAACCTTGAAGACCTTGATTCATGGCTCATCTTTGAAAGATAGTTACACCCTCTTCTTCAACCACACAACAAAAGGAAAGACTAGCCCAACTAGTGTTGGGGGAACAATTTTTTACCATGGAAAAGAAGTTTGCCTTGATTTCACATGGGGCCTAAGTGAATCTACCAAAAACTTCGTTGAAGCAACAAACAATAGTGTGGCAACAAACACAACTTCTCTCATCCCTCGCAGCAAAAAGCATCAACCTTAATCATTGAGTCGTGTTATCCCTCATATTGTATGAGGCCTTGTTGTTTGTACACATCAAAGATTTACAAGTCGATTGTTATGACCCAAGGAGGGCATATAATGAGTTGGAGTTAATTCTACAAGTAATAAAATAAATGTATATATAATAGTAGGTGGCTTTCATTAGGCCCACCACTATTACATATACATTTACTTGAACACATATTGATATACATTTAACCCCATATATGCCCCTCCCTGGGTCATAACATTAATGGGGTAATTGATTGACATAGGGTGCATCATTGGTATATCTTGGTGGATGATGTATATTATCTTCATGGTTGTTTTACCCATCATGGTTCATGCATGCACTCATCTCTATGGTCATCTAGTTTCTTCGTGGCTATGGTGGTACTATAAGTGGCATTGACATTTCATGATATGATGTGGAGCTTGGTCTATGAGCACCTTAGATGATCTAGCTACCTTCGATGGTGATTTGACTTTCTCCTAGTCGTTGTCCTCTTAAGGAGATGGAACATTGTTTTCTCGTCATCTTTCACATATTTGGAGGCATTGGTGGTTACATTGCATATTGTGTTAGTTTAGTTCATCTTGGCACATTTGATGGTACTTTACTTCACTAGAGGAATGCCCTGGCACTTGTGGGCTTGTTTAGCATCTGGATGGTACGTTGGCATTGTGGACTTTTAGTTCTAGTAGAGTGCTCCTCATCTACACATTTTGCTACATAGATCTATCCCTTTCAACAGCCATGTTTGGCATGATATTGCATGGTTTGAACTTTGGGCCTTGGTGTGTGGACACCCTTGCTTATTTGGAGGTTCTTGGCACATGGATAGAGAATTGATATACTTGATTATCATTCCTATTGGAGCATGCACTTAATCTCTCCTTGAGACATATGTTGAGGCATGATCACATGGTATTGCTTGTTTCATGGGGCTGTCTCCCTACTTCATGGATCTAGTGGACTATTGATGGTACTTGACTTCATTGGATGAACACCCTAGCACTGGTGAACTTGTTTAGCATGTGGATGTTACCTTGGCATTGTGGACTCTTGGTTCTAGTAAAGTCCTCCTCGCGTACACCTTTTGCTACATAGATCTAGCCCTCTCAATGACTATGTTTGGCATGATATTGCATAGCTTGGACTTTGAGCCGTGGTGTGTGGACCCCCTTGCCTTTTTGGAGGTTCTTGGCACATGGATCAAGAATTGATATACTTGGTTATCATTCCTATTGGAGCACTCCCTTATTCTCCCCTTCTTGGCACATATGTTATTGCTTGTTTGATGGGGCCATCTCCTCACTTCATGGATCTAGTGGGCTACATTGATGAATTTGCAAATAGATTAATAATAGCGCATAGTGGATTGACTCCTCAATTTTATCATTTATGCATCTATGCATTGGCACACTTGATGAGGAGTTTGATCTGGTCATAATGCAGATCCTTCAAGTCTCTGTGGAAACTTTGGTTTAGCATTTTTAAGAAACAAGTTGCAACAAGATGGTCTGCAATCACACTGGAGTGTCTGAAAATGCAAGGCTACTGGTGGGTTTTGTACCTGTTGCTCAGCTAGTGATGGCCCAGCATAGAAGACAACAGAGATGGCATCTAATGATTCTCCAGTGATGGCAAGGCAGAAAAGGCACCAAAGATAGCGCCTTCAGCCCGCCTTCAGCCTTTCCTTGCAGCAGAGATGGCATCTTGCCATCTTCAGCCTTTTCTTGCAGCATTGATGATCATGTTGAATGAAAACACAGGTGACAGTAATATAGACTGCAGTACGGTAGAGGGTGCATGCATGATGCACCATCTTCAGTTAGTTCCAGTTTAGATGCTGTTACAGATTTAGTAGTTCCAGTATTAGTCTTCAGATAGAACTTTCTATTTTCAGAGTATGTTTTCGTTAGTATTCAGCATGCATGATCTATTGTCAGAAAGATGGTGCAGATCCTTAGACAGGTGGGCATTTACGCATGGGAAGTTTCCAGTCGTAGGTAGAGGGTGATAATATCTAGGTGGGGATGCATGCTTACATGCTCCAGCTCAGGCGCACTTCACCTGTGACGCTTATCCATGCAAGGAGAGCACACTAGTTGATGTGATTGGGGTTTGGATTTGACTCAGCCATAAGAGGCACAGTTCACATGTTTCTAGATTCATTGTATTGCTTTCTTACTCCTCAGCAAAGGAGAAAAGGGGGATTTCTTACTCCTCAGTGAAGAAGAGGTGCACCACTGTGGGTGTTAGCAAAATTTTGTTTTGAGCTTATGTGCTATGTATTTCCTCTTTGGAGTAATAGAATACAGATACAACTTTGGGTGGCTCTATCTAGTGTATTTACATCGTTATTATTTTCAGCAGTATGTGTTAGCAGACTAAAGTATTCAGGTCTATTGTTTTGATTGATGTTTAAAATTTTAATCTACCTAGGCTTTAAGATTTAGTTTCTGAGTGCAGAATCTATACCATGGCCTGAAAATTAACAGCTACATGCTCAGAGGTAGGAAAGCAGTAACATCAAACAAGCAAGCATAGGAAATAACAGTCAATATACTGTATATACTGTAGAATCTTAAATATGCACCTGAAAACAAGCAAAGCCAGCTAAGGATTTACTCATAAAGGGATGAATAATGTAATAAGAGCTTAAAAGAGCAGCTCGGGCCAAGGAAGAAGACATAAGTTGCCAAAGCGAATCGCATAGTATTTTGCTTAAAATGAAGATGTCAGTATAACATGCAGAAAAAATAGCATCCTTAGAAGTTGCATTGGACTTGAAATAATGCAAATGAGCAGCATAATGACTTCAGAAACGTCCTTCTTGCACAAACCTCTGGCAGAAGATAAATAAAGTAAATGCAACCTAACTTCTAATGGCAGTTGTTCATACAGTGCCACAAGTCACATGAACCATGATGAATGTCAATTTTTATCTTTGAAAGATTCTGTCATTCAGACCAGCATCTCAAACTGGAAGAGACTTCTGACACCCAGAGTTCAACTTTCTTGCCAACTTTAGTTATATTTTTTCTGCAGTACTGAATGTTTAACCCTTTATCCCAATTATTTTTCATTCCCAATATAATACCATGATCAATAGGACTTAAACCAGCATACATCCATCTTAAACCTAGATCTATCAAGCACCGAGAGGGATACAATTTCTTGAGGTATAATTTTTTTTCAATCCTAAACTCGAGAAATTTGATCCCTCTCTTGCTTGATAGATCCAGGTTTAAGTTTTAATTTTTTATTATATAGGCCGACATGGATTTTTTTTAATATTTTTCATAATTTTTATTTTATGAGCCAGCATGAATTTTTCAATTACTTTTTATTTTCGGAAATGTAACATTACGTTACATGACAACATCTCCCCCTTACTGGGTTGTAGAGCACCTCGCTCCTCTCGGTGCAATCACTATTAATGTCCGTAATGATAGAAATTCATGGCTCTAATATGCAACTCTAATCATTCCATCAAATGAACTTGTTGATCAACTAATAACAAAAACTGCATCAATGATCAATGTGATTACAAAAGAAATTCAGACAAGCAAAACCTACATATCAAAAACTGTAAAACATACCCCAGGAAATACCATATCCCCTAAACATGGCAAGATGATTGCACACACAGAGTTAAGGTAATTGCACAAACCTTCCCAGTAGACATGCAGGCAATACAAATAAGTCCACAGAAACTAAAAAGCAACCAGATTAAGAAGCCCCATTTCTGACCGTTTTCAGGTAGCTGCACAAGTCACATAAGCAATTGCATTACATTGGTTATCACTCATAGCCAAGTTGTCTAACAGAATGTATCAATAAAATGAAAAAGTCAATCCCATCGAGACATGACCGAATGATATATATTGAAACTAGGGAAACAAATACATCATTTATGATTCAGAAATAAAACCACAAACATATATGAACGGTGTAGGACTTACACAATTTCTTGCACTGGTGAACCATATGCTGCCAATTACAGTCCAAGCCCATAGAAATGGATAGAGAACTAGGACAAGGATCGAAAGAACCACAATTCTCCCACAGAACCGCACAAATCTTTGTTGCCGACCTAGATCCCTGAAGCATTCAACAAACATCAAATATATAATCCAAAGAGGGTCTTTAAAGAACCTACACATTAATTACAATACCATATGGGATACAGACTAGTCACTACAAGATTGGGATACAGACTAGTCACTACAAGATTGCTAATTTTGCTGATTAGAACTGTCAAAAAACTAACCTTGCACCTTCACTTTCTTTTGCTATTATATAAGAGTCTAAAGCAATACAGAGGCTCTTTGAAGAACCTACACATTAATTACAATACCATATAGAATCCAGACTAGACACTACGAGGTTGCTAATTTTGCTGATTAGAGCTGTCAAAGAAACTAACCTTGCACCTTCACCTTCTTTTGCTCTTATAAAAGAGTCTAAAGCATCTAACCTAACCCTAAGCCCCTACTCATGCGTTATTTGCACCCATACTTGCTATACAAATGAGAAAATTTGCATATTTGTGTATTAATGGTTTGGATTCATATGTATTAATGCACATGAATATATATGTTTTTTACAAAATATGAGTATTTTATGTATTTTTTACCTAACCATATTTTTTCCCGGTTTTTATCTGGTTCCGGTCCAGTTCACATTCCTCTGCCGGTTCGATCACCTGTCCGGTTCTGATAACATTGTTACACACAGATAACACAAATGTGCTTGCAAAGGAGGGAAAGTATACATTGTAGATATATGGAAGGATGGAAGCCCTCTTTTTTTTTTGTAAGCACCCTCAGAGTTCCAAACCAGTGACCTTACGCAAGGAGTGTCTTAAGTTTTAACAGTACACCCATTCACCGTCTATTCCATGCCCCATGGACAGGATGGAAGCCCTCTCAATCTTTAATTATTTTACAATTTAGAAATAAGGATGTAGATATGATTGTGGACCTGTTAACAGAGGATTATGGGGTGTCAAGTTTCAACATATGGAAGGATAGATTGCTTCATATTGTCCTAGATAACATGATCGTTAGTGAAATTCAGTAATCTCATTGAGATTGATTAATCTTTAGATGTATTTATCATTATAAAGATATTCATTTTCCATCAGGTATCCCAGAATAGGTTTTAAGCATGGACAATTCTTGCATGTTTAATAGTTTATGGAATAGCATACAGCATTGACAGGTAAGAAGGTGATTTAAAGAATGTGTTCCTATTCGAAAACCAAGAAACAGCTTGTGTACATTTAAAAGTTTATAACGACCCACAGCAGGGTCCAGATATATACCAAAGAATACATTTAATAAACTGAGATATAGGTAAGAAATGTAGGTCATTTTCTGACATCATAAAAAGGAAAACACATTAAGAATTTCCATTATAGCTCTTCTCTGCAGAACGTGATCGCTGCTGCGACAGGTCGGCCGAGGCTCTGAACTGCATGCGTGCATGCTAGATCTGATCTGCATACGTGCATGCTGGCTGCTCTGGGTGGTGGAGCTGCTTGTGGAGGCGGTGGTTTCGATCTCTGACAGGAGCGGATCCCATTCTCTGATCTGTGCTGAATTCAAGCTGACTCTGCATGCTTGGTTCTGCATGCAAGATGTGACCCGAATCGGACCATAGGAGAGTTATGGGATTCAGATCTGGGCTTGAAAGGTGGTCTCTAGCCAATGGGGACTGAGGAGAGCGGGTCACCTTCTGTCCCTCTTTCAATAGTATTCGAGAAGCTTGTCGCCGAGCAAAGCAAAAAGATCACGAAAGGAGCGTCCCCGAAGTTCGTCAAGCGGATCGAGGATGTTCCGATTGTAGTTCTGCCACCGGAGGACACAATCCGAGTGGTTCTATCGCTAGTAGAGAGGGTGTTGATTGGGAAATTCACTAGACTCTGACCATCTCCAAAAACCACTGAGAGTTGGGTCCAAAGGAATTGGAGGCCATTGATCTCGAAGAATGTAGCTTCTTACTCAGTCGGGAGAGGTTACTTCTTATTTGATTTTGAAGCAAAGGAGGACAAGAAACTAATTTTCCGGAATGGACCCTACTTCATGGGCCCTCAAGACCTTTACCTAAATAACTGGACACCGGACTTCGATCCGGAGGCAAGCATTCCTAACGCTGTCCCAGCCTGAGTTAGGCTACTAAACCTCCCGATGCACTGTTGGAATCCAAATTCGCTCAAAGCAATTGGGAACACATTGGGAAGGTATATTGATATGGCAAGTCCAAAAGATCAATATATGCCTGTGCCCGCATCTGTGTAGAGGTTGATCTGGAAGCCGGATTACCGGAAGTAATTAGGCCTATAGTAGGGAACTGGAATCATTTTCAAAAGCTAGACTACGAGCAACTTCCATTCAAATGCAGAGAGGGTGTCATGAGTACGGACATTTCTTCCGTAATCTCTTGCAAAAGCAAGTGGACCATCAGGAAAAAGAGGATGGATGGAAACCAGCAAAGAAGAGCAAGACCAAAACAAAAAGTGGAGAAACACAAAGGAAAGAAGGGGGGAAAAGGTCCATAGCAAAGACCCATCGAAAGGTAAGGCCAATGAGAAGCAGAGTGGCTCTAATGCTACAGAGGAGAAGCAATGCAATGGGAAGGGTAAGGATCTGGAAAAAGAAGTTGTATCATCAAATCTGTCTGAGAAAGACAATGCCCATTTGGTCCAGTCAGATTCAGGAGAAGAGGCAGTAAAAGAAGGAGGAAACCAGGAAAAGTCAGAGGAGAAATTCGACTCTGAGGAAGAAGAAGAAGAGGAAGGGGAAATAAAGATGGCTACCCCAAGCACTAAGAAGGCAAGAGGAAGGAGATCAACCAAGGAGGTGTGCGAACAAGCCACTTATAAAGATAAATTGCAAGGATCCCAATTAACCTTGGAAAAAGTTCTCCGCAACACCAGAAATACTTGACAACAAGGGCAGTCCCAGAAGGGAATGCCATCAGTCGCCAAAAGTAAGTAATGAAGGTCCTCTCCTGGAACTGCAGAGGTCTGGCAAGCAAAGGCAAGGAAGAAGTCATGAAAGATTTAATAAGACTTGTCCAACCAGACATTTTATTGATCCAGGAGACCAAGATGGAGAAAGATGCATTTCTCCAGGTAAGTGCAAACTTTTGGAAGAAAGGAGGAAGAACAGCCGTCAGCTCAAGGGGTGCCTTCAGAGGAATAGGCATTCTTTGGGATGACCAAAAATTTGACATTGTTGATATCAAGCATAGTCCTCATTGGATTCTTACTACTTTGCTACAAAAAGATTCTAATATTAAGGTAAGACTCTTCAACATATATGTGCATGCTGCTTATGTTGAAAAAAAAATTGTTGGAATCTTATTCGTGATGAAAGAAGTAATCTTCTTGGGAAATGTCATCATCGCCGAAGATCTAAATATCATTTTAAATCAAGCTGAAAAGAGAGGGGGTTCGGTGGTCAGAGATCCCATAACAAAGCAAGTTGATGACTTCATTATGAATTGGGGCCTTTCAGACATCATCCCTGCCAAAGGGAAATTCACTTGGAGCAACAAGAGATTGGGGCCAGGGCACATTGCTGCTAGGGTGAATCGCTTTCTGGTCCAAGAGTCCTTTCTCCTTCTGGGAATGAATGCTTCATCCAAAATCCTGCCGTTTGGAGGCTCTGATCACAAACCTATCATGCTTGAATTGAGGAAAGACCAGAACCTCAGTCCTATTCCTTTTCACTTCAATCCTTTGTGGATCTGTCACAAAGACTTCATGGGAATTGTTGTTGATGCTTGGACTGCTCCAGTTACGGGCTCCCCATTCTTCATATGGGAAGAAAAACTGCACAGAACTAAGAAGGTACTCAAGAAGTGGGCCAAAACATTAAAAACCCCAAGTCAAAAAAAAAATCAAGCCATGTTGATGCTGGAGGCTCATCAAATCGTTATGGAATCCAACCAGATGATGGAGGAGGACCTAAGAAAAGAAGTTAAATTGCAGCAAGAACTCCTTGATGCCTGTAGACAGGAGGCTGCGATTGGGAGACTAAAGGCCAGATGTCTCTGGCTCAAAGAAGGAGATCGTAACTCTGGATTCTTCCACAAACAGGCAAAATCAAGGAAAAATTTTAAAATTGTCCAGGAGATTCACGCCCAGGATATGGTTATCAATGATTTAGAAGAGATTAAAATAGAAGCCACTCGCCACTTCAGCAAGATCTATTTAGTTGAGGACGGCATCATTGCAGAAAATGAGGTTATGGAGTTAATTCCTCAAATTATTAAAAAACAAGAGAACGACAGGCTGATTTAAAGAATCGTTGTTGAGGAGTTGAAGGAAGCCATGGAGGATATGAAGGACAACAAGGCACCTAGACCAGACGGGTTTAATGTAAACTTCATCAAAGCATGCTGGGAGATTGTTCAGAAAGACTTATTGAAAATGGTGTCCAAATCCCAGAGATGTGTTGAAATTGGTGGGAGTACAAACTCAGCTTTCCTAGCTCTTATTCCCAAAGAGAAAGATGTGAATTCTTTTGATAGATTTCGCCCAATCTCCTTGTGCAAAATTGGGTACAAGATTATTACTAAGCTGATGGCCAGAAGGTTAAAAGAAATCCTGCCTCGTATCATCCCAAAGAACCAAGGAGGTTTTATTAAAGGAAGGAGAATCTGGGATAATATTATCCTAGTCCAAGAGGCTATCCACTCCAGCCTAAAGAATGGCGAAAAAGGCATGGTGGTGAAGATTGACTTAGCCAATGCGTTTGACAGAATCTCTCATCCCTTTCTCCTTAATGTTATGGAAAGATATGGCTTTGATACATGCTTCATTAGCTAAATCAAAGCCTACATCAGCTTGCCCTGGATTGCCCCCCTTATTAATGGAAGAGCTGCGGGTTTTTTCCAAGCAACGCGTGGATTGCGACAAGGCTTCCCACTCCCGCCTTTGCTCTATGCAATCCAAGCCTCTGTTGTCAGTCTCCAACTTGAGCAAGCAAGGAGAGATCAAGACTTAATCGGCATTAGTATGGCTCGAGGAACTAAAAGCATAAACCATGCTCAGTTTGCAGATGACACAATTCTGCTCGGAGAAGCAAGCCAGGTCATTGCTAGAAGATTCAAATCTGAATTGGATCACTATTGTCAAGCTTCGGGGAGCAAGCTAAACCTGAGAAAAAGTTCGATCTATAGTTGGAATATCAACCCGAGGGAGATGTTCGGGATATCCAGGATACTAGAAATCGAAGGAGTATCTATTTGGCACCCCTTTAAATATCTGGGAATTCCAATCTTCAAAAATAAGCCGAAGAGCTCAAATTGGAACCCTCTAATTGAAAATTTCAAAAAAAAATCCTTGCCTTAGGTGTTGTTTGGCTAAATTTGGTCGGGAAATTGTTAATGATAAAAGCAGTTCTTAATAGCTATCCGCTCTACCAATGTTCTATCCTGTTGGCTCCCCCCAAAAATTACCAAATATTGAAAGGATGTTGAGATCCTTCCTTTGGCAGGGAGGGAAGCAAGGTGAAGGGAAAAAATTTGCTCTCATCAGCTGGAGGAAAATTAAATAGCCTTGGATGGAATGAGGCCTCCAACTTAGAGATCTGAAGTTCAAAAATTTAGTGTTAGGAGCTAAGTTGCTTTGGAACCTGGTTGCCCAAAAGCCCTCCTAGAGCAGTAAGGTAATTTGGAATAAGTATTTTAAGGAGTCGAGACTAAGGTGTCTGGATTCCATTCCCAAGTTCATCCAGGGATCCCCCATCTCCTCTCTTTGTAAAAAGGCGTTGCCAAGATTCAAGGACGATCTGTATTGGATTCCTGGAAATGGTAAGTTGATCAAGTTATGGCATGACCCAATCATGGGGAAATTGTGCCCTCGCTCTATTCCGAAATTCAAAAGATGGTTGGATCGACACGATATCAAAACGTTGTGGGACATATCCCAGTGGAACAACGAGAGTCCCCACAGGTGGAGCGGTTGAAACCTGCCAAATTGTCCTAAGGTGCTGGATGGTGAAAAATATCAATTTCCGGACGACCTCTCTAGTATTGCGCCGGTGGCTCATGGAATAAGAGATCATCGTGGTTGGGGCAGACAGGGGGTGTACAACTCTTCTGTTGGTTATAGAGTGTTCTCAGCCATCCCAAGTGCTGTCAACAACCCTGCAATCTGGAAAAAATTGAGGGAAACGCCAACGCTACCCAAAATCGACATGTTATGTTGGACGTTGTTGCATGGTTGGATCCTCACGGGTGAGAACTTGGAGAGGCATGCAATTGAAGGCTCGTTCAGATGCCCTCTGTGTCAGGTAAATTCAGAAACTATTTTGCATCTTGTTTTCGTCTACCCCTACGCCAGATACGTGTGGGATCATCTTACTATCCCATGGTTCGGCAAGGTGGAGGTTCCTTGGAATGCTTAGCAATGATTTGTAAACTGGGAAATGGCGTACAAAGGTGATTTGGCAAATAAAAAGGGAATGAAAGAGTGTTGGATGAAGCTCTCAAAGCTGATCTGTTGGCATATCTTTGGATAGAATGAAATCATAGAATTTTCCAGAACATAGATCAACCGCCAGGGAAAATTATTATCAAGACCCAAGCTCTCATGGGGGAGGTTTTAAAGATTAACCAGATCGCAAGGAATAAAGCCAAGCTCGCAGCCAATGAGATTATGCGGATGCATTCCTTTAATTTTTCTGCTACCAACATTGAGCCATCCCCGAAGAAGTTGGAGACTTGGGAAATTAGATTTGATAAATCTCAGTTTAGAAACCTAGGTTACCAGGATACAGATACGGATCCGCCAAATTTTTGAAAAGCCAAGATACGGATACTGGCAGGATACGTCAAGTACAAAAAATATAATAATATTTTTTTAATTTAATATATATATATTAATTTTCCAATATTTAGTATAACATTAAAATTTTTAATATTTATGATTTAACATTATTATTATATATATTTTAACTTTATTATTAAAATGTGTTAACTTTAAAATACTTTACATTAACTATATAGATTATATGTTAACCCTATTACTACACTTAAGTTCAAATTTAAAAGATATAAAATACTTAGTAACATAGAGAAAAAACCATAAAATACCTTAGGGCTTAGATGAAGATTATAATAGATTATACCTTAAATTTATTATTACACTTAAGTTAAAATTTAAAACTTATAAAATTCTTAGTAACATAGAAACATAGAGAAAAAGAATATTCGACAAAGCTACTCGCCCGACGTCGGATTGTCATCAATCGTCACCTGCTGGGTTGACCCCACTACTGGTCCAAAGTCCAAGTTACTCCTCGGATAGTCAGTTGCTAGTCCAAAGTCCAAGTTACTCGTCGAATAGTCATTAGCCTATGTTGGCGCTAGTCGCTGCTCTGTGGGATAACGAGAAAAGGTGTAGAGACAAACCACTAGGGAAAAATGCGCCTGCAGACAAACGTCGACACTAGCAAAAATTGTTGCAAGCCTTTGGATCCGTTTCAGTTTTCAAAGGATTCGGTTCAGGCATGGTTCCATCGTGGATCCTGGCAGATCCGGATCGAAACCGCGGATTTGCGTATCCCTGACTCATCCCTGACAGATCTGATAACAAAGTTGGAAACTAGATGAAAGAGAGGAAGATGTTCAAGTTGTTCTTCGACGACGCGTCAAAAGGGAACCCAGGGAAGGCGGGAGGTGGAGGGGTCATTATTTGTCTCGAGGGAAATATAGAAGTGGAATATTTCGGGAATAATGGATTCGACTCCAATAACATGGCTGAAGCCTACGGGTTGTGGCAAGGAATTAAGCAGCTGAAAGAAAAAGGAGTTCAGGAAGCTATTGTCTTTGGAGATTCCACGTTAATAATTCAAGCGTTACATGGTGCTAGTCAAAGTCGAAACTTGAGATTGGATAGATTGGTAAGAAGAATTAAATCTCTCACTAAGTCCTTTCGGAGATTAGAGTTTTTTCATATTCTCCGTGAGCTAAGTTGCTTTGGAACTCAGTTGCCCAAGATCCCTCCTGGAGCAGTAAGGTAATTTGGAATAAGTATTTTAAGGAGTCAAGACTAAGGTGTCTGGATTCCATTCCCAAGTTCAACCAGGGATCCCCATCTACTCTCTTTGTAAAAAGGCGTTGCCAGGATTCAAAGACGATCTGTATTGGATTCCTGGAAATGGTAAGTTGATCAAGTTATGGCATGACCCAATCATGGGGAAATTGCGCCCTCCCTCTATTCCAGAATTCAGAAGATGGTTAGATCGACAGGATATCAAAACGTTGTGGGACATATCCCATTGGAACATCGCGAGTCCCCACAGGTGGAGCGGTTGAAACCTGCCAGATTATCCTGAGGTGTTGGATGGTGAGAAATATCAATTTCTGGACTACCTCTCTAGTATTGCGTTGGTGGCTCGTGGAATAAGAGATCGTCGTGGTTGGGGCAGACAAGGGGTGTACACCTCTTCTCTTGGTTACAGATTGTTCTCAGTTGTCCCAAGCACTGTCAACAACCCTGCAATCTGGAAAAAATTGTGGGAAATGCCAATGCTGCCCAAAATCGACATGTTCTGTTGGACGTTGTTGCATGGTCGGATCCTCACGGGTGAGAACTTGGAGAAGAGTGGGATTGAAGGCTCGTTCAGATGCCCTCTGTGCCGGGTAAATTCAGAAACTATTTTGCATCTTTTTTTCGTCTGCCCCTACGCCAAAGATGTGTGGGATCATCTTACTATCCCATGGTTGGGCAAGGTGGAGGTTCCTGGGAATGCTCAGCAATGGTTTGTAAACTGGGAAAAGGTGTACAAAGGTGATTTGGCAAATAAAAATGGAATGAAAGAGTGTTGGATGAAGCTCCCGAAGCTGGTCTGTTGGCATCTTTGGATAGAACAAAATCATAGAATTTTCCAGAACATAGATCAACCGCCAGGGAAAATTGTTACCAAGACCCAAGCTCTCATGGGAGAGGTTTTAAAGATTAACCAAATCACATGGAATAAAGCCAAGCTCACAGCCAATGAGATTATGTGGATGCATTCCTTTAATTTTTCTGCTACCAACATTGAGCCATCCTCGAAGAAATTGGAGACTTGGGGGAGGGGGGAATTAACTCCAGGCCCCTACTAATGCTATATAAAGGTAGAATACATGAAATTAAAAACAAAATTAAAAAGGTAAACCCTAGACCTAGTCATCATCCGCAATATTATATGGTAACATTAAATTCTTAAAGTAAAAGTGGTATTCTCCTTATCTTTCATTTATATCATTTTACTTAAATTTTTAACATTACAATTAGTTATTTCAAAATGTTTGAGAGTGGTTCCAACTTCATCGGACTTCAAATGCAAAAAGGTAGAATTTTTTTTAGAGTGGTTCCAACTTCATCAGACTTCAAATGCAAAAGGTAGAATTTTTTTTAGAGTGATTCCAACTTCATCAGACTTTGTAATGTCCTCTTCTAATTAATCACACAGAGACACGCGTTAACCTATTTAATTCCCATAGGTTCGAGCGGGTATTAATAAAAAGGGAATTGACCGAGGACTAATAGTACCAGGAGCAGAAAGAGCATCACTACAGTATTATTATGGCATCCATAGAATAAAGAAGGCCATCAAAGCAGAATGCGGAGCATGCGGGCCTTAATTCATCTTGCATGCACCAATAGGCAATTAGGCTGCATGCATGCAAAGTTAAGTCATGCAAACCTAATATTATAAAAGAAGACAAGTCGAACCAAAAAGGTATCCAAGTTTATTATTCACTTTTGAGATTGGTTTCGAGAGCTCGGTAGTAGCGACAACAGTGAGTTGTGTTGAGGGCGTGAGTCCCCAACCGGCAAGTGTTTTTGGCAACAAACTTATCTACCCTAATTACTTTCAGAGGTAGATCATACAGATCTATCACAGCTTTTCACAGTTTGTTATTTTCACGAAGAGCATCAGCATATTCAGGTTCAGAGATAAAAGATCCAGCAGCATAAGAGAAAAACGTATTCACTCGGGTGTATTGTTTAGGTAAGAGACAATTCATATTGGAGCTAGGAGGCAGCGATTCATCTGCATGTCACTTCTATAGGTTCCAAAGGGTGCATATCATCTTATCTAGCGAATTTGGATCTCTTCCACGTCCATTTTGAGCAGCAGCGAATTCATTACAAAAAAGGGAGGACGTGATAATTGCACGGGCAACTTTAGCCATTGAAGAACAATTCGTTATTGATGAAGTGAGCTTCAAAACAGCTACATGTTGCATTCAAACTGATCAAAGGGGTCATTCCACCATATCCAGGAAGCTACAGCACTCCATTCTCCTCCTTAAAGCTATTACGAAAGATTTCCATTGAGAGAGGGTGTAGCTATTTTGCATGGACGTCTATCTTTTAAGAAGCAACACGTTTTCATCCTTACTCGTGTTGCAGGGCATCCATGCTTCTTCCAAAGTGATCAACCACTCAAGCTATTAATATTGGTATGTCATTTAAGTTTATTTCATTGTGAATCCAAGCTTTTGTTGTTTTGGGGTTTGTGTATGTTCTGGCTATTGCATGCAAATTGATGAATAAAATAATAAAACATCAAACACTTTGAACCTATAAGCAAAAACCTAATCCCTAGCAGCATAAAGAAGAGATAATATCAATGGGGATATTACAGACTTCAAATGCAAATGGTAGAATTTTTTATTGAATTCAGAATTCAATAAGCTTAACAGTTTTTAGGATTTCAAGATTGCAATGCTTCCACTAATTCTATCATGTATAAGGGTATGTGATTGGCATTTAATCAAGCACATATACCCTTCTATGTACCTTGATGTTGGTGGTGTTGATTGTTCAGATTGATTTTGGTTGCCTCAGAACTAATTTTTGAAGAATCCCTGGTTTATACCCTATTTATTGGTGTACTTTGGTTCAAATATGTATTGCACTTGGTGCTATTTTGGTTGTATGCACTCTTACTTGCTATATACATAAGAAAATTTGTATATTTGTGTATAATGGTTTAAATTCTAATGCATGGACATGAATATATTTTTCTTTTTTTAATTTTGAATATTTTATGTATAATTTCATCAACTAGTTTTGCGATTCCATTTTTTTTCCAGTTTTTGTTTTGTTTCAATCCAGTCCTGATTCCTGGGGTTAGTCAATTTGATGACAGGTCTAAGTTCTGATAACTATGGTACTAACATCCTGCCATAAAACATGGACTTGGCATTATGTGCTCCTCAATAGTCTCTTCTTCGAGGACTAAGTCATCTTCCAAAACCTTTGCTTTGCCTATAATAGTGAGAATCTGATCAAATAGGTTTTTGTCCTTCTCCCTAGATGTAAAAACTCTAGATCTTTCTATTGGGCATACTCCTTTTGGTCTCACGTCTCCGACTGCTATCTAGTGTAATATATTTTCATTCTTGGGTTCTCTAATGAATGAGTTGTCTACAATCTTCACCTATAAAGTCTTCTAGCTACGCATAACCTAGATATGTACTTTTCATAGGTCTCCCGCAGCGCTTCAATCTTTACCTTGGCTCCATATCAACACTAGATATCTTCATAACCACCATATCTTGGCTTCTATTCTCTGTAGTTCAATGCTACAAGATATTCTTTATCTTGGCTCAAAATGTATGACTTCTTTGAGTATTTAACTTTAGGGTTTATAAAGTTGAGTCCTTAGTGTTACCACCTAAGTTGTACTTGGTGGGTTTTTTCAAGTGAGCCGACAAGGTTTGAACAAGCGCACTTATTCATGATCAGAGTTCAGAAGTTCGCCAACCTTTTTCTAGGAGTTTGTTCGAATTTTTTTGTAACACATCTTCATACCCCCTTGGGGAAATTGTAAAAATTTCCTAGCATGATAAATTTTTATAAAAGGCTCGGCTTCTTAGACTTAAGCATCAGGCCGACTAGCCCAGAGTGTTTTTTCCCTTGGTTATTACTGGTTGTTGAACAAACGACTAATAATTTCTAAGTTTTTCACTCACACCTCCAAAGTTGGGGTAGTCGCCTTGGTGGTTAGGCCTTAGGAGGTTATTAGAGCATTCATGTCAGTATTTTTCAACATGCTAGGCATTCATAATGAGTCGTATGGACATGTGCTAGGTCCCCCTAGAGTTTCGTCTGATTCCGAGAAAAATAATTTTTCCCGTAAACTTAGGCTATTTTTTAATAGTCTAATTGGAAAATTTGGAAATGTATAAAAGTGTGGTTAGGGATCAAATTTTGCCATGGGGGTGCTCGTTTTCCAACTCGGAGCACCTGTTTAACCCAAAAAACCCAATTTTCCTAAGTTTCAAGTGATAAATTTATCACTTAAGTCAAAAATCTCCAAAAATAAAATTTATTAATTAAAAAAATAGAAATAATTAATAAATGAAGAATATTCCAAATTTCCTAAATCAGTGGAAAATGCTTTGATTTGACTGAAATCAGTTTCTATCGACTTCCCTAATTTAAGACAAGACATCTCCTTGATTAAAGCGTCAGCTTCAGTATTGATTGAGGCTACTGCAAGTTTGCCAAACTAAGGGGACGTTTTTCTCCTTAGAAAGAGGCATAATTACTCATGTGGTACCCATCTGGCATGTTTTGGAGATCCGAAAGAGAGGTTGCGCCCACCTCTTAAGAGGTGGCACATTTTTCTTGAATGTAACTCCCTCTAACTTGCCCAAATCAAGGGATAAACTCACTCTCAAAGGTGCCCCACTTGGTCGGTTTGGCTATAAAATCAAGCTGCCTTCTCTCTTTCCAAGCGAGTTAGAGATGGGAAGAAAGGTTTGCTATTGTGTAATATTGTATTGATCATTCTTTTGTTGAAATAAAAGAGAAGCTTTGGAGGCTAAATTGTGAAGTACTTTTCATGTGTGGATCATCATTATCATGCTCTGCTTTTGAGGTGAACTATTATTTTTTTCATTTTTTGCATTAAACTGTTGTTTGCCTGAATGAATATTGGAATCATAGGAATAGATCATTGTAAGTAAGTTTACTTACTCCTATTTTGCTACATATGTTTGAATGAGCTAATATTTGCATGCTAGATAAGATTATTTTCATGCTATGTCATCTATTTCTCATATGTATCTTCAGATTTAATGGGTTTGTTTGCAGGATTTGTTGTTTAGCTTACAGGTTTGTTGTGATTGGAAGAGTTGTGGTTCAAGTTTGATTCCATTGGTTTTCCAACAAATATTGTGAAGATTGTGCTTCTCGGTGCTTCACTAACAAGTTTCTTTTGCAAATCTATTCCAACAACAACCACTATTATTTTCCTCTTCCTCCTTCAAAAATTAGATTTCTTCAAATTGGTTACCATTTAAGAATCTTATTGCTTAGATCTATCTCATTAAAAAAATCATATATAGATCTAGTTAGTAAGATCCTTTCCTAAGTATTAGATCTCAGTTTATTTTGCATGCAAAGTTATATTCAAAGAGATCTAGTTCAAATTATCCTCTTTTGCAAGCATTATAAAAGAAATTTTTAGCTTGTTTAAAGGTAATTTATTTCAAAGTTTAAAAGACAAATCTAGCAATTGGTTGCATATCATATTGGCTACCCTAAAAAGCAAGCCAAGATCCCAAGGAAAGCTTGTTTTCCTTGGTTGAATTTTTGCACTATTTTCACCTAGTTTTAACTTAGATTTTTTTTCACTTCTTTTGTGTTGTCCAAAAACACTTTTAAAGTGTTTTTGGGCACTTTGTACTAATAAAAGCTTGCTGGTTTTTAACAAGTCCGTCCAAAAGGAGGAGGAAGTGTTGTCCGAAAATTGATTTTTGGGCCATCCGAAGACCCCCAGAGGTTTCCCCATCTTTCGTGTTAACTTTTGGATTGTTTTGTAAGCCCTTGGGTTGGTCTTTTATAAGAATCAAGTGGTATTTTCTATCAAGTTGTAACCAAGTATAATAAAAAGCAACTCGAGTAGGCTCTTTCAAGCCCACTTCCCATCCCACCTAGGGGATTCACGTCGTTTTTCTTTTTTTTGCATTTCTGCTTTTTTCTATATTTTGTTTTAGATTAGTTTTATTGATTCTTATGCAAGTAGTGTACTTTGTTTTATATTGCAAAACTGTTTACATCTTTCAGTTTCTCAAACTAATACTACCACTTACTCCACGATTTCCCGAGTGACCCAAAAGGGGGAAGGAATTCATGGTAGATTAATTAAATAACCCTCTTTTCTTTCTTGCACTTTATTTCTAAATTGAAAAGCATTAAACACTAATAAAATCCACCCCATTGTTTTTGCGATTGCGGTTCACTTGAACCGAAAGAGATTCTTGGAGGTAACCATTTTTTATTTTTAACAACAAAACTATTCATAAAATCTTTAAAAACCTTTAAACTTTGTTGTGTATGCTTTGCACCGCTGTGGTTCGTTCGAACAGTTGGTTGCATCAAAAGCAACTTGGGAGATTTGATTAATTAGTTTCCACGCCCCAAATTAACCTCCCAGACGAAAATCCAACACGTTGAATTAATCTGTTGCGGTGGCAAAATCCACAAAGAAAGCAGGAACAACTGGGTAGCAACCTCGAGACCCCGTTAGGCTACACCCTTGTTGGTGTAGTGTTGAACACGTCTCAGAGACTCCAACCAGCCCACATAATCCTTGTGGGGAGCCACATCGGATAACAATTTTAGACATACTCCTCGTACCTTCGGGTATATTTGGAGTCCCCTTTTCCCTTATTTAATCAACTCATTCCCACATTAATCTAAAATTTGACCAAGAGCACTTGCAACATTTTTTCTTTCAGCAATACAACAGCACTTCATTTGTGGACTCCACTTTGGCACTGGTTCTTTACTTGATATAATCATTTGTTTGCAAATGCTTTATTGTAATATCCCAAACACTGATATTCTATTGATATTATGTATAATGCTGACTCTCACACTCAATCTTGTGCAAAAATACGAAATAATAGTACATGCAAAATTGCAAGAACACCCTAAACTATAGTTGAATTAGGGCTAGGGTTTGCAGAAAGGATTTTAACACTTACCACTGATAACCCAACTGATAATACTCCAAAGATAATATGCATGGATAAAGGGCTGAACTGATGGTGGACCTGAAGGAGTTGTCTGATGACGATGAGATTTTGTCGGGATGAAGGTCTTCCCGTGCCGGAGAGAATGACCAGAGCATGCAGAGGTTCTGACCCCGCTAGGAAAGCTAGCGAATTGGTTCACCTGTGTAGCTGCTCACGCCCCCAGCTACGTGAAACTGATGAGAATTGTTCCAGGTGAGTAAACTAGAAGCTGATGATCAACTAATACCATAGGATGATCCTGCTGACAAAGATGATGCCAAAATTCAGAAGAAAAACTAAGATCTGGAGACCTAGCAAATGCTTTGGGGTTTTCCAGCTAAATCCCCAGCTGCACACGTGTCCCTGCAAACTACCTTCTGATGGATGCCAAATAGCTGCATATGAATGAATAAAGATGAAGAACTGATGGTGGACCTGAATGGCCTACCCTGAAAGAGACTAGGGCAGATATCTCATTGTCGAACCCTCGTTAGCTGAAGACGTCGTCCTCAACCCCAATTGTCGCGGCTGCACACTGTGTTGCTGCTCAAAAGCTCCAAATCAATCAACAATAATAGTAGATAGTCTCTTTAGTCCAATAACCCTCTTAAATAGAGTCTCATGTGCTTTTAGGGTTTGCATGTCACTTTTAGGGTTTATGCTTCACTTTTGCATGCATGCAATTCTAATTTGATGTTGACTTTTAAGCCTAAAGAAATAAGGCTTATTTTATCCGACTGATGACTTTAACACTAAATGAATGTCCTAATCTGCGCTAAGTATCAAATGCCCTCAGTCAATTCCCTCTTATGCAATACCCGCTCGAACCTATGGGAATTAAGTAGGTTAGCGAATGTTTTGGGTGCTTAATTAGAGGGGCACATTACAATCCTCCCTGCTTGAAATTGCTTGTCCTCAAGCAACTGCAAACTAGGATGTTGCAATACCTGCTCTCCCTCCCATGTGGCATCCTCCATGGGTAATTCTTTCCATTTTACCAAATACTCTCAAATCACCCTGTTTCGGAGCTTCCTTTCTCGCACCTGTAGGATTCTCTCTAGAATCAGTACCAGCAACCCTTTATCATCTAAGGGAGGCAACTCGATGGATGGAGCAATGTGTTGTCCTAATGTTTTCTTGAGATTGGACACATGAAACACATTCTGAATCTTGCTCTCCTCCGGGAGAGCTAGTTCATAAGCCACCTCTCCAACCTTCTGAACTACCTTGTAAGGACCATAGAAGCGAGGTTTTAGTTTTTCCGCTCAATTTTTCTTGAAAGAAGATTGTCTGTAGGGTTGTAGTCATAAATATACCAGATCTCCTATCTCAAAACTCCTCTCGATCTTGTGTATGTCCGCGTATAGCTTCTGCTGATTTTGTACTGCCTATAAGTTCTCCCTCAAGACCTTAAGAATATCCTGACTGTCATGTACCCAATCGTTTGCCTTGGGTGCCCTGCTGTCTCCAAAAGCTAAATCCACGAAGTTCAATGCCTCATAGCCATACAGTGCTTTAAAAGGTGTCATCCTGATAAACATATGGTAGGTAGTATTGTAGCAGTATTCCCCTAAGTGTAGCCATTTAATCCATGTTCTCTGATGGCCTGCTACATAATTGCGCAGATACCCTTCAACCCATTTGTTGACAATCTTCGTCTGCCCGTTGCTTTGCGGATGATAACTTGTGCTTGTAGTGAGTTCGATCCCTACCAACCTGAATAGCTCCTAGCAGAAAGGACTGGTGAATTTACTGTCACGATCACTGACAATGGTTTTGGGTAGCCCATGCAATCTAAAAACCTCTCTGAAAAATAACTCGGCTACCTGTGATGCTGAATAATCGAAAGAGATAGCAAAGAAGTGAGCAAATTTGGTCAACCGATCTACCACTACATATAAGCAGTCTCGTCCCTGTACCTTGGGTAACCCTGTAATGAAGTCCATTGAGATACTTTCCCACTTCTGCTCCGGTATCGGTAATGGTTGAAGTAACCCTGCCGGATGAGTGTGTTCGATCTTGTTCTGCTAGCAAATGTTGCATTCCCAAATGTGCTGCATTACTTCTCCTTTGAGGCCCTTCCATGAGAACCTCTCTCGCATCTACCTGTAGGTCTTCAAGAAACCTTGATGCCTTGATAACGGCGAGTCATGTGATGCCTGTATGATCTTCCTTTCTAAAGCCGATTCTGGGACAAGGTATATCCTGCCCTTGTAATAGATGATGTCATCAATAATCCTGTACCTGTCATCCTGGATCTGTCCATCCAATAACTCAAGCAAATTTGTTTTTGGAGTACTCTACTAAGAGAAGAGACCTCCAATCTATGGATATACTCATGCAAGATAATGGAGCGGGCCATCTGGATAAGGCATCAGCTACTACATTATTCTTACCCTTCACATACTCTATATCTCGAAATCATAAGCCTGCACCTTGCTAACCCATTTCTGTTGGCGCTCATTTAACTCCTTCTGCTCCAAGAAGTACTTGAGGCTGTTATGATCTGTCTTGATTTCGAATTTGCTTCCCACCAAGTACTGCCTGAATTTAGTGAGGGCATGTAAGATGGCTAACATCTCTTTGTCATATATGGAGTAATGGCGCTCATAGTCCTTCAATTTCCACCTTTTAAATGCAATCGGGTGATGTTTTTGCATCAGTACGACTCCTATCCCTTCTCCTGAAGCATCACATTCCACTATGAATGGTGGTGAGAAATCTGGTAGGGCCAAAACTGGGCAAGAACTCATGACGGTTTTCATTTCCTCAAAGGTACACTGTGCCAATTCTGTCCATGTGGAATGCCCCTTTCTTGGTGAGGTCGATGAGTGGTGCGGCAAATTGAGAGAATCCCTTAACGTAACTCTTGTAGTAGGTGCAAAGGCCTAAGAAGCCCTTGAGTTCAGTAACTGTCTTCGGCGTTGGCCAATCCCGAATAGCTCTAATCTTCTCCATATGAACCTGTACCCCTTTTGCACTGATTATGTGTCCTAGATACAGCATCTCTTTCATGCCGAATTCACACTTAGACATCTTCGCGTAAAGTGAGTGCTCTTCCAAAATTCTCAATACCTCATCTAAGTGTTTCAGATGTTCCTCCCAATTTTTGTTGTAAATTAAAATATCATCAAAGAACACTAGCAAATACTTTCGTAACTGAGCCCTGAAAGTGTGGTTCATGCACGACTGGAAGGTGGCTGGAGCATTGGTGAGTCCAAAAGGCATGACCAAGAACTCACAGTGTCCATAGTGGCAACGAAAAGTTGTCTCGAGAATATCTTGATCCCTTACTCTGATCTGATGGTACCCTAATCGAAGATCGATTTTTGAAAAGCATTTGACACCTCGTAGCTCGTCCATTAACTCATCAATCCTGGGGATGGGATACTTGTTTTTGATGGTCTTCTTGTTGAGGGCTCTGTAATCAATACACATTCGCAATGTGTCATCCTTCTTTTTAACTAAGACCATTGATGATGCAAAGGGACTAGAACTCGACCGAATATATCCTAGTTCTAGCAATTCCTTGATCGTCTTCTCAATCTCATCCTTGTATATTTTGGGGTGCCTGTATGGAGTGGTGATGACTGCTTGAGTCCCCTCCCCTCCAACTCAATGATATGCTCAAATCCCATGTCTGGTGGGGTCTACCTACTGGAAGATCCCGAAATACCTTCTCGTGCTTCTGCAATAATGCCTGCATATCCATTGGGTGTTGGGTCTTGTTCTCTGGAGGTTTCCTAAAGGTGACCAAGTACAGTGTTGACCATTCTATGTCACCCTGCCTTAGCACGGACTTCATTTTCTGTGAAGAAACTAGTTTTGGGGATAAGTGTTCATGCCCCTCAAAACTACCAGTTTCCCATCTGGTCCCTGGAATTCCATTTCCATTGCCCTGTAATCTGTAGTATATTTTCCTATCAAATAAAGCCATTGGACACCTAATACTACATTTGTATCGACCACATTCACTACGTAAAATGAGTGTCATATGGTAGTTGCCTAATGTGAAATTCAGTTTAGGAATCCAATAGTTGCACTCCACGATAGTGTTTCTTGCTACCGCTACAGTAAATCCCTCAAACTTCTCTGTCGAAATACCCCTTTAGCCACCCATGTTGCATCAATGAAATTGTGGGTTGCTCCCCCATCAATCAATACTCCTATTCTGTGGCCCTGTACTACTCCTCTGACCCTAAGAGTATGAAACCTAGGTACCCTGGATAGTGTCGCAATAACTCCCTCTGGTGTATTCCCTTGGAGTGACTCCTCCTCTACCACCCAAATTCCTCTGTTGTTTCCTGCTCGTAGTCCTCCCCTTCACTGTCTGAATATACCTCTAGGTAATGGGCTTTGGCCTTTCCTAAGCATCTGTGTCCTGGAACCCACGGTTCCTGACAAGTAAAACACAATTTCTTCCGTCTCAAGTCTTTCCTTGTGTCGTTGTCTAACCAAGTTTTCTTCGGTATTTCCTGCTATAAAGGTTTCCTATCTTTGTCTCTAACTGGAAAGTTGGTCTTGAGTGGAAACATGTTCTTTGGAACTGAGTCTTGGATATCTCTGGCTTTGCTAATTGCATCCTGTAGAGTGGAGGGTTTGTAGGCTTTCACCCACCCTCATAGTGGTTCTCTCAAGGCCTCAGTAAACAACATAATCAACCTATTCTCCAACACATCTGTCACCATAACAGCTACCCTCTGGAACTCAGAGATGAAGGCCTTGGCACTACCTATCTGCTTGAGTTGAGTAGGCTTTCACCCACCCTCATAGTGGTTCTCTCAAGGCCTCAGTAAACAACATAATCAGCCTATACTCCAACACATCTGTCACCATAACAGCTACCCTCTGGAACTCAGAGATGAAGGCCTTGGCACTACCTATCTGCTTGAGTCGAGCCAACTCTCTAAAGTGTATCTCTGGGTCCTTCCTGTCAAACCGCCTCATGAGCTTCTGTGTGAACTGACTGTAGGAACTGATGGTGTTGTGACCCAATGTCACTAGTCCGTGGTACCACCATTCATGAGCTTCTCCATCTAGGTGTAGTGTAGCCAATTTAATGGCATCTATCTCTATCATAGGATTGCGTTGGAAGTAAGTATCCAACTTCTGAACCCATATTCTCGTTAAACCTCCGCGAGCCCCATCAAAGTTTGGGATGGTCAATCTACCCAGGGTTTTCTGCAACTCATAGTTCTGATTAAACCCTCTGTTGAAATTCCTGGGTCGGTCCCTACTCTTCATGTTGCAGAAGTCTAAGAGAGACATGGCTGCATGAAACTCATCCCCCAAATCCCTGTAACCCTGTAAATAGGCTCCAAATGGTTCACTAGGTTCTACTGGCATAATTGGTCCTGCTACGACATCTGCCAAGAAGTGAGGCATAGTAGGCCAACTGGAAGGTCTGTTATATATGTGGGGTGTGTTTTGCATATTGGTGTATGCATGCTTCCCACTAGTGCTTGTAGACCCTCTATCTACTGGTGAGAGAGGTAGATTGTTATGCCATGGTTCTGGTTTCGTTGCCAACCTGTTTATTGCGTGCAAGACTTCCTTTTTCCCTTTGGCTAGATCATGCAATGCATTCACCAAGCTACAAAACCCCATCTTGTCTTCGTCCTCTCCTGTTCCTTTCCCTCTGTCAGAGTGTTTATCTGTTGGGTCCACGTATGAGTTGGTATCTTCTAGCTGGATATCCTCAAATTCCTCCGTGTACCTACTCTTCCTTCTCCTATAGGTTACAAAAGTGTTTTCTTTTGTATTCATTTACTTCTCATGTTCAAGCCCACAGCTGGCAAGGAATATGCTCTGATACCACTGTAATATCCCAAATACTGATATTCTACTAATACTATGTATAATGCTGACTCGCACACTCAATCTTGTGCAAAAATACGAAATAATCGTGCATGCAAAATTGCCATGCAAGAACATCCTAAAATATAGTTGAATTAGGGCTAGGGTTTGCAGAAAGGAATTTAACACTTACCACTGATAACTCGACTGATAATACTCCAGAGATAATACGCATGCATAAAGAGCTGAATTGATGAAGAACCGGTGCTCCCTTCCTCCAGTGTTACCGCCTTGCAGCAGAACCCCCTCCTCATCTAAATGTGAAGTTTTTGGTGAAGGAATTGTCTGATGACGATGAGATTTTGTCGGGATGAAGGTCTTCCCGTGCCGGAGAGAATGACCGAAGCATGCAGAGGTTCTGACCCCTCTAGGCAGGCTAGCGAATTGGTTCACCTGTTTAGCTGCTCATGCCCCTAGCTACACAAAACTGATGAGAACTGCTCCGAATGAGCAAACTGGAAGCTGATGATCACCTGATACCAAAGGATGATCCAACTGATGAAGATGTTGCCAATATTCAGAAGAAAAACTGAGATCTGGAGACCCAACGAATGCTTTGGGGTTTTCTAGCTAAATCCCTAGCTGCACATGTGTCCCTGCAAACTACCTTCTAATGGATGCCAAATAGTTGCATATGAATGAATAAAGATGAAGAACTGATGGTGGACATGAATGGCCTACCCTGAAGAGACTAGGGCAGATATCTCACTGTCGAACCCTCGTTAGCTGAAGACGTCGTCCTCAACCCCAACTGTCGTGGCTGCACACTGTGCTGCTGCTCAAAAGCTCCAAATCAATCAACAATAATAATAGATAGTCTCTTTAGTCCAATAACCCTCTTAAATAGAGTCTCATGTGCTTTTAGGGTTTGCATGTCACTTTTAGGGTTTATGCTTCACTTTTGCATGCATGCAATTCTAATTTGATGTTGGCTTTTAACCCTAAAGAAATAAGGCTTCTTTTATCCGACTGATGACTTTAACACTGAATGAATGTCCTTATGTGCGCTAAGTATCAAATGTCCTCAGTCAATTCCCTCTTATGCAGTACCTGCTCGAACCTATGGGAATTAAGTAGATTAACGAGTGTTTTGGGTGCTTAATTACAGGGGGACATTATATTTATATATCATATATTGATCTTTATGTTGTTGTGTTTTAATTTCGTTGCAATATCTTGTGTTAGTTTTGTTTATCAAACTCCTAAATAACTCATTCATCACCATTACACTAACCCTTAACAGCCTTGGCAATTTAATAGGGTCTACCCCCCCTTGGCTTCGTTGAGAGTTGGCCTAAACGGAGAAGTCAAGAACAACGTGACAGCTTTGACTCAAGATTTGCCCCCAAGGACACACCGAGTGGCTTGAAGATTTCTGCCACGTTCCCCCCAGGTGTGTAAAAGGAAGCAACACTTAGTATTGGGATGTTGATGTTTCTCCATGGTTCCAGCATCGGGCAAACATTCTGCAGACATTCTCCAAGAGGAATGGCCCTGGCGTAGCCTTGATTAGTCATGTTTGTTGACTAAGAGTGAATAAGGCTCAAGGTGCTTAGCCTTGATTAGTCATGTGTGTTGACTAAGAGTGTATGAGGCTAGAGATCACATTGCCTAATCTGTGAGAGAGTGCTCTAGTGATATATTCTTATTAGAGTGAGTTGTTTATTTGATAGGAGATTTCATCTCCTTGTGGAATATACAAAATCTAATCTAATGTTGAATTTAACATGGGCTCTAAGAAGTGTCCCGGACTTCTTAGAGTATGGTCAAATCATCATTAGAGCTCTATGTGAGAGTAGACGTGCATGTGAGGAGATGAACATCAACAAAGACAACTTTTCTATAATGAAGAAATGACCAAGAAGTCGAGTCAACCATTGAAGAAGTCCCATGTAGCATTGAAAAAGTCCCAGAGAAAGCTGAAGACAAGAAGACAAGTCAACCTAGAAGAAAGATCAAATCTGCCACAGTAAAAAGACAAGTCGACCCCAACAAAATGTGTAAGTCGGCCCCATTGAGGAAAAAGTCAAGTGAACTAAAGAATATAAATAAAGTGCTCACACGCTTCATTTTCACCATCACATCATCATCACTTCTCTTCTCCACTTGTGTGCATTTTTCAAAGAAGGCCTAGCAAAGGTAAGGAGAAAATAATTTTGGGTTCTTTTCTCTTCTTAGAGGTTCGCTATTCCTCCCTAGTTATTTGCTAGGGTTTCTTGTGAAAGAAGGGCACACTCTTATGTGCTACGGTCCATCTTCATGAATGGTATTGTACTTGAATTAGATTGATATCTTCTAAAAAAGTTGTTTTCTCCCTATTGGGTTTCCCAAAATACCAACATAGATCCATCTTAAACGGGATCTAGCAAGCGCCGAGAGGGATCAAATCTCTTGAGACGCAAACCTATATTTAAAGTAAATGTTGAGGAAGTGTTTTAATTTATCTAATTTGTGTTTTATATATATATATATATATATATATATATATATATATATATATGTCGTTGTAACTGTTTTAACTCTAATTTAAGCGGACATGTTATTTTATAAATAAAAAAAATTAGAACACATGTCAACTCTAGGATGAGCACGGAAGGAGTTATGCATCTCCAATTTATCTAATTTGTGTTTTTTAAATATATGTCGTTGTAAATGTTTTAACTCTAGTTTGAGTCCATGTGTTATTATTTTATTACATTTTTAAAAAAAGGACACATGTCAACTCTAGGATGAGCACGAAAGGAGTTACACCTCTCCTCCTACTGGTGTGTAGAATGCGCCTCTTCGGCGCAAAAATTCTTGTGTCACGTGTGCATGGCAATCTTTCTATGATCCTTTATTTATGTTGCAAATTTAGTTGATATTTTCAAGTGTGCAAGTATTCAATGAAACTGTGGGATGAAATGAATGTTTGAAATTATTGTGAAATAATTGTCAATGACCTGGAAATAGTTAAAAACTTAAAAATTCAACATTGGAGTAGGTGTTGGGTGGTAAAAGCTTGTTATTCACCCATTTAAAGACTTGATTTTTTATACAAGATCTTGTATGTTTGTGAAATGTTAGACCACGCTGCAAAGGAGATTTGTATTAAATTGAGCACATAGATCTGTGGACAAACACGCAACTCACAAAATAGATCACACAATTTACTCAGCAATTGAAGAATGAAACAGTGCAAAAATGGCTTGCAGCTGTGAATGCTTTCATTAATCAAAAAGTAATCAGATAATAATTACAATGAAGTACAATGGCTTTAATAGCCACATGAAATTCGAATCCACATGAGGAAATTCGAATTGATAGACTCTACTTGACTGTAGGTAACTAAGAGGACAAGGGGGAGGTGGGACTCACAAGACGAGCTGAACTATGGAGTGTGATTGATGAACGATGGAATAATACTCTCCATCATCCCATTCGTGTAGCAGGGCTCTACCTCAACCCTGTTGTCTCTTATGCATGTGGCTTTCAATTTGATGTTGAGGTCATGGAAGGCTTTCTCCAGTGTGTTCAGAGGATGGTGTTAACTCCCTCTGAGCGCGCAGAGATTTCTAGACAGATGGAGATCTATAGGATGTCAAGTGGCACTTTTGGCTATGACATGGCTGTCCAGGATAGAACCACAAGGATGCCAGGTACAATTTGTTTGAAACTTTCAAATTTTAATCTCTTAGATTCTTAATTAATTAGTATTACCCTTTCATTTCTATGTTTTTTACTTGGTAAAAAATTAATACATTGTAATTTGTAATTTGAATTTTGTCTTACCGTTTACCTTCCTTGTTTTCTTTGTAGATGTGTGGTGGACTAACTATGGTCGCAAAGTCCCAGAGTTGCAAAAACTTGCCATTAGAGTGCTAAGTCAAAGTTTCAGCTCATCAGGGTGTGAGCGCAATTGGAGTGTCTTTGAGAAGATACACTCCAAAAAGCGCACAAGGTTAGAATTTTCAATTTAGAAATGTTAAAGTTTAAACTTAAATTTATAATCTTTGCTTCTTTATAATTTTATTAATTTTAAATATAATTTATTACAATTTTGAATTTGAATTTATCATCATTTATCACCCCCTAACTATGGATCTCATACTAATGCAGGTTACTTTCTCAGCGCCTTAATGATATGGTTTATGTCTACTACAATCTAAGGTTACAGGTGAAACAAATTGAGAAAGTGCCCAATTCAGAAGCCATTTCATTGGATGACATTGACACTACCAGCAAATGGAAGGTGGAGACAGAGGAGCCTGTGATGGACGAGGCACCTGAATGGTTGGAGGAAGAGGAGGATGTTGATGCAGATCTGTCGGAGGAAGAGGGGGAAGAGGGGGATGTTGATGTTCCACTTCCAGAGGATGACTATGACTATGAGGACATTGAGGGGGAGGTTGATACTCATTTGCAGCGCCGACCAACTCCAATACCACCACCTCCACAAATTCATACAGTTGGGACTGGGAGGAGACAGCTCACATTCACCTCCCCCTCATCCACAACATCTACTCGAGCAGTTGGAGGTTCTAGTTCCACCCCAGGCTCATCTGGACCACCTCCACAACCACCTACTGCTTCTAGAGGAAGAGTGGTGCCAGTGCCCTTGACCGGTAAAAGGGGTAGATTGATTAGAGGATCATCCCCAGGGAGTCGATGACTTGATTCCTATTATTTAACATTGTACTATCATACTATATTTTATTTAGAGACATTTATTTTGATCATTTGATGTGATTTTCTATCATTCCATCAAGAACACATTTCAGTATTTTCAGTTTATACTATATAGTCGAACTCAATATTTGATCATGATCCACCATTTGACATATTATGCATCTTATATATGAGTTGTATTTTAATATTTATGTGGAAATGTGTTTATTTGATGTTGTTGTTGCTTTAGATGTTAAAAAAATGAAAAAAAATGAAAAAAAATGTTTCTTTTTGTATTTTTTAATGCAAAACGACATTTGCTGATATTTTCGCCGTTGCTGCCGATAAGTTTCATTCCGGACCCCCGACGATATATTCACCGACACGATATATGTAACTTTGACTGAAACATGTGCCCCAATTTGGCCAAGTGGACCCAATGGTGCTAATGACTATAAATAGACTGGATGGACTCCCGATTTAGACATGACTCCTGATTTAGACATATGACCAAATTTGGACAAGGGAGGATTAATAATCCTAACACCCCCCCTGAATGCTAACTTGGACAAACTTTGGGCCCTGGTAACTAAGACCATAGGTCACCCATTACACCAAGTAAAATAAAGTAACTTCTTAATACAAGGAGCTGGGGCAAAAACCACATGGGAAAAAAGCCCCCCCTCTATATCTAAGCAGGTAGAATCAGGTCTCAAGTTTTAAAAACTTGAAAATATGTTGTTGCAATCTTCATCTCTATGAGGTAGTGAGGCAGCATGCATGGTGTGTTGTGCACAAGTATTTTGGGGCCTGGCATGTAAACTTCTCCTTCTTCTCCAAAAATGATGATGGAAGGAAGGAGGAATGTAGCCTTTGTCTATTGTTGAATGAAGAGGTGTATGATCATATCCATTCTTCTGAATGTAGTGAGACTGAGCCCTTGCCATATAGCATCTTACAGGGAGTCTATTGCATCTCTCTGAAGGAGGTAAGATTGCATGGCATAATGCAAGGGTCTTTCCTTTTTGAGTGTCAGGTGAGTTTCCAGTCATCTTCCTAGCTTCCAGTTTGGAAGTAAGGACTGAATCTCGATCTAAGTCACCCTGAATCTCAATCTCATAAACTGATAAAGATGGATTTGTAATACTAGTATAAGCTGTAAAAGAAGTAGATGCAATGATTTTACCTTCCCTTGCAAGTGGCTGCTAAGAGTGCACGGGTTCTGAAGGAGGCATGAAATGTGAGAACTCATATGCTTTTGAAGCATGATTTGCAATACCCTTTGCTATGATGCTCCAAGTAGAGATATCTGTGATCTCCACTGAGTCAGGACCAAGATCACTCGCTTTGGAGATCCAGTATGGGTCATCTGATAGACAGATAACAGGTTTGAAGCTAGGGAAGGAACAAATAGCACATCTTTGAACCTTCCATGTTCAAGCTTGACAGAGCCCTTCCCCTTTGTTTTGACTTTACTGTTATTGCCCATCTGAATACTAGTACCATCAAAGGATTGAAAAGAAGAGAATGATTCTCTGGATGCAGCCATATGGTTGGAAGCTCCAGAATCAATGAGGAAGACATGTGCTAATGTGCAGCAAGCCTTCAGTGCATGGCCTTTCCTTTGGTATTCTTCATCTTCTTCTTCTTCAGAGTCATCCTTCCTTGTGCTAGCAGGTACATAAATGTTATGTTTCTTCAAAAGAAGAGCCATTTCACCAAGTTGTCTTCTCATACAGGAGCTTTCTAAATGAAAGCCCCTTCCACAGTAAGAGCAGAGGACCTTGCCTTTGCCATTCTTCTTGATTCTCTTCGAACCTGAAGGTTCTTTTGAATGCTCTTTCTTCACAGGAGACTCATCCCTTTGCTTCCCTTTGTCATTCGCTACCTTATCTCCTCTTGCAACTAGAGCTAGATCTTTGGAAGATCGAATGATCCCCATTTGGATGAATTTATCATTCTCAGAAATAAGAGATTGGATGAAGGCATTAAGAGTGGGCATCTTCCAATTTGGAGTAGTGAGCCTTACTGTTTGGAAGGTGGATACAAAGACCGAGTAGTCTGCATTGAGCTTTGTGAGAATGGCAAGGATGAGTTGATCTTCATCCTTCTCCACTTTGCATTGCTTCAACTGATATATCAGGTTCTTGAACTTTGTGAAGAATTCATTCGGAGGTTCGAAATTGGATGGATTGAGAGTGATCAAGTCACTTTCTAGTTGATGAATCCTCATCTCATCCTGCTTATCAAATAAGGAGGCAAGCTTGTCCCAAACCTCCTTGGGAGTCTTCAATTCTTGGATGTGGAATCGAAGATCTCTAGAGACTGAGGAGAGCAAGTGTCCATGGGCTTCATCAAGCCTGTTCATGTACTTAGCTTTGTCTTTATCTGAAGTTGGCTCTGCCTCTGTTTCTTCTATGAGTCTGAAGAGCTGCTTGGTGCGAAGCATTACCACCATGTCTTCCTTCCACTGGTGATAGTTGAAGGGAGTGAGAGGCTCCACTGGATGAGCCATTTTGAATGTAGTAAGAAGGACTGAGCTGCTGTAGCGAATGCAGTGAGAAGAGAGGGTTGCTTATAGCGAATGCTGTAAGAAAAGCTGATAACCTGTCACACAATCAAACATACAAAGTAAGGTCGATAGTCTGCACTTTTGGAATTTCCTTCACACCCAGCATAGTTGATCAAGCAAGCTTGATCAACTATTTCCTAACTTGGGATATTAAGTGGTAAATTCTCCGCTTCTGGTCAAGTACTGGAAGGAGCAATTTGCTCAAAAAAAATGATCCAGCTGGAGATCTGAGGAGGAGAGGTGTCTTGTCCGCCGAGGCTCTGATACCATATTAAATTGAGCATATAGATCTGTGGACAAACAGGCAACTCACAAAATAGATCACACAATTTACTCAGCAATTGAAGAATGAAACAGTGCAAAAATGGCTTGCAGCTGCGAATGCTTTCATTAATCAAAAAGTAATTAGATAATAATTACAATGAAGTACAATGGCTTTAATAGCCACATGAAATTCGAATCCACATGAGGAAATTCGAATTGATAGACTCTACTTGACTGTAGGTAACTAAGACTGTCTAAATCACTATTGGAGGACTCAATAGTTAACTGACCTTGTCTAAACCATAACCGGAGTTCATCGGAGCTCTAAAACAAAACTCAAGTGTGACATTTAGTGTTGACTAAGGCTAACTGATTGTGGTAGGTGAGAAATACGCCCCTCATGAGTGCAGTCAAGTAAACCTAGCGCTAACTGAATGTAGACGACTAGAACTGAATGTAACTTACTCCTAACTTAGCTTGACTAGTCATTAACTTAACTGAACTAACCTTGGTTGGTTTCGGCACTCCCAGTGGCTCCTAAATTGTTGGGATTGGTCTAGGAGGCTCCTAAACTGATGCAATTAAGTGCAATCAGTGGCAGTAAGCCTCAATTAGTGTTCCCCACACTTTAGTAACTGAAACATGTGCCCCAATTTGGCCAAGTGGACCCAATGGTGCTAATGACTATAAATAGACTGGATGGACTCCCGATTTAGACATGACTCCTGATTTAGGCATATGACCAAATTTGGACAAGGGAGGATTAATAATCCTAACAAATTGGTTTGAAGCTTATTGGCAGAGATTGTAGACTTGTACTTTGAATTGTTTATTTCTATAGATTGTAGTATAGCTTGTATTGCAAAGATTGTTCCAGAGATTGTGTTGTAGGGCTTGTTGCAAAGCTTGTTGTCTTTAAAAATGCATTCTCTGGTCTCTATTGTTGGAGTGGTGCTCAGTGGCAAGGACAACTATCTAGAATGGTAAAGGAAAATCAAGCACACCCTCATCTTCAACGATTGTGGGATGGCATTTGTGGAAGAGAAGATGACATTGCACCTGAATAACCTAAAACAGACAAAGATCTTGCAATATGGAAGAGCAAAAACAAAAAGGCATATGCATTGGTTGTTGCTACATTAAGTGAAGAGGTGAGTTGGCGCATATAATATCTACTAAAACTTCTTATGATGCTCTAAAGAAATTGAAGGATTTGTATGACTCACTCATAATTGGAGCTAATTCAGTTGTTGTTGAAGCTCTTCAACCTAGAGCTGAGGGATAATGATCCCATGGTTGTAGATATGAGATTAAAGCCATCATGCATGAAATTATGCCACCAATGTGAAGGTAGTGAAGGAATAATTCATACTAGTGATATTTAATGGTGACATTATAAATGTAATAATGCATATAATGCACAAAGTCTATGTATGATTGAAAAGATGAGGAGAAAGAGACAAGTTACGGATGAGAATCTCATAAAGATCACTTCGGAGATTTAAGAAGATATTGTTGGAGATGGTTGAACAGAAATCCTATTATGGCATGATTGTTATGGTCACCTTATTCTTATATAAAGGGACTTCATGTACTCTATTGTAATATGAGAGAAACCTAGATCAATAAAATGCGAGGTTTGAAGGATATCCTATGTTCTCATGGTCTGATTTTATGTCATTGTTTAATGGTTGAACTACTCTAATTCCCAATAGGTAGACCTTCCTCTCACTACCTTCATCAAGGTCCTTTACCCCACATATTCCCACTATCTTGAGTCACTACAAGCTAGTGGCCAACTGAAAGACCTCAAATTTGACACTTTGATGGAGAAAATTGCAAAATCAAAGAAATCCTTTGGAAAGAAGCCAATCCAACCCACTAGAGAGATTGTGTCTTGCTCAAAAAGAGAAGAAACGATCACATGATTCTTCTACAGGAGATGGCAACAAAAGAGGTCATGGAAGAAAGAATTTTAGAGGCAAGGGGTAAGCATAATCATGGTGAGAGATTCGATCTTCAATGTGTCTATTGTGGTAAGAAAGGACATGAGGCAAAGACATGCAGATTTCCATTGGAGAAGATCACAGAGAATAAAGAGCAAAAAGGAGTAAAAGTCATGAAATTGGTAAAGCTCCTATAAATCTACTCATTTCATTGTTGCACATTGTAATGTTGGCATAAACGAATTTCTATTCAATACTTCATTTGCATCTTGGAGAGATACTTAGCCGCTTGACACTGGTACTACCTACCACATGACATTAAGAAGAGATATTTTTTAAGATTTGAATGACAATGTAGATGGTATAGTGTACTTTGTAACAAAGTCACACGATTCGACGAATTTCATCGTACAAGTTCGAAATTCATCGAACTTCTACCAAAATATTTAAATTCATTTAGGTTCGGCTCTTGAAATTCGCCCACATCGGTTTCCCCTCTTATTCAAGTTCGGTTCTTGAAATTCACCCACATCGGTTCCCCCCTCATTCAGGTTCGGCTCTTATTTCTCCAGAGTCACGCAGTTGATGACACATTGATGAGTCATGGCTTTATCCAAACACACACAGACTCTTTCCCTTTGGGCAGCCTGCTAGCTCTAACTGTGCATTCTGTCCCCCTCTACTGCTTGCTAACCCTAACGTTTGCATCCCAGTGGTTGGTGTTTGCATTCTGGGGGTCGATCTGTAGGGTTTAGCGCCTATCTGTGCCTTTCGTCTATCCTAGTGGTTAGCATTTGCATTCCAATGGTCGGTTTGTAGGGTTTACCGTCTTCGTGTCTTTGTTTCCCTCTCGACACTGTGTATTCATTTCCCTCACAACGCCCATGATGGCTTTTATTATTGTTTTAATAATCTTTTTAAGCTTTAAAAATGTTATATTGGTTTTATAATTTAAGTGTTTAGATAAAAGATACTTATCGGTTAAGATAGCAAGGTTCTAAAAGATGACTAAATAACTTATAATGTATACACTTTATAATATAGTGTATGCTTTATGTTTACTTTAGGATAATATATATTATATTAGAATGAATTATAAAATATAATTTAAGGATTTTATATTTATATGATACCTGAATGATTTATAAAAGATAACTTATATTTTAAAAATGTATATGAATTATAAAATATAATTTATATTTTAAAAATATGTATATGGACAAATTTAATGGTGAATTGCATTCAAATTTCATTGGGAAAGTTGAATTCGAATAGAATTTTATCATTGCCAAATCCGAATTCGAACCCGAAGCATGTGACTTAGTGTGTCTCCACTCTGCCTAAAACCTTGGTTTGAGTGAATGGAGGTGCAAGAATATAAGTTTCAACCAAGCAATTGTGGAATACAGAATTTCATTACTTATCCACATATTCTGAACTCATCAGAGCTATTAAGTTTGCTTGGAAAAGCTTGTAACTTGAACTTACAATCCCATTCCTGCTGCCAATCCATTGTCCACAAACATTAAAACTCGAAATATAAAGACAGTTGTGTAGTCCACCTGCAAGCCAAAATCATAAAAATTAAAGACAATTCAGTTGAAGTATCTCCCATCCTGAAGAGTTTTATATGCAAAGAGTTTCACAAGTTATAAAGCAAAGAAGGAACTAAATTTAAAAGGATTACAGACTAACAAAGGAGAACTCTTAAAGACACAGGTGCTTACCAGAATCCATATATGCAGAGGGTATGTACAAGAATGGTACCGCTTCCAATTGATTGAGACAATAATTCTGTCAGCCAGAGTTAAGGAACATCAAAGAAGCCAAAGGATTACTTAGCATATAATTTCAAACTTAGTAACAGTGCTTGCTAATTTCGAGTTTCAATTTCTCATTACTATGGTTTAACATATTTCAAATAGGTTTCTTATTATTTAAATTTTTTACATTCAATCTGTTCCATTTTTCATCACCAACAATACAAATGAATCATGACAAATTAGCTTCCGGTCATTATCACCATCCTAAAAAAAATTGTATGCCTAGGTAATCTCCTGAAATATGGCTTCCTGAAATATATCTTCTAAATTTCTTAAAGATACATTTGCACTTAGAAATTACAAATGCAATCATAGGGAAAGTTGAACCTTGCCATAGCCAATTGTTGTTATGTGGATTCAGAACATCCAAAGCAGCATACCAATGCTAGATGTAGAAAATACAAGTACATCAATGATCACATATAGGAAGCTCTGAATAGCTCTACTTGACAAGAGAGCAGGCACCACAAAGCACTTGGAGGTGGTGGGACGTTCATGGTCTACAAATAGAAATAGCAGTTCCATCATCACTGATGGTTGGAATCTGCATTCTGGATACATGTCGCCAGACCATACTTTTCTGAATATCATCATGGTCTTGTGTAATAATTTTGCAGGACAGAGCATTGCATTTTGACAGACCAATATGTAGTCTTTCGACCCAAAAATGTGAAAGCAAGAAAGGATGCTTAGACCACTTAATAGAAACAGTTGAATGTGCCACCCATAACTTTAGAGTGCAAATTTGAAGCACATAAGAAAGCAATGCAGATGAGATGAACATTTTTCTGATACATGCATAAGAAGCCATTTACCACTTACATACAGAGAGGAGTTCATGCCCCTCCATAAAGAAATTGTTTACTTTATATTCACTCTTTTCCATTGGTTAGATGGGGGGCATGAGCCCTATATATCACTAGTATTGCTCATTGTACGCATCACGGAGATAATATTTTTATGCGTATTGTACTGCAATGGAAATATAATTGTTCAGAGTACCGTCCATGTATGATATGCTATTCTATGCATATAAAATAAACCTCTTGCTTTTAGAAGATTTCTAACGGTGCCAATTCCAAGTTTAATAGGATAGTTCTTACTGAAGACCAGATTTGAGTTTTCTCAGAACTGTTTCAAAGTATCTCATATACTCACATCTCTATAGAGCAATAACACCAAGGCTGATAAACTCCCCAAGGAAGGACAACAGATCAAAGCTGGAATTTTGGTACTGGAGGAAACTTTAGATAGTTTTCCCTCTGTATCATCACAACAAATCATTTGATGCACAAAGTGAGGGATGCAGATGCCAGTGATACAGATCTTTTATGCTGCTATATAGAAGCTTTAGCTTTTACAATGTTTTTTGATCTGTAAAATGTCCAGGAAACGGGACAGAACTTTATGAAAGAACATTCAGATTTTGTTTTAGTTAATTGCTGGAGGCAAAATATATTGTAATTGTTATGTAGAGGCCTTTTTTGGGAGTCGTGAAAGACTGTATCATCTATGTCAAGTCCTATGAGCACCTAAGGAATGTAATCGTTAATTCAGCTATGAATAGAAATTATTTTATTTTTTCCCCTGGAAAAAAAGAACAGACTTGAGTTTTTATTCCATATGTATAATGAGATGCGCTTAAGCCTTAAAGGAAGAGGATATGTTTAAAAGGGTGGAAACAATGAATGTGTTATGAAGCATCTTGAGATAACTTATGCTTGAAGCCTACGTAGTGTGGCATGAAAGACACACAATCCATTAATGAAAGATCATCGGGTCCAACTGGAATCTACAACCATTAAGTAATCTTTGAGGCTTTTCTTTGTTGCGTTTTTTAATGACCGCCATAGGCAAAATCACAGACAATGCATTTGATTTTGAGATATGCTAGCCCAAGGACCAAAATGCTTTAGAAAGATGACCAGCAAAGTCAAGTTCACCACTAAAATTGCTAAAAATAACAAGAATCAAGGGTTGGATTAGTGAAAATGAAGAATTGGCAGAATTCCTCTAGGCACTTGCTTATGATAATGCATCCAACAAGCTTGTCAAGACATGTCTTTAGTAGCATACCCCGGAACGTATATCAAATTGAATTCGCAACAGAGGTAAAAACAAAAGATTTTGTAGCATGTAACTAAATTTAAAATGTTTGACCCTTGGTAATATCAAAGAAAAGAGGGTTTTTAAAAATGTCACTGTAATCTGTCATTTAATTTCACTATTACTTCTCATAACAATTTAGGGTATTAACCAAAAAACCCATTTAGTTTAAGAACTGGCATTCTGTAAGTTGCCCATAGGACATGAAAAAGTTTGTCTGTCTTAGAATGCTAAGTTTAGATGGTTAGTAGTGTTAGCTCTAGCTCACTAAATGGCAGCTACTAAAACCAAAAATGATTAACAGTCATATAATAAGTGAATCCCACCATCGAGATATTTATTCATGCAATCCTTCCAACTCCTATACTCAGAAAAACCAACTTCAGTTTAAATTTGATATCAGTAGACAGGATTGTCTTCTTTCATAACTAAACATTCTGTTTAGAGACATTTAGTTTGTTAGATGCGATTAATGAAGTTGGGGCTAGAGCGAAAGTAAACCCCCACCACTTTTTATATTTTCTTCTTTAGTTTGAAGAAATGCCATGAGTATATTCTGTTGATTGGCTCTAGCCTCTTTCACGACATAATTAACTAGTTCTAAGAATTAAAGGCACATATTTCCATCATATCATCTAACATGTAACCTGATAAAGATACACCATATAATCTCACAGAAAACTTATCTGTTTTAGTGGCTCTGCAGAAAGCTTTGATGTCAACGTATTGTATTTCAAATCCCATAAAACCTCTAAGGGAAAATCTCTTCTGTCAGGATGCGTTCCTTTGTATTGAGCAAATAGGACACTTTAAAAATTAAAATCTTGTTCTAGACCACATATTTTACTAAAGTGACATTACTAAAGTCCCAATCTTCATTTAAAATATTGCATGGCACCACAAGTTGCTAATATTCATATTCAATGGTTTAAAGAACTGCCAATAAGTATGTTGGTAGTTTTGTTGCAACTGTCTATTCATAATATACAACTATAAATATGAAATTTTCCTTTAATGAAATCAGCAATTAGAAATATTGCAAAGGATACGCACTTGTAGCAAGCATTGATAGGAAAAATCCATCATACCTGAAACACATAAAAGGAAGGGTTAAATCACTCTAGATTGCTTGTTTTCTCATATAAAATTAAGAACCTGAACCTAAAATTGTCACCCCTCCCCACCACTTACGCCAAATCCTATCTTAATGTCTACAGTATAATCTCATAACGGTGCATAGGACATGCCTCAGAGTTGTTGTTCCTTGAGATTAACACAAAAGAGAGAATGAATTCATAAATAAATAAAACTGATGGGCCCAGCTCCTACAGTGTAACCACCAGGCAGGCAGAGGGTCATTTACGCTCATGCTTGTTTCATCGAATCTGGGAACAAATGCTAGGTATTGGAGCTTCAAAATAGTAGACTAGTGCATGGCATAAATTTTAATTTAAATAACAAAAAAAAACTTCCAAAGTGTCAACATATCCATATTTTCCAAATCAAATCTTGCAAATGCAATAAACTCATAAACTATGGGCACAACGAAGTCCCAGGTCAGTAAAGAACAGAGGAGGAGTTGAAGGTTCGAGGCAAACAGTCGTTTTAAGCATTTACCACATTCAAGCGCAGCAGCTGCAGCGACAAAAAGGTATCAGGGTGTCTACATGCGCACTCCGCGTTAAAAATGGAACTCCTGAGCGTGTGGTGTAGAACAAACTAATTTTGCCCGAGGACGAAATGCGAACTGAGATTTAACTTAACGTGGAAAGAATGAAATCAGTGTTGTCCCAGTTGGCAGAAGATAATCTTTTCTGTAAGGCCAATGGATAATCTGTCTGTCTAGCCCTGCCTCTCCTGCTATAATTTAAATTGCTTTAACTTTTAACTCCTTAGGCACGAAGTGTTCTATTTCTTTAAATTCCAACGAAGTTTGCTTGAGATTTAAAGAAATTGATTTTCTTGATCTACACAAGAAAGGTTCCTACTCCGATTGTTCATTACAGGTACAGATACAATATCCTTTAGGCAGGTGTAAATAAATTAGAAAACAAGAAAAGAACGGCTTACTTCAATCCCTGCTACCAAACCAAACCCTAAGGCCGACAGTTAAAATAATTCCGTGAGACTCGACCCCGTGAGTCGAAAGCACAGAACCGAAGATCCTCAGAATAAGAAAATACGACCACCATACGAAAGCCAGGATCTAAATTCACGTCTGACTGGACAAAATCATCTGTAAGCAGTGGCTTTAAACAGAATTCAGCAAAAATAGACGGCAATACATACCATTTAAAGTCGATTCCTCGCCGTGACATCGTTAAAAGTTAAGAGACCTCGGCTCATAAGCCTTTAGCGTGCCATTACCTCAAATACTGCTGAGAAATAAACCGCGACACGCATAGCTGAGGTTTTCCGCTGTCTTTTACCAGAAGAAAACCCTAAAGACTGGCTCTGTTTCCGAAACGGTGTCAAATTCAACCAAAATTTCGCCGGGCAAACATCAAATCCCTCGTACAGCAGCAGAGAACATTGTTCACAGACAATCCCAGGCTTGAATTCTAGGGTCAAGGGACGTGCTGTTGACAGAGTTGACGCACTTCATTGCAGAAGACTTTTGTCTGAAATCGAACCGCACTGCAAGGAAATGGGAAAGTCAGGCAGACTCTGACGGAGAATGGACGGGCGTCCGTCAAAACGGCACCGGCGCCGTCGCGTACTTGACGACAGAAATAACGTGCGGCCCTTGCCCGACACGTGTTGGCATATAAAGTCGTTTCGTAAGGAAGTGACGCGACCACAATGGAGACTGAAATCATCGCGGACTGACGGCATTTAATTTGGCCATTGACGAGGGTACTTCACGTCTCGATTTTCGGCTAGTTTCGGTGTTAAGCCAGGTGGCGGGAACGGCTTCAAGATAGCGGCAGATGACGATTCTGAAAATCTCACTTATCACTGGCAGCATTTGTCCACTAAAATTTCCTTCAGATACCCGATCAGTTTGGAGGCAAATTGTCGGCGTCAGCTAAATTTGGTGGCAGATGGATATTTAGGCGGCATATGTGTGAAAGTTTTTTCCTAGGAGACAGGTTGAAAAATCCTACGCCAATGCCATGTTATCTGAACGTAAGAACTTCATTGGCTTGTGGAATGTTGCTCGTTGAGTGGAGATTTATTGACTACACCATGACGTTTATTGGTCCACGTGTAACAGTTTTGAATTCTTGCTAGCCTTGTGGAGATTTTTTTAATACAGTGTAAATGCTTATTGGGCCAAGTGTAATAGTCTTTTCCACAAAGTGACAATATCTCTCACAATGCCAATTGAGTGGAAGTGGCAATTGGCAATGGAAAGGAATGAGCAAGGAGCCTAGCATGTGATGGTGATAGTGGCGGTGGTGATGTAAGGGTATTTGATTGATAAAGAGCATAAAATGACATGTTTTTTATTGATAAATATGTGGTGTTTTTTATTGATAATATGTGTTGTAGATATTGATGAGTCATAACATGTGGGCAAGGCTGAACTTGATTTGTTTTTTTAGCCATGTAAATTTTGAAGTCCGGAAGGAAATTTGAGATTTTATTGGTCATGTGTATTTTTTTTCTTTTAGTGAAGTATATTTTTTTTTTGCAAAGTAAGAGGATCAATTCAAAGCCATGCAAACTTTGTATTCTGGAAGCAAACTTGTGAATTTGAGAGTTGTAGAATTTAAGACTGCATTCATTGGACATGTGTTTTTCTTGGAAACTGGAAACTGATTCTATGCATAAAGATTTTAGCAATGATGAAACATGCTTTCTATGTAGTTATTTTGCACAAGAAATGAACGCAAAATTTGGAAATGTGGATGAACTTTGCATGGTTCTTTTGCGGCACTTTTGTGAGCCCAAAATGAAGTGCAAATTATTTCTTGTCTCTGAAAATATCTTCCATCCTTTTTTGGAATTTTGAAGGAGCATTGTTAATACCGAATGGAAGTACATTCCACTAATATTGTCCATGTGGAACCACAAAGGCACTTTTATATCTGTCTTTTGCCTCTATTCTGATCTGATAAAAACAGATTTCAGATCGAACTTACTAAAGATAGTACAACGTGCTATTCTCTGCAAAAGACTTGACTTATCAAGGAGAGGTTATCTTACTAGCTTAATGACCTTATTCGGAGGCTTGAAAATCACAACCAATCTAGGTTTCCCTCTTTTTATTTCAGAGTGCTTGTTTACTACAAATGTTCGACATGCCCAAGTACTTTTTGATGGTTCAATAAGGCCTTTGTCAAGTAATGTTTTATTTATTTTGCACATAATTCTCTTTTGGAGGGAGACATAAGGGCTACAGAGGCTTTTTGGGCTTTTGGTTTTTCCAGAGGGTTGAAAGGTAGGGAGACAAAATATTTTTCTCTAATCTAAAAGGAATTAGGAGACTCTGAAGTGCAGTCTTTTTTCTAATTTTGAGGAAATTTCAGAAAAGGCAGAACTTTTATGCAATTCTGCATGTACAATGCATCTTTCCATTTTGAATAGCTCTGCAAGACTAGGAGAACGATTAGCCTAATGGACAAGGTTTTTACATCTAAATGAGGCAGAATAATACAGAAAAGTCAAACCTATTATACAATCCTCTTTTATGTTATCTAATCTATTCATATGCATAACTTCTTTTGTTCCACCAATACTTACTGGGAAATCTGGAAATTTACCTTTCAGTTGTACAAGAGTTCCTTTGATAGCCACACCATGCTCTTTTGCTTCTTCCTAATAGAAAGATGGTATAGCATTTCCTTTTGCCAAATTCATTTGGCAACCAGAATCTATCATCCAATCAAGCTGGTAAGTCTTGAACTCTAGTGGACAAAACTTTATTTTTATGAAGAATTTAGGACATGTAAAGAATCCCAAGGCACCAAGAGAAGGTTCTTCCTCTTGATATTTTTCCTCATTTATTTCTTCTGATTCACTTATATGCAAGGTATTTCTTAGATTCCCGAAAGCTTTGGGAGATTATAAAGCTTCATTATAAACTCTGCACATTTCATCATCAGAAGACCGGTCTCTTTCTATGATTGTTATTTCTAGCATTCTTTTCAACTCTTCTATTTCTTTCACCGGCCTTTTCAATGAAGTTTGTTTTTCCTTAATTTATAATCTAAGCAAACCTTATTTATCCTTTATAAATCTATGTCTATCCTCGTGATGATCAAGATAGCCCTTGTATAGTTTTATAGGTTGATGGTTCAATAAGGCCTTTGTCAAGTAATGTTTTATTTATTTTGCACATAATTCTCTTTTGGAGGGAGACATAAGGGCTACAGAGGCTTTTTGGGCTTTTGGTTTTTCCAGAGGGTTGAAAGGTAGGGAGACAAAATATTTTTCTCTAATCTAAAAGGAATTAGGAGACTCTGAAGTGCAGTCTTTTTTCTAATTTTGAGGAAATTTCAGAAAAGGCAGAACTTTTATGCAATTCTGCATGTACAATGCATCTTTCCATTTTGAATAGCTCTGCAAGACTAGGAGAACGATTAGCCTAATGGACAAGGTTTTTACATCTAAATGAGGCAGAATAATACAGAAAAGTCAAACCTATTATACAATCCTCTTTTATGTTATCTAATCTATTCATATGCATAACGTCTTTTGTTCCACCAATACTTACTGGGAAATCTGGAAATTTACCTTTCAGTTGTACAAGAGTTCCTTTGATAGCCACACCATGCTCTTTTGCTTCTTCCTAATAGAAAGATGGTATAGCATTTCCTTTTTCCAAATTCATTTGGCAACCAGAATCTATCATCCAATCAAGCTGGTAAGTCTTGAACTCTAGTGGACAAAACTTTATTTTTATGAAGAATTTAGGACATGTAAAGAATCCCAAGGCACCAAGAGAAGGTTCTTCCTCTTGATATTTTTCCTCATTTATTTCTTCTGATTCACTTATATGCAAGGTATTTCTTAGATTCCCGAAAGCTTTGGGAGATTATAAAGCTTCATTATAAACTCTGCACATTTCATCATCAGAAGACCGGTCTCTTTCTATGATTGTTATTTCTAGCATTCTTTTCAACTCTTCTATTTCTTTCACCGGCCTTTTCAATGAAGTTTGTTTTTCCTTAATTTATAATCTAAGCAAACCTTATTTATCCTTTATAAATCTATGTCTATCCTCATGATGATCAAGATAGCCCTTGTATAGTTTTATAGGTTGATAGAATGTCAGATTTTTGTTGATTTTTGGAGAGACATATTTTATTTTTCTTCTTCTGAGACTTTCTCTTTTGTTTGTATTCTGGCTAAAAGCTTTCTTTTTCATCTTTTAGATCTTGTCTTTTCATATACTGATAAAATGGAATCTCAGACAATTCTTTGTCGAATTCAACAATCCTTATTTATGGAGAGACCTTTGGAAAATTGGAGGAGAACATATAAAAACATAAATCAGGAGGACCAGTACACCCTCCTAAATTTGCTTCTTCATCTGAATCTAAAGAGAAGGATTCAGATGAGCTAGGGGCAAATTTATCTAAAGCAGGGTCTGAATCATAGTTATCATCTTCTTTTGGTAGAAGACATCTCTTGTTTCACATCGGGCTAGATCCCACCATGTTGGATCTAGATCTTCGGTAAACAAGGCAACAAGTCTAGGCTTTTTCTTTTTATTGGGACATTCATTCGCACAATGACCTTTCTTTCCGAAAATGAAACATTTCTCTTTCTTTGCAGATTCTGACCTTTTTTTTGAAATAGGTTTTTTTATTAGAGATTTTAACCTTTCTATGTTTATAGCCTTTGTCTCGATTAAATCTAGGTGGACTAGTGTATTTGGGTAGTTTTTTCTTTTTACAACTACAAGATTCTTGCCCAAAGTGTCCACGAATATGGGCATCACAGCCCCAATATGGCATTTTTGCTACGTCTCTACAAAAATTAGGGGAAAACATTGAAGAGTGCCTTTTAAAATCTTTAGCCACTCTCTTCTCTAGACAATGTTCTTGCCAGGTTTCCACAATGAAACCATGTGACTGAGCAAAGGAAAAGACTTAAAAGAGGAATATTTTTGTCTAGAAGAAGCTTCTCAACAATATCAGGAACATGGCCGAGAAAACTTCTCAAATAATACTTCAAATACGCCGGTTTATCTGCATTGCGAGAAGTAATTAGCATTTTCTGCATATAGCATGAGTATTCCTCACTTCTGTTCAAATCACATATTGTGATAGACATGAATAAAGAAGCAAGATGTTCATAGTCTTCATTCTCATCGGAACCATAAAATTCTTTGCCTAAAGCAGAAATATTTGGTTGGTCTACGTCTCTTGCATTCAATATTTTTTCTCTGGATTCTTGGGGAATTCAGCGCCACCATTCCGAAGCTAAGCTAGAAAATCCTGCAACTAGCTAAAGTGTTATTTGTTGGCCAGTTAATAAATTGTCCTGTGTTCTTTTATATAATACCCAACTAGCCAGAAGTTGAATGGTTGTTCTAATATCTACACGAGATTGACATTGGAAATTCAAGATGGGTTGATCAAGCATTTGAGAGATTAAATTAGTCATCCCATTTATTCCAAAATTAAAATAGCTAGGAGCAATATAAGGGTTAGAGAGATATGTCATCTTAGTGTCAAAAGGAGGAGGAGGTCTAGTTATTGGAGGAGGATAAGGACCTTGGTTTGAGGATCCAATATCTTGTTGGGCTTCTCTTTTTGGGATTTTGAATGTCGAAAGATATTTTTCTAGGAAAGCATTTGGCATTCTTTTAAATTGAGAGACCATGTCTTGTAATTCATTAATCTTTGCTTGGTCTTCTTCTACTTGACCAAAGAGGAATTTTGGTCTCTTATCTTCTTCTTCATCAATACTTAGCATCCCAAACGAGTATCGTCTTTCATGTTTTCTTTGGTGGCCTTTGGTTGCAAACTCTAAAATTGTTTGGCTAACATGACTCCTTTTGTTGCTTACATTTGGTTTTAACCATTATTTTGCCCAATACATCTAGCCTTTTCCTAATTTTTCATTTTCTAAAACAATAGCATTTTTTATTTCCTCTTGGTTTGATAGCAAATGATATATTTTTGCTTCTAACATACCAATGTGCTCTTTTTATGTTTGAACATTTTTCTTTAGAAGCAGAATGTCTAAGGCTATGCCATCGAGGTTTTGAGCAATAAGTTGTTACTAATAATTCCCATAACTTAGTAGCTTGACTTAATTTGAGACAATTTTGTTTGGAGCAGACAACCTATGGGGCGTGAATTCTCTTTTGGAAAGGTCATCATGGGAAAACTGTCTAAAATGAGTGTCAAGAAGATTTATTCCTCAATGGAAAGAGGTATCACCTTTTGGATTGGTGGAGGTGAAACCGGGGCCACTTCTAGGGAGATACATCATGTATAAACTTACTCCTTTGTTTCTAAGTTTCATTCTCTTTGTTGCTTTTCTACATGCAGGGAAGTATGCATGCCGACCATTATGCTCATTATTGTGAACTCCTGAGAAGGAAGGACGAGATGAAGAACAGGGTTTAAGTAATATTGATTTATTTGAAGAAGAAGAGGTATTATTTACAGAGGTGTATTTTACAAGAGGAGGAGTAAAATGAGGAGAAGGTAAGCCATTAGGTAATCTAAAAGAATTTGAAAATCTATAAAAAGTAAGGGGCTTAGGAATAGAGAGTTGTGAGTTTCGAGCTTTATCAAAGTTTTTAAACTCTCTGTATTTTATTTCCCATTGTCTAGGATAGTGGATGCCAGTCCAATCGATTGTAATTGGGGTGGAATGTTTGGACTTATCAATTTCCACCACCCTGTGCAGGCGCGAGATTTGATGGACTTTTGGTGTGAGAGGAGGAAGGGAGTCATTTCTAAAGCAGATGACAACAAGGGATTTTAATTGGATAATTTTGGAGCCTCTATCCATTTTGAACCCCAAAGGAAGAATATAAGCTTTTAATAGGTCATAAATGTAAGGATCATCCAAGCTGACAGAGTATTTTGGAAATATTGTACCAGAAAACAGGTCATTGTGCAGGGGGGCTTCAAATCCTCCTATTAGGCATCAGGAAATTCTAGATGGCGAGTATCTAAAACACAACATAATGAAGAAACATTCAAATAAGGCATAAATAAAGGGTCGAGTCCCAATTTAACAATGCCCAGATGCGCGTATAGAAAACCTTTTGATTTAGCCCAGTCAAATTGTTCTTTATCAATTAGATTTATGTGAATAGGCTCTTCTTTGTCAGTAAAGGTTATATTCAAGGAACTGATTTTTATTTGTGTATTGGATTTTTATTGCCACCTTTTCATCTTATAGACTTCAGAGGGAAATATCTCGGGTAGCTTCCAGTCAGGGGACGAAATAGTATCATCAATTGTTATAATGGATAATGAAGCTTTAGAATTTTGAAAGGATGATCTCCTTTCAAGCAAAGAAACTATAGTTTGGTCTACAGATTGGCAATAAAGGGATGTAAGCCCAACGGTGTCAATTAAGGGGTCCATGGAACACTTACCTGTATCGGGTAGTAAACAAGTAACTCAGGCTTCACATGGTATCCTACAGGTTGACACAGAGATAACTATAGTGGACTTACGACGTCTATCCCAAACGATTATAGCCACAAAACTTCGAAAATCGGACCCAGATGCCACAGCAACTCCACATACACCTTACTTCAAAATGAATGAACTCTCTCTTTCCTTTGATATCAATAAACAAACAGTTTTAAAAAAAATTTAAATAAAAAAAATCGACTGAAATTTGATATTATATTATGCAGGAAACATCTAGAACTTAAAGTAGATCTTTGTAGTAATTTGTACATTGCAAGACATTTAATTATGGTCAAGCATATAACTACAAAAATAATTGCACATTGAAAAAAAATACAAATGTTGTTGTCTAAACATAACATTGGAAGCATTCATAGTTTCAACAAGTCTATGTTTTTTTTTAGAAAGTAGCAGCTCCTTGTATTAATCGTAAAAGAAGTGGCAGTAATGCAAACTACCTGTGTTATATAAATCATCAACAAGGTTTTGGACACTAAAGCAAGGAACAGATATTGAAAGAAACCATAGCTAATATAAAAAAAGGAATGTAAACGACGATGAGATCTTGTACATAGTACATACAAACAACCAAAGAAACCGGCTAGCCACTGGCTCATATAAGCAGCGACTATATTTGCATGGACTTTAATAATTGATTATTGGGAAGTTGAGGTGCTTGGTCCTTACATCTCGTGTGTACTTTCAATTTTTTTTGCTTGCCAATTGCTACAACAAGACTCATTGCATCAGGTGTCATCTCTACATGAAGCTTTATAACTATAAAAGGTTATCATGGGCCAAAGCCTTTACAAGGAAATATATAACAACATGTAAAATGTGCTTGAAAAATGTTCTTAAAGTTGGTGCGTGTTTAAGAATCATGGACATAGTCTTCAACAAGAATAGGAAAAACACAGGCATGGATGTAAAATGATGGTAATAGAAAATTAAAATTCTAGAAAAAAAGGCTATCGATTTTTATAGGCATTCAAAATTACAAAAATAATCGCAACTTTTCCAACTTTAAATGGAGATAGAAACTTGAAAGGCAGAAGTTTCATATCACATCATATGCAATGGATAAGGACAATATACAACACAACTATTGTATTTATAATAAGGTTTATTTCCCTTCAACTATAGTGGAATCAAAAGAAGGTGGAACTGTTATACCAACTGTCTAAAGGAAGGAAAACATTTTCCATTGTATGCAACATATGCTTCATGGCATGGAAGTTAAAGTCTTCAATTCCAAAGTTTGAAACAAAAAAAACAAACTAAATGCAAGTAAACCTCCATCAGGAGGTGCCAAAAACGAGGATTAGTGGGGAAGTGGGGAAAAAATTTAATACACTTTATTTCATGGTGTCTGTAGCAACATAGGTAACAACAAAATGAAAGAACACGAGTACAAATATCTATTCTTTTTTTTTAGCAAAAATGGATCATTTTTTTTGTGAAAAAAATCCAGGTCTATAAGAGCAATTTTCGATTTAGCCATTTACACTCAAAGCATAATAACTACTACAAGACGATCAAAGAGTGAGCAATTTCTTGCAAAAAGAAGAGATAACTCCAAGATGAACACACTTAAGATATTGGCTGAAATGCGTTAGGTTATCCGTTAAGGCTGACATAACCTTGTGCCAGGAGGCAAACTTTGTTTGCTAAAGAATTTGCCCTTCCATTTAATTCTCGCAGAATATGAAAAGAGTCAACCTTTTCAAACTCATTCATTGAATTTCAAATTCTCTGCAGAATTAAATTCAAGGCTAAATTGTTAAAGTGACCACTTATGTTTAACAATTTAATCAAGAGTTATGAACCCCCAAAAAATTGGATTGACTTAAACCCAGCCTCATTTGCCATTTGGCACGCCTTAAGGAGACTATAACTTTCTGCTTGATTATTTGACATTATTCAAGCCCCCAACTGAAGCATGTTTCAATCTGTCGATCAGGAGAAATTAACAACCCCCCAGCTCCGGATGTCCCAGAATTTCCCCTTGACGCACCATAAAAAAAATACATGCAGAGGAGGACTTCATCCACCTGTCTAAAAATTCTATCTCATTGCAGTGAATTCTCCATAGTGGGAAGCAACTCGATTTGGGGGAGATCAATTTTCAAATTCCCAAACAGCAATTTCCAAGCCATGCATTGACCTCAGCTAGTAATGTTGTCAGAGAAAAAGAATTGCACACAGTTTCTGAAATGAGAAATTTTATTGTATTTGCTACTTTCTCAGGAGTCGACTACATACTGTTGAAGATCCCATCATTCCTAGTTATACACAGCTTCCACCAAATGTATTTCGGGATAATCTGCCAAATTTTTTTCCAATCCACGTTGTTGACAAATGATTCTGACCTCCGATATTGCAAGGTGGGAATCTGCTCATGCCATGAGGAGAAGAGAGCAATGACTGAAATTTGATAAGGAGCCGAGACAGTGAGGACGTAGAGGACCAACTCCCACACTTGATGAGAAAAAGCACAATCAATGAAAACGTGATCCGATGTTTCAACAACAGCATTGTAGAGACAACATCGATACGGTCCTTTGAACCCATGCTTGCTCAAGGTTTCTCTATTCAGCACCCTTATGTGCATAAGCAGCCAGGTGAAAAAATTCACTTGGGGAAGACAGAAAGAGGACCAAACAGAGTTCCAGATTGTTGGAGATAAGATTGAAGCAAGGGGCGCTTGAAGAGCAGAGAAACCTTGGGTTGCTGAATATTTTCCTGAACGTCCCCACCCCCATTCATCTTTAGAGTAGTAGTTAACTAGAGCAAGACCAGTTAAGGATAATATCAACAAATTCTACTCATTAATAAGATCTTCTAGGATCTTAGGAAGAGTCCATGCAACCCAATTCCAATGTCTGTCCCAAGTACAAATATCTCCCAGCCTGAGAAAACCTTTGTTGATTAACCAAGTCTTAATTTCACTCAACGAATTGATAGAGGAAAGAGGCAAGTTTCCTGAGTTCTTGTCATCCCACAATAATGTCCTTTTCCCACTTCCAGGAATTCTATCAAGCTGATGATGAAAATTATCAAGTCCTCTTCTACATAGATTCCATATTGCAGTGACTGAAGGAGTGTTAGTAGTTTTTATATTTCTCAGAGAACCTCCCTTTAGATATTTCTTCCAAAATATCTTACTAACCGGATGATTTTTATCTGAATACAACTTTCATATAAGCTTTCCTCCCAATGCCAAGTTTTCCAATTCAGGATCTTGGATTTGCAAACCACCCTCCGAAGTGGGTCTTTTGAGTATTTCCCAACTGACTAAATGCATCTTATTCTGATTACCTTTGCCACCCTCCCAAAGAAAATATCGGAGAAGTTTGGAGATTTGGGCTGAAATGGATTTGGGGCAAGAAGCAAAGAAAATTGGAAGATGGGGAGTGCTGAGAGGACAACCTTAATCAAAATCAATTTACCAGCCTTATTTAACCATCGACCACCCCAGGAAACAATTTTTTATTTAAGTTTACAAATCACATCCAACCACAGCAAATGAGGGTTGGGTCCCAAGGTTAAAGGAAGCCCCAAATAATTGATCTTATCCCACTTTTCAAATCTAGGAAATCCCAAAGAATGAGCTATTCTAAGAAGAGATGGATGATCAAGGTTCCAACCATATACATCACTCTTGCTTTTGTTAGTTAAAGCTCCATAAGTTAAACATGAGTTTTGTAATATTACATTGAAATCCCAAGCAATGATTAGGGATGCCCCTCCCAATAAGAGAGAATCATCAGCAAAAAGGGCATGATTAATAGGATCCACAGCACTTGCAATCTTAATACTAGGGAGAGTACCGCAACCAATTCAATTGAAAGTTTTCTACTTAAAACTTCCGCCATCAAAATATATAGGAAGGGAGATAAGGGACACCCTTGATGCAGACCTCTTGTAGCTTGGAAGAAATATGTTGCTCTACCATTTACAAGAGGCAAAATCTAGGGCCTGTCAGTGCAAGCTTTAATCAAACAAACAAACTCTGTACTAAATCCAAAAGAGATTAGGACTTGATAGAGGAAGGAGAGCTTGACATGATCAAAAGCGTTTTTCATGTCTAACTTGATGAGCATACCTTTCTCCTTCCTTTGAAAACTGGAATGGAGGGCTTCCTGAACTTGAATCACATTATCTATCAAATGCCTTTTTTTAACAAACCCCCCCTGAAGAGGAGAAATAAGTGTTCCTAACAAAGGTTTCAATCTATTGGCTAAGAGTTTGGCCAAGATTTTATAAGAAGCATTACAAAGGGAGATGGGTCGGAATCTATCAAAATATGCAGGGTTAACTTCCTTTGGAATCAAGGCTAGAAATGTAGAATTAGTGTTCACTCCCACTTTGGTTTTTTTAAGAAAGTCTGAGATCATCCGGAGGAGGTCAAATTTAATAGTGTCCCAACAAAACTCTGTAGAAATGGATACAGAATCCGTCCGGCTCAGGGTCTTATCCGGACCCATAGCCCAAATAACATCTACAACTTCTTTTTCGATGAAGGGTTTTATGAGTCCAACATTATCATCATGGCTGACCAATGAATGAATGTTGGATAGAAAATCAGCATTCAATATTTCATCTGAATTACCATCTTCATGGAACGATTGTTGGAAATGCTTATTAGCAGCTTGTTGTAATTACATTTGTCCCTTAATAACATTGCCATCAATAGTGCAGATTTTTTATATATGATTGCGAGAGAGCCTGGACTTGCATTGCCTATGAAAAAATGCAGAGTTTTTACCCCCAACATGCAACCAAAGGCTACGAGATTTAAGCCGCAGATGTTCTTCCTCTTGGTGGAAGGAAAGGAAAGATGTAGAATGCACAGCCTGCTCAATAGCTAACTGAGAATTAGATGTTTCATAGTTTTCCATGCTAAGCTGAATCTCAGCTAAGGCCTGAGTTGACGCTTCCCTACATCTCGTTGGATTTGTGAGGTGAGTTTTGATCCAACTTTTCAAAGTGATTTTGGTGAGCTTCAGATTTTGTTCCAATACAAAGCTGGGAGAGCCTTCAATGAACTGAGAACATACTTGGGATATTATATCCCCAAATATGTTCCTCTTAACCCAAAGAGGGTTGAACTGAAATGGGATAGGTCCAAGGTTTTCTTCTTTTTCCAATAGGAGATAAATTGGGTGATCATCAAATGTAATCTTTGGCAAAAATTTTGTGGAGATTATAACATTGTCATCCAACAACGAGCTTTGAATAAGAAACTTGTCCAAACGTGCTGAAATTCGAGTCGACCCCGCTCTGTTGTTAGTCTAAGTGAATCGCCCTTTCTTGGGATTGAAATCGAGAAGGTCACTAGAATGAATCAAGGAGTCAACGACCTCCTGAAATGGATCCTTGCCCCGATTTCCTTCATGTTTCTCCTTGGGATTAAGAATAATGTTGAGATCGCCAACCACAATTATATTTGAGGGAATGGGTTTTCCATATATTTTGACAGAGTTTGCCAACAGATTTTTTTCTCAAGAAAATTAACTGGGATGTAGAGGTTGAAGATAGAAATGGATATCTTGCTAGATAATTGTTGTAATTCAGTGTAAATCCAATGTTGAGTTATATACGAGGTTTTTTGGAGAAAATTATCCTCTGACCATAAAGTAGCTAGACCCCCAGAAGTGCCCCGAGCACTTACAGGCATGCCTGCATTATTTTTCCATTTAGACCTATTGATAGATAAAATAGCTTCCTCTTCTATCTTAGTTTCTTGGAGCAAGAGAATGTTAGAAGGATTCATTTTAAGAAGATCTTTAACTGCTTCAACCTTCAATGGATTCCCCAATCCCCCGCAATTCCAAGAAGTGATCTGCATTATTTACCCGAGGAGAAGGGAGTTGTTCCTCCCTTTGGGGGCCTATTTCGCTTGCTTCTTCCAAATGACAATTCAATGGTCCCATAGCTACCCTGCATCTTTAGCCTCTCAGCTTCTTCTTCTCTGATCTCCTTTCGAGATTTCCTTCCAATCTTTTTTGTGAATTGCTCATCATCATGGGAGGAGCCAGAAGTCTCTACAACTTTCTTCTTTCGTGCATCTACATAAGAGCGATAAATTGAAGTTCTTATGGGAGATAGGTCCTGCATGAAGGCATCTACTCTAGGAGATTATAGGCGCACTGGTTCAAGTTCCTGTGGCCCTCGATTTACTTCACCCTCTTCTATATTAACTTCAGATTGTTGCAGCTCACCTTCTTCGAGGATAGGAGAGTTCTGTTCATCAGCAGAACTTAATACCACAAAGGGATTTGAAGAGGTTGTGGCATTTCCCTCTACCTAGGATTTTGAATATTTATTCACAGAAGGGTTGACTCCATTTCCAACATTTCCCCCAATAATCTTCACATGTTTAGATGTGCCTACTTTCTGAGCTTGATTCCATTGATTTGGCTTTTCTTTTTCAAGGAATTCTTCTGATTTTTTCTTACAATTGCGAGCAAAGTAACCATATTCATGGTAGAAATGACACTTGAAAGGGATTTGTTCATAATCAAGCTCGTGAAAATGAGACCATTCAGTGACATTAGGCTTGATTGCCTCAGGCAGCCCAATCTCCAAGTTGACCTCAACACAAATTCGGGCACAAGAATTTTGATCTTTCCTTTCTGCCCTATCAATGTATTTTTCGAGCTTAATCATGATGGTTTCCAATGATTCTGAATTCCAGCAATGAAGGGGAAGGTGGGGGAGCCTATCCCAGACAGGAACAACTGAAGGTACATCCTGGGCAGGGTCAAAATCCAGAGTTCACTTGTTCAAGTAGAGTCCCCGAGGACCCATAAAATAGGGACCATTTAGGAATATAAGGTCTTGATCACCTGTTGATTCAAACACAAAAACGTAATAACCTATGCCAACAAGATGATTACGAATTCCTTCTGAGACCAAGGGTCTCCAATTTCCTTGAACCCAACCTTCTACAACCTTCGGAGATGGCCACAACCCAGTAAATTGCTTAATGAGACCATGCTCTTCTAGGTTCAAGGCAGTCTGACAAAGGACGTTTTGTCGGAAGATCAACACAAGGGATGTCTATCTTCTTCACAAAGGTCTGCACCAAAGGACTACCCTTTCTCTTCCCACACGAAGCAATTAGGCTTTTGAATGCATCAATATTAGGAGGGAGAGGAGGAGGACCCCCTCTAGAGGCCATAGAGAGCTCGATCAAACTGGCCCTCTGTCAATATACTGAGCAATAAAAATGACACAAATCCTGGGAGAGCAAACAAAGACTGAACCAGCAAAGGAAGAAATACAAACCAGGGCGAGAGGCAAGCTTTCTTGATTAAAAAACAATGCCCTTGGCTACTCCAAACACCAAACAACGAGAGCCTTCACAACAAATACAAGCATGGACAAATCATCTTGGAGGATCACGAAGCCAGTAGCAACAAGAAACTCAGGTCCACCAACTCAGATATTGATGACTCCAGAGAACTGCATAAGCACATGAAACTCCTCCAAGAGAGAGCAGACACTTGAACCCCATCAAGCAGCTTCTTTAGCAATTTGAGAGCTGTAAGCCGAAGACACCGGAAGTTAAGATGAAATACTCTAAGCCCAAAGATTAACCAAGACAACGATCTAGATCCAAAAAGGATTAGACCAAAATCTCCATGGTTCACAGCCACCAAAAACCAGGAAAACTTGAAGCAAAGAGCTATCGATCCTGTAATTTGCAAAACACCACTAGCGATCAGGACAAGAATCTGTTCGATCTGCAAAAACAAAGCCACAACATCCACATCCAAATACTGAAGGCACGCACAACCAACAGCAAGAAAGACGCCACCAGAGAGAGAGAACTCTTGGAAAGGCATGCTTGAACTTCAGAAGAACATGATCCTCAACAATCATGACCCAAATCGAGCCTGGCATATCTCAGCCTGTAGCAAGTAGGACTCCACAAGGGAACCAGACAGACGTTCAATCTTCTTGGAGCAAATCTTGGAGGCAAAATTCTTGATTCTCGAATGCCAAAAGAAACTTGGCTTTGATATCAATATGATTCGTCAATTGTCGTGCATATTCCACTAGAATTGCTTGCCACAACAAATCATACAAGTTAATTCATTGTGTGAGCTTAATTCCATATAATGCTAAGTAACTAGAACTAAAATGAAAATAAATATCTATTCTTTTTCAAAAAGCATTGCCTGGTAGAAAAAATGATCTTCTTTCTTCCAATAGCAAGCATATGTTATGTCATATGTTTTCGTGTGGAGAAACTGAAGCTTATTGAGAAAAAGCCAGTGGGCAAAAAACATTGCATCCATTTGTTGAATGCACACAAAAAAAGTTCAATTGCATCCATTTCTTGAGTGCATATTGAGATGAGGGTTTTGTCAATAGTTTGTGAAAGAGCAATGTATTTTCCAAACAAAACAACAAACTTTGAAATAAAATTCAGGAAGGCAAATAGTTTACAAGATATTTCAGCTTTGCATATAATGTCGGAAGGTTGTGAAGATATTTGCACAAAACAAAGCAAGAGAAGAAAGGAACAAAGAAAACAAGTGTTGATCTATTTTTATTTATTTCTTTTTTCCTTTTGTATCCAACGAAGTAAAAGAAGTGTGTATATTCTAGAACACATTATAAGTGCAAAGGTAAAATGGTTTTTGAAAGTGTAAATGTATCTAGGTTCAAGAAAATGACTAGTCCATTGCTATAACTATGTTGCATGTAAAGATTTTTTTGTATAATTTTTTTTTTGCTGAAATTATAAATTTGTTCTTTAGTTGTAAAAGCGACAATAGCATAAATAAGGGCAAGAAGTCGAGGTGTAGAAGACTAGACAAAGCAAAAAGTTACACATGCTTAGCACGATCAATGGAGACTGGAAACATAAATGAGGACAACAATATAAGTCATATGAAAGTAAACAATTATTTGTTGCAAGGAAAAAAGACTGCCAAGAAGAGAAGAATCAAACACAAAATGTACATAGGTTCTAGACAATGCAATTTAAAGAAGTACTCATTTCAAAAGCAAAATCAGTATACAATGGCAATGGATATTTATGGAAGAAATTGAAATTGCATACCCAAAGTTCAAAAGTCTTTGAAGTTAACAATAAGTGTTGAGGACACACCTTTGGAGTATTGTGCATAAGTAACAACTGCAATGGTCAGACATATTTATTTCAACTATGGACCATGTAGAGTGCATTCAATTACTCTATTATTTGTTTCCAATCTACAAGACATGTTATGTTCATGGGTATTGAGTCTGGAAGTTATAGAAAAAATAGATAGCAGAACCTTGAATAATTGGTAATTTGCATTTGCAAGATATACAAAGGAATAGTGCGGCGAACACATTTTTTATTTGAAGAGTTCCAAACACCTAGCAAAATGCCACAAAAGAAGCAAATTGTAAGAGAGGGGGACATGCAAGAGTATTTGAAGGGGAAAAAAGGCATTGATGTTAATTTTTTTATGTCGATAGCAATATAGGACAGATGGCTCTACTATATTTTTTTCCTACCTTTTTTTAAACATTGCTTTGGGAGAAGAAGATGGCATTATGCAGAGATTTTTGTTCCCTTTTCTTTAGGTTCTCTCTTTTGCAAGTGCAAAAGAAAGTGGGGTGCTATAAAAAAATAGGGCTTGTGGTGTGAAAACAAGTATCAAGCAGAATGAATAAAAAGATACATTGTCAATAGCAAAATACAAAGAGCATTGAAAGATATGGTAAGACATTCTACATTTTTTCAAAACATGGTGTGCAATTGTACTTGAAAACCTAGGAAAGAGAGATGTTAAAATGCATCACCTGAGTATTCGCTTGAACAATAGGAAACAAAAGTTGAATTGATGTTCATCATTCAAAGTATCAACAAATGTTGACAACGAAGGCTTCAACACATGGTTGCCTTTAGCACCAGGCCTAACAATGTTATTTAGTAGGTACAGAGGAGGATAATCATTTGCAAGTTGTTGTTGAAATCAGAAGAAAAAACTTATGTATGTTTCATTAACTTGAAACTGTGAAGGAAAAACGTGAAAGGAGTAAAATACTGGCATCAACTATAGTTTGACATATGCAAGATATTTGTGTTTGTTGTTTGTTTCTTTGTCATGTTATATCAAAATTTGCTAGAAAATGGACACATGAAGAAGAATAGTTCAAATGTATACAACCTAGACATTTCTCTTATTATATGTAAAGGAACAAGACTTACAGTGGCATAACCATTTGAAGTTTTGCCATCTCTTATAAAGGAATCCAACTTCTTCTTGTTGTCTTGGAAATCAACAACAATAACACCAACTAATGCCACAGTGTAATTGTCATTTAAGAAAATAAGTTCATTGATTGACATATCTGGTGCAAGACAACGTTTTTTGCAAACTTGCTCAATTGCATCAACAATGGTGTTTGAAAAAATCATAATGGAGTTGATATCATCTCCGTAGTCATAGTACCCTTTCTTTTTGAGTTCAAATCCAATTATTCTTACACTTTTGATAGGCAAAAAAATATTTCCAAACCGGTTAATAAGATTACCATTAATTGTGGTTGTTACGGCCATCATTCTATCTTTGTCAATAATATACGCATAGAGGATATTAGTTTTGACCGATGAACTTTGAGTACGATTTTGAGAGGGTCCATATACATCTAAGACATCGCCTTCAAAAACATGGATATGTATGTCTATGCATAACTAGATAATTGTAGAAGCTTTTGGCACAGCATGTTTGTAGGGAGACAATATTGGGAGGTAGGTGAAGACTAAATCAGCCAAAGACATTGACATTTTCATCTATTGTTTTATTCAATTATTTAGAAAACAGAGAAAAACAACGTTGATTTTTTTGGTTGATTTTGTTTGTTTTTTTCTTCTTAAAACTATACGCCATGGCAATGAATTTATCATTAACATAGATCAATATAGAAGCTATATGAGCGAAGGAAATGTCACCTTTTTGAACTAGTTGAACTAGATGTCAATGTGTTCATTGTAAATGTTTCCACGGTTAGTGTCCCAGGAACATTTTCCATAGAGCAGAAGTTTTGTTCAACTAGTTCATTGTGAGGTGTCGAAATTGTATGAAGCGTGCCTGGTGTTGTTGTGGTGTCTATAAATTGTAGATATTTGTTAAAGACAGGAGGTGAAGCAGCAACAACCTGCAATCCAAAGTGGAGGTCAGCACAATGACCTTTCTTTCCTTAAATGAAACATTTCTCTTTCCTTGCAGGTTCTCACATTTTTTTTCTAAAATAGGCTTTTTATTAGATATTTTACCCTTTCCATGTTTATAGCCTTTGTCTCGATGAAATCTAGGTGTAGTGGTGTATTTGGGTAGTTTATTTTTTATTTTTACAACTACAAGATTCTTACCCAAAGTGTCCGTGATTATGGGAACCACACCCCCAATATGGCATTTTTTTCTACCTCTTTACAGAAATTAGGGAAAAACATTGAAGAGTGCCTTTTAAAATCTTTAGCCACTCTCTTCTCTAGACAATGTTGTTTCCAGGTTTCCATAATGAAACCATGTGACTGAACCAAGGAAAGACTTAAAAGAGGAACATTTTTATCTTTAAGATGCTTCTCAACAGTATCAAGAACATGGCCTGGAAAACTTCTCAAATAATACTTTAGATACGCAGGTTTATCGACATTGCCAGAAGTAATTAGCAATTTTTGCATATAGCAGAAGTATTCCTCACTTTTGTTCAAATCACATATTTTAACATACATGAATAAAGAAGCAAGATTCTCATAGTCTTCATTCTCATCGGGACCATAAGTTTTTTTCTTCTTCTGAAAGCAGAAATAATTTGTCGGTCTGTATCTCTTGCATTCAACATTTCTTCTCTGGGTTCTTGGGGAATCCAACGCCACCATTCTAAAGCTAAGCTAAAAAATCCTGCAACTAGCTAAAGTGCTAGTTGTTGGCCAGTTAATGAATTGTCCTGTGTTCTTTTATATAATACCTAATCATCCATAAGCTTAATGGTTGTTCTAATCTCTACACATGATTGACATTGAATATCCAAGATGGGTTGATCAAGCATTTGAGAGATTAAATTACTCATCCCATTTATTTCAAAATTAAAATAACTAGGAGCAATAGAAGGTTTAGAGAGATATGTCATCTCGGTGTCAAAAGGAGGAGGAGGTCTAGTTATTGGAAGAGGAGAAGGACCTTGGTTTGAGGATCCAACATCTTGTTGGGTTTCTCTTTTTGGGATTTAGAATGCCGAAATATATTTATTTAGGATAGCATTTGGCATTCTTTTAAACTGAGAGACCATGTCTTGTAATTCATTCATCTCTGCTTTGTCTTCTTCTTCTTGACCAAAGAGGAATTCTAGTATTTGATCTTCTTCTTCATCAATACTCAGCATCCCAAATGAGTACCTCATTCGTGTTTTCTTTGGTGGCCTTTGGTTGCAAGCTCTAAAGTTGTTTGGCTAACATGTAGCATTTTTTATTTCATCTTGGTCTGATAGAAAATGATCTATTTTTGTTTCTAACAGACCAATGTGCTCTTTTTCTCTTTGAACTTTTTGCTTTAGAAGCATAATGTCCGAGGCTATGTCATCAAGGTTTTGAGAAGTAAGTTGTTGCTCATAATTCCCATAATTTAGCAGGTTGACTTCATCTAAGATAATTTTGTTTTGAGCAGATGACCTATGGGGCATGAATCCTATTTTGGAAAGGCCATCATGGGAAAACTGTCTAAAATGAGTGTCATGAAGATTTCTTTATGGATGGAAAGAGGTATCACCTTTTGGATTGGTGGAGGTGAAACTAGGGCCACTTATAGGGAGATACATCGTGTATAAACTTACTCCTTCTTTCTAAGTTTCATTCTCTCCTCTGCTTTTCTACATACAAGGCAGTATGCATGTCGAGCATTATGCTCATTATTGTGAACTCCTCAGAAGGAAGGACGAGATGAAAAATAAGGTTCAAGTAATATTGATTGATTTGAATAAGGAGGTATTATTTGAAGAGGTAGATTTTACAAGAGGAGTATATTGAGGAGAAGGAAATCCATTAGGTAATCTAAAAGAATTTGGAAATCTATAAAAAACAAGGCGCTTAGGAATAGTGAGTGTGAGTTTCGAGCTTTATCAAAGTTTCTTAACTCTCTGTATTTTATTTCCCATTGTCTAGGATAGTGTATGTCAATCTAGTCGATTGTAATTGGGGTGAAATGTTTGGACTTATCAGTTTCCACCACCCTATGCAGGCGCAAGCTTTGATGGACTTTTGGTGTGAGAGGAGGAAGGGAATCATTTCCAAAGCGAATGACAACAAGAGATTTTAATTGGATAATTTTGGACCCTATATCCATCTTGAACCCCAGAGGAAGAATATAAGCTTTTAATAGATCATAAATGTAAGGGTCATCCAAGCTGACAGAGTATTTTGAAAATATTATACCAAAAAACAGGTCATTGTGCAGGGGCCTTCAAATCCTCATATTAAGGCATCAACAAATTCTAGATGGCGAGTATCTAAAACACAATATAATGAAGAAACATTCAAAAAATGCCTAACTAAAGGGTCGAGTCCCAATTTAACAACGCCCAAATGCGCGTATAGATTACCCTTTGATTTAACCCAGTCAATTTGTTCTTTATCAATTAGATTTATGTGGATAAGCTCTTCTTTGTGAGTAAATGTTATATTCAAGGAACTGAGTTTTATTTGTGTGTTGTATTTGTATTGCCACCTTTTTATCTTATAGACTTGAAAGGGCAATATCTCGGGTAGCTTCCTGTCAGGGGACGAAATGGCATCATCAATTGTTATAATGGATAATGAAGCTTCAGAAGTTTGAAAGGATGATCTCCTTTCAGACAGAGAAACTGTAGTTTGGTTTGCAGATTGGCAATCAAGGGATGTAATCCCAATGGAGTCCATTGAGGGGTCCATGGAACACTTACCTCTATCAGGTTGTAAAGGAGTAACGCGGGCTTCAGATGGTATCCCACAGGTTGACACATAGATAACTCTAGTGGACTTGCGATGCCTACCCAAACGACTATAGCCACAAAAATCCGAAAATCAGACTTAGATACCACAACTACTCCATAGACACCTTATTTGAAAATGAATCAACTCTCTCTTTCCTTTGACATCAATAAGCATAACAATTTTGAAAAAAAAATCGACTGAAATTTGATATTCTATTTTTTTTTCTTTTCAATGTGGTTCACGCACCGGCTTGACCGACGGGCTACATCCACGGAATAATTTCTGGCGGACCCACCCGAAGGGGCCTCACACCCGCGGCCTCTGCGTGCCTAACCCCAAGAGAGTNGCTACCTCACATGCTGGGAGGCCTAACTACGAGTACTCGACCGATTGAGCTAACTCTTGGGGCTAAATTTTTTTTTTGATATTCTATTATGCAGGAAACATCTGAAACTTATTGTAGATATTTGTAGTAATTTGTACATTTCAAGACATTTCATTATGGTCAAGCACATAGCTACAAAAAAAAATTGCACAATGAAAAAAAAGAAGCAAATACAAATGTTGTTGTCTAAACATAACATGAGAAGCATTCATAGTTTCTTTGTGGACTAAGAACGAGTTTATGTTTTTTTTTAGAAAGTAGCAGGTCCTTATATTAACTGTAAAAGAAGTGGCAATATTGTAGACTACCTGTGTTCTATGTTTCATCAACAAGGTTCTGGACACTAAAGCAAGGAACATATACTGAACGAAACCATAACTGATATAAAGGAATGTAAATGACGATAAGATCATGTACATAGTACATACAAACAACCAGAGAAATCGGCTAGCCACTGGCTCATATAAGCAACGACTATATTTGCATGCACTTTAATAATTGACTATTGGGAAGTTGAGGTGCTTGGTCCTTACATCTCGCGTGTACTTCCAAATTTTTTTTGCTTGCCAATTGCTGCAACAAGACTCATTGCATCAGGTGTTATCTTTACATGAAGCTTTATAACCAAAAAAGGTTATCATGGACCAAAGCCTTTATAAGGAAATATATAACATCATGTGAAATGTTCTTAAAGTTGGTGCGTGTTTAAGAAGCATGCACATAGTTTTCAGCAAGAATAGGAAAAACACAGGCATGGATGTAAATTGATGGTAAGAGAAAATTAAAATTCTAGAAAAAAGGCTATAGATTTTTTTTTTCCAAGAAAAAAAAGCGTAATTTTTATTCATCTTTCGAGATCAAAATTACATTCAGTATATTCACATCCAGGTGAATTCCAAAATCCAAAAAAATGGATCCAAAATATAGACTATCCAGTCTTCTGTAAGAGAAAAAACACAAAAGCAAGCACTTAAGCTTTTTGAAAATATAATGATATACAGAGATATCATTCCTCCAAAATACTGACAGCATACAACCATCAAAATCACTGTAGTGTCGTGTTCTGTACAAAAAACCAGAACTCAAAAAAAAACTAAATCCGATATATACATCAAAAATCACTGAAAAATCCATATACATTCCAGAAACAGCGAGCGTAAATATCCCAAAGATGAGATCCATTAACTGCCATCGAGAACATCTGTCTATATACATCAGAGCATATGTAAACTCAGCAATAAACAGGGATCAAGGATATAAAACAGTAAACTGGCAGCTCACAAATGTTCAAAACGGTGATGAACAGCAAAATGAAGACTGTCAGCAAAACCCATATGAACCAACTGAAAGTGTCATGAACTGTCCAAACCTATTCTGACTTAATAAACCGAAACCAAAGAACCACTGGAGCCAGTCAACTTTAATTCAGTATACACAGCGAGCATAAATATCAAAGAAACTTAGATCTGCCAACGTGATCATATCATCTGGCATCTATATACAATCAAAACTATAACTGATAACATATAATATTCTAGCCATATACAGTGATCAAGGAGATAAGAACCCGCGGCACAATACAGTCATAATATAGGAACTGTCAAAACCAAAGGATCAAAATGTGATGCTAACTCAAATAACATCAAAGAAAGGTCTGTGATAAAAAGACTGTAAGATGCCTTCAGTAGATTTTGTCACCAACCAAGTGCCCATGTCCAACCGGAGCCCTTCCTTGGAAGCTTTGTCTGCTTCCTGGTTATTTTCCCTGTATATATGTCGGCATGAAAAGTAATCAAAACGGAGGAGGAGCTGTCGAATAGAATATATAATATGATCTAATCTCAAATTCCTACACTCTTGTGTATGATTGATCCAGTGTATAACATTCAGAGAATCCCTAAAAATATTAAGAGAAGTACAACCTTTCTCCAAAGCAAACATCAACAGTAATTTAAGACTCATTAATTCAGCAAAATTATTTGTGCCTCCCCCAAGCCCCAAGGACATAGCAAAGTAATGAGAATCAGATAAGAACAGAACAACACCATCGCCACATAAATTATTTTGGGCTGCCCCATCAAAGAAGGCCCATGGAAGAGATCGATCAATATCTAATGCAGCAATCCTTCGAACTCTACCAGCCCGAATACGATCTGGGAAAGAATTATATAAACCCACTGACATAGTACCAGTAACAACCAGAGAGCAAAAAACATCCTTAAAAATAGCCTGATTACGAGCCAACCAAACCCCCCAAAGGACCAACAATGGTAATTTACATTGTGACAGATTTGAAGACCTCCACCAAGAAAGCCAGGCATCTCCAACACTAGCCCCTTCCCATTGGCAATGAAAACCAGTCAAAGTGGACACTTCCTTCCAGACATCAGTAATGAAGGAACAATTAAGGAACAAATGCATAGAAGATTCCATCGCCAATTTACATAAAACACACCATACCGGACCCTGAAAGGATCGTTTCTGAAGAACATCCCACGTTGGAGCCTTATTATACAAAACACACCACATAAACATCTTTGTTTTTGCTGGGCAATTTAGCCTCTACAGAGACTTCCACCACCATTCTACATCCCTTTCTGCCAACCCAGAACATAGTGCAAAATACCCAGCCTTAGGACGATATACACCCCCCGGATCAAAATCCCATACCAAAGAATCATCATGATCCGTGAGAATAATGTTAGCTCTCACCAGTTCACTAATATATTGATCCAAAATAACAGTCTCCCTAGCCCCCAAATCAAAAGAACCAGCCTTTTTCCACAGTTGGAGCCACGGCTCATTAAGCCTTGGAACAACTAACTGATTTAGCATGAAGACCCCTTGATAGCCTAACAGCTCAATAACATCAGGAGGAAGAAGGTGTTCTTGAAAACTGCCCATCCATGGGTCCCTACCAATCAAAACACTTTCCCCATTACGCACATCCCAAGCTAAGTGATTTTCAATCAAATCAAAAGAGTTAACAATTGCTTTCCAAATAACTGAGCCTCCTACATGAGACTTCCTGGGATTTCTAACCCAATCCAGCAGACTCTCACCATAAAGATACTTCTGTTTTAATACCCGGGTCCACAGGTTGGAGGATTTTAACAGTCTCCACCCTCCCTTTGCAACCAATGCTTTGGAAAACAGAAAAATATCCTTTAGACCCCATCATCCAAATCCTTTTGGAACAGCAATCCGTTTCCAGTTCACCCAAGGAGTAGTTTGATCTTCTTTATGTCCACTCCAGAGAAATCTAAAACAAATCCTCCTAATCCTTTCAAGGATCCCTTTCGGAATCCGGGATAAAGACATCCAATACACCGGAATTGCCTCCAAAACAGCTTTGACCAAGACTAATCTGCCAGCTCTAGAAAGCCACTTGTGACTCCAAACCATCAGACGTTTCTCAGCCTTTCTTATCAACCAAAACCAGTCCTGTTTCCTATAATTGTTTGCTTTTAATGAAAAGCCAAGATATTTGAGACCTACTTCCAATCCTGCTGAAGAAAAAGGAAA